>OX377618.1:108844159-109230207 GCA_947397865.1 Polietes domitor
ATTTGACGGAGTTCTAACTCAGTCAAATCTTACTACCAAAATAGACAACCCACTTAAAATTACAAAAGAAAATATAACTGTCGACTTAGACAACCTACTACTGTTAAATATATTGACCTTTCTTTGAATTTAGTATCCCACATATGATGACGTCTATAGAAAGTTGAATGATTGTATTTTGATTTGAAAGCCGCATTTATATAAGTCAATTCCAGTACGCCTGGCCATGTGTTCCTACAAATAACAATAAGGCTGCTGTTTTTAAGACTGGATAACTAAGCTGTGATAAAAAAAAACAAATAAAAAGTTAAAATGTAACTCAAAATAAAATTTTTGTTTTAACTTATCACCAACATCAATACCAATGTGTGTATAAAAACAAATTTTAACAAAAATATTTTATGTTACAAATATTGGACTTAGCATGGATAATTATCCAGTGTAGGTCCAATTTATGGTTATCGACCATAAGTCCGAAAAAGTCAACAGAAAATATTTTTTAAAAAATTTGTTTTGATACAAATATTTACATTGTTGCCGACAATTATTTTTTTATTTTGGGTAAAAAATTAATTTTTTATTAACGTTTTTGTTATCGCAGCTTCTTATCCCGGCTTAAAGAAAAACAGCCTTATTAAACAACAGCTTCTCTATTGTGCTTCTTTCGTGTTTCAAAGTAGGTATAGTATTATCATTCATTGGAAAGATTATGATATTCAAGATGTCTGGTCAAATATGCCTCACACGAAAAGCTGTAATTGCAAAAATATTTATTAAATTCATCCATATTATAAATTTTGAGAATGGATTCCCACTTCCAAAAAATAATTGTATGGGATAATAATATTAAATTATGGGAACATTGGCTAATATTAACGAATATCGAACTAAAATATATATATATACATTGAATAAAAGAAAAGGTGTTAAAAACCAATACAGATTATTCCTTCCATTTTCCCAAAATTGTCAAATAAATAGGGGTGATCGAATGACAGAACGAGCCGACAAATCAGCCGAAAGCCGCCGCCGCCGACCCATTTTGAACAGCGCCGCCGCCGCCGATAATTATGGTTCGGCTTGTAACTCTGATGAAAAAGTTGGGTCGGGGAGCCATGGTCGAAAAGGTAGCTCAAATTAACGGAGTCAAACTTGGTCTCGTCTTATGGTTTGACAATAAGGTGGTCAACAAAAACCCTTTTCAGTAAAAAGGAGAAGCAACATATAGAAAGAATGTCGCCAAATGCCGTTAATGTTTATAATTATTATATGGGTGGTGTCCATTTACTCGATTCATTACTCGGCCTTTATAGAATTCAATTACGTACTAAGAAATGGTATAAAAAGATTTTTTTCCATATGATTGACATGTGCGTTGTTAATTCCTGGATTGGCGTCGGAAGTCAGGGGAATATATGCCACTTTTTGACCTCAAGCTTTCAATAGCAGCTGGGAAAGCTGGGAAATAAAAAAACGAGGGCGTCCAATGACTGTAAGATCAAACTGTCCAACTCCGACAACAAGCAGAGAAAGCATTCACAACAACAGTAAAAAAGGAAAACAACAAGAATTTCTGTTGAATTCTGGACGAGCTGATGGTATTCGACATTTTCCCAAATGGATGGAAAACAGACAACTCTGTCAAAATAATTGTTCTTTAAGTTCTTATACTTTTTGTAAAAAATGTAACGTATTTTTGTGTTATAATGACAAAAGAAACTGTTTTACAAGCTTCCACACTGAGTAAAGTTATGCATCGGAAAATATACATTGTATGCATAGAGAAATTTTTTTCTCCAAAATTCACATTTGAAACCTTTTTATTGCCGTATATATATAAATGTCACAAATAAACATATACTTGTGGTATTATATTTTTTTGCACTATTATAAAGATGTTCATGCAGTAGAGGGTTAAAACTATAAGAGATAAATGGAACTTAGTAAAAGATTACACACAACAATGCTGTTTGGGATTTTCCCCCAAACTGTACCTGCATAAAACCTACACTGCAAACCCTACCTAATTTTTAGTCTCCAAAATAACTCTTTTCGTATTACCTTTTATTTTCTATTTGTTTACGCGAAATCATCAAATCAATCCTTCCTTACATATGTACGTATGTACAAGCATAATATGCATATGCACATGTATACATACATACGTACGCATGTCCATCGTTGCTTCTTTTGTCGTAACAAAATAATCAATGGTTCTTAAATGAAATTTTATAAAAAAAAACTGAACAATGAAAAAACAAGCTGAAATAAAAAGTTTAAATAAGTTATTTTAATAATGAAAATTAAATAACACAGAGTTTTTTCCTTCAACAATTCTGATCAAGGGGATCAGAAAAAATTAAACAAATCACAAAATTCTGCTATAAATACCCATGGACTTATTCATAGAATTATTGTCGTTTTGTATAAAAGACACCAGGAATTTCAAATACGATGACAAGGTGTACGAGCAGCGGAAAGGACATTTGTAATGTAAGAATTATTGGACGCATCAGTGCAGATACTGACAATAAAGCCAATGGTAATGAATACATGCTAAAGTATTGTCAACAAAATGATGTCATAGAATATTTATTTTTGGAAATTAGTGTGAGTGAAAAGCGCTTGTTCCTCGGAAGTGTATACAGACCAAATCGCGGCATTCAAGTTGATAACTTTATTGATAACCTTGTTGGGGATTTCAACTCAAATATTCTAGTTGAATGGTCACTCCTTGATCACATGTCTTCCCTGGGCATTTCTCCAACAAATAAAAAAATGCCTACACATTTTACATCAAAAAACAACACACTGCTGGACATATTCTTCATTAGTGATATTTTCAAATTATTACTATATGGTCAACTTTCGGCATCATGTTATTCAAAGCACGACTTAATTTTCATTACGTACGACTTTCAAATAAAAACTACCAATCAATCTGATTCATATCACGATTTTCTTCAGGAGGAATTATTAAGAATAAGATAATGAAACTATATATACTGCATGCCGGAGGTGGATGACCAATTACAATACCTTGCAGAAAATATTAATCAACTTTATAACCTAGGTATTCCCCTCAGAACAAAAACACCATCGACAAAATCTAAGCCTTGTTTTTCTTCACATATTAAGAACCTAATTGTTCGTCGGGATTGTGCTTATTCACGATGAAAACGTTTTAAAACCGTGGGTTTGAAGGAAGAATACAGATGCGCTAGAAGGGAAGTGAATGACCAAATCAAACGAGCCCAACGTAAATTCTACGAAAATCGTTTCAGCTCGGCTGTAGGGTCTAAAAAATGGCCCTAAAAACAAGTATTAGATATATCGGAATTGGCAAAACATATAATAGCGTCGACAGTGAATGTAAATGAATAAACAGTGATGTAAATGGATAAACTCAATTTTTTCGAACATACTAATGGTTACCTCTGACCATAATTTTATCAATCAAGTTACCCTAAAGAAGGATTTTTTGAGTCGTTCCAATTTTTGCTGTTTTCAATATGAAGTATTTTCAAGCTGTTGATAACATTTATCCAAAATTTTTTAAAATGTTCTTCCCACAGCTATTATCATTTATTACCCACTTTTTCAACATTACAATGCGTAGCTATTTCCCAATTAAATGGAAGCACGCCAAAATCATTCACCTACCAAAAACTAAAACGGAACGTAGACCTATTGAAATTTTATGTTGTTACTCAAAGGTATTTGAAAAACTGGGGTTTCGTCCTAAAAATAGTTGTATAAAGGTTTTACTGAATGTTACGGAAGACAAACGCAGAGACATTGATAAGCGAAAGGCTAATATCCACTCAAAAGCATTTGATACGGTAAATCACAATCTTTTCAAGTACGGCAATAAAACTTATGGAATCATACCTCACTGAACGTGCCAATCTGTCTTTATGAATAATATAAAATCATCATATCTTCCCTTAACAAAAGGTGTGCCTCAGGGCTCCATTTTGGGACCCCTATTATTCTCACTGTGTGTCACTGATTTACATGGTCAGCTTAGTACATATGTATGCCGATGATGTTATGGCGGTCACCGAATACTACAGGTCGAACTTTATACGAATGTGTGCAACAATGCAACAGCTGATGTCAAATGACAACATAAGGACATGACAGAATCGATTCGTTAAAAATACTAACGGTTTTTCATGTCTGCTTTATGACTAAAGACAGAAAGACAAAAAACTGATGTTTTTCTACCATCACATCAGAGTACAGTCTCTTGCAGTTTTTTTTAGTGAACAGTCGTTCCCACTCCACTTCCTAAAAAAACTTTTTTGTATAAATTCTTAAAATTATAATAAAAGTCGCTATTTTAAATACAAACTTAGCGTATCGTTTATTATATCATCAAAAAATTGGAGTCAGTGTGAGAAAGAGCACCCACTAAATTGGTGACCCCGACGAAAATATCTTTTGTATTTCGTAGAAGGTTATAAAATGCCGGGCGAAGAAGTAAGTAAAGCCAGACGTCAAAGTGCAAGCTACCCGATTTCACCAAGAAATGCACAGATTTATGGTTCTGGCAAGTTGAAGCCGCTTTCGAGTCAGCGAACATAACCGGTGCCGATATCTCCATTGTTCCAGCAACCATTGACGATATCGATCGATTGGCAGTTACAGGAACACTTTTCGCTGTAAACGGGTCGCCCATAAATTTATACGGCAACAAAATCGTCATTCCCAACATCCAGACACCACGTCCTAGCCGACAAAAATATATTCTCTACAATATACCAGGAGAGAGCATACCATCAAGTCCCAATCAACACTGAAGACATACCGCAATAATAATAATAACGCCCTTTGGGTTATACGAGTTTTGTTATATGACTTTCGGTATCTGCAACGCCGGCCAAACTTTTCAGCGGCATATTGACACAGTACTCAGAGGACTTGACTTCGTCGTTCCATATCTCGATGACATATGCGTTGCATCACGAAGCGAAGTCGAGCACGAGCAATAACTGATACAAGTTTTCCAGCGATTGCAGTGCCACAATATGACAATAAACTTATGTTTGGTCAATCGCAGGTGAGATATCTTGGACATTTAGTTACTCCTGATGGTATTCTCCCACTTTCAGATAAAGTTTCAGTCATTTCCTCATTTAAATAACCTACCATTGCCAAGGACCTAATGCGTTTCATTGCAATGGTCAACTTAAAGGTTTATACCAGCAGCCGCAGCAGGTTTATACCAGCAGCCGCATAAACACAAGATGTGTTACAAAAACTTATTCCTGGCAACGTCAAAAATGATAAACGCACAGTCACATGGACCGACGAAGCGAGAGCAGCGTTTAACAAGTTTAAATCTGATTTGTCATCAGCAACCCTGCTTGCGCACCCACACGAAAACGCAGTCCTCACTCTCTCGATGGTGTCAACAACAATGCATATCCACTAGGTTTCTTTTCATAAAAACTCACTGAGGCTCAGCAGAAGTGGAGTGCATACTCTAGAGAACTTCTTGCAGTATACAAGGGCGTGAAACATTTTCAAGACCAGGACGAGGGGAGACAGTTGATTATTTACTCAGACCATAAGCCTATATCATTTGCGTTTCGACAAAAACCAGAAAAAACTGATCCACGACACATACGCCAACTGCATTATTTTTAAAAAAAAAAACGCATAAAATTTGCAAAATCTCATCGGTTCTTTATTTGAAACGTTAGATTGGTCCATGACATTTACTTTTTGATGATAATTTCATTTAAATGTTGACCGCGGCTGCGTCTTAGGTGGTCCATTCGGAAAGTCCAATTTTGGGCAACTTTTTCGAGCATTTCGGCCGGAATAGCCCGAATTTCTTCGGAAATGTTGTCTTCCAAAGCTGGAATAGTTGCTGGCTTATTTCTGTAGACTTTAGACTTGACGTAGCCCCACAAAAAATAGTCTAAAGGCGTCAAATCGCATGATCTTGGTGGCCAACTTACCGGTCCATTTCTTGAGATGAATTGTTCTCCGAAGTTTTCCCTCAAAATGGCCATAGAATCTCGAGCTGTGTGGCATGTAGCGCCATCTTGTTGAAACCACATGTCAACCAAGTTCAGTTCTTCCATTTTGGGCAAAAAAAAGTTGGATATCATCTCACGGTAGCGCTCACCATTCACAGTTACGTTACGATTCGCATCATCTTTGAAGAAGTACGGTCCAATGATGCCACCAGCCCATAAACCGCACCAAACTGTGACTTTTTCTGGATGCATTGGTAGCTCTTGCAATGCTTCTGGCTGATATTCACTCCAAAATCGACAATTCTGCCTATTTACGTACCCATTGAGCCAAAAATGAGCTTCGTCGCTGAACACAATTTCATTCTTTCTGAACTTTCTTAACAGAGCACGCATTTTGATAATAAAATTCAATGATTTGCAAGCGTTGCTCGTTAGTAAGTCTATTCATGATGAAATGTCAAAGCATACTGAGCATCTTTCTCTTTGACACCATGTCTGAAATCCCACGTGATCTGTCAAATACTAATGCATGAAAATCCTAACCTCAAAAAAATCACTCTTTATTAGTCAATGTACAACAGATATCTGATAATTACGAGGAATCGAAAATATTGTACCTGATTTTCTGTCTCGCATCGAACAAGTAAACAATACAGCTGTCCACTTCGACGCGTTAGCAGCAGCTCGGCAGAACGACGATTGACGATTAACTCAAATCATTTTTTAACAAAGGCAAACATGAAGTTAACTGCGATTGAAATGCCGAATTCAAAACAGCTGATCTGGTGTTATGTGCACAGCAACAAAGTAAAGCCTTTCGTAACAACACAATTTAGAAAACAAGTGTTTAACGCTTTGCACAACTTGTCGCAACCCGGTATACGAGGAACAAAAAGAATTATAAAAGAAAGATTCTTATGGTCATCAATGGAAACAGATGTCGCGAAATGAGCTCGAGAATGTGTTGAGTGTCAAAAGTCGAAAATCCAGTGACACAACCGAACATCATTGCGGAGTTACAGCAGCGACTGTGAACGATTCGACCATATAAATATAGACATAGTCGGTCCACTGGCCCCATCGAACGAATATCGCTATCTGCTGACCATAATCGATCGGTTTACGCGATGGCCAGAAGCAGTACCAATCAAAAACATACAAAGTGAAACGGTAGCAGTAGTATTAATTTCAACATGGATATCTCGCTTTGGTGTGCCTTCAAAGATCACAACGGACCAAGGGAGGCAGTTCGAGTGCCAATTATTCCACGAACTCAGCAAACAGCATATTAGAACATCAGCTTTCCACCCTCAAGCCAACGGAATTATCGAACGTATGCACTGCACTTTGAAGGCAGCATTGAAATGTATAGATGCATCCAATATTGATGTTAGGATTACGCTCGACATACAAGGAAGACATAAAAGCGACACCAGCTGAAATGGTATATGGTAAAACGCTCCGCCAACCAGCTGATTTCTTCGCGTCATCGAAACAAACAACCAACGAATGTGAATTCGCGCAAGAATTCAGAAAATTAATGAATAAACTTCGCTTCATAACGACATCTCAACACGGCACGTCGAAAGTTTTTGTGGAAAAGGAACTTTGAGATTGGAGCCACGTTTTCGTAAGAAACGACACCATCATAGCCCCGCTGCAACAGCCATATGACGGTCCATTTGTAGTCATCAAACGGTTCCCGACGTTCTACACCGTGAAAATAGATAACAAGAACAAAAACATTTCCATCGACAGATTGAAAGCAGCATTTGTTGACATCAACGAATAATGCCCACTGTCTTGTATGGATGTGAAACTGTCCAACAATGTTGTCAGATATGTGTACAATATCCGCAAATATGACCATGTATCCTCATATACGAATAGGATATACGGCGTATCACTAGAAAATTAAGATGCTCTCATCTCTTTATAAAATTATTATGGTAAAACAACTAGAATACCTTTTCCAGCGCTTAGTGTTTGCCAGGTGTTTGTCAATAGAGGAAATACTATAATCCCTTTTAAACGTATAACGCTA
The DNA here is from genome assembly GCA_947397865.1 of Polietes domitor. NCBI lineage: Eukaryota > Metazoa > Arthropoda > Insecta > Diptera > Muscidae > Polietes > Polietes domitor. The sequence goes on from OX377618.1 coordinate 108,852,197, forward strand.
GTATCAGAATGTTAATATTATATATCTGGAATATGCTACCTTAAGCAACGCAACTAATCAGCAACGCATTTCAATTTAAAAAATAATTGCATAACTTATTCTTATAAAAACCAATTATATTTTATTACTATTATTAATTGTTAACTTGAGATGCAAAATGAATGTTACACAATACTTGAATTCCTATACATAAATTATAAGGCTTGGCTTCTTGTATAGGGTAATCGATTAAATAAATATTATGTAACGGATTTGGTCCAAACTTACTTAGGGTCTCAAGTCACTCCATCAATGCGTTAAACTTTTTTTCTGTCCCAAATGATATATATCCTACTACTCTGTAGAATATATGTATAACTAGACTATCTACTGAACTGATCACAAAGGGACAGACAAGCCATTAGAACAAAAGGCAGCACTTGCAGCCCATTGTACCATGACAGGACATAAGCCAAGTTTTAATGACGTCGACATTTTGACACAGGAAAATAATTATCAAACAAGATATACCTTAGAGATGTTACACATCATAAATGTAATAATTTAGTCTTATGAAGTATTGGAAAATTCTAAAAAAATACAATTCAAGAAAACTAAACAAGAGTTTTTTTATTTGTTCAAGGCCTCGAGACAGGGCATCCAGAAAAATAATTTTTTTACAAAAATTCCAAAGTATGGATTTTGAAAACTTTCTTTGTGTTGCGCGTCTACACGGTCAGATGAATATATACAGCGAATTTTAGGACTTCACTGTCAGCCTTTTTATTTCCCTTTTCACATTTTACATCTTAAACGTACGAATTTTGATTTACGCAACTAGTCGGATGTACACATCAAATTGCATGGTTCTAACGTAATGTGGAAGTCTTGCTAACGTCTGGCTGGTTTACCACATGCAATTTTCAAAGACGAAAAGAGTAGCATTATTTACTTTATTTTAAGCAGACTGGCATTTTGATTTGAAAATAAAAACAAAAACATATCCCCTCCAGGGTATTAATGAACCATAAAAAAACAAATGCTACAAATCTTCTATAAAAATTACAGGCGCCATCCTCGAAGGTTTGCCAGACATACACCTTTTCCTTTCTATAATATAAGTAACTGGTCCTAAAAGTCATCGTTTTACGTAAAGTTTTACTAACTTTGCTGGCCCGAATTTAAAAACATGTCTACAACTATAGACAAATTTACTTTTCTTCTAAATTCACAAAAAAATATCGAAAAGTACTTTGGACTAATTTCTAATATATACCCATTTTCCATACCAAATCTTATCTATGTCAAAAATCCGATAACCATTTCAAAAAAAAATTGACACATTTGTGGATCAAGGACAGACGCTATTTAATTTGAAGCAAACCGGTTCAGATTTAGATATAGCCCCCATAAAAATTTCGCTCCCGATTTTGCTTTTTCCGCATAGTGTACCCGATTTCCCGATTAAACATCTGTGGTGAAAGTGGGAAGATCGGTTCAGATTTATTAAATTATTTCACAAATATGGAGTTAGTGACGTCATTTATCGTCCGATATTCCTCATTTAGGCATCAATCGACATTCCTTCTACTTATTTTTCATAACACCTTTACAAAATGTTCCCAAAAATATAAGTTTGAGCTGTCACTTTGAAAACCGACAAAAATCAATCTAAACGTCTAAAAATACGATCAATGAGTTATTTTAAGACAATGATAAAAATTTTTACCAAACTTTACCAATTTCCTTTCCGATTTATCTTTTTTTGTCAAACACATACTTATACAGAATACTTTTAAATAACTTGGAAGAACGCGTTATATTTTACCTTGAAATATACATTATGAGAGTGGGTCACAATGGTCCATTATTAGGACCAATACAAAAATTCTTCCCGATTTCAGTTTTTTACGAATTGAATAGCAATGGGGTATAAAGTGGAGGGTATCATGTAGTCGGCCCCGCCCGATTTTAGCCTTCCCTTACTTGTTTTCTGTTGACAAGAAAAAACACAAAGTGCAAGGAATTTTAAGTTTTATAATTAAGTTATTTTGATGTTGTTTGAAAGTTTGTTTGTTTCAATCAAATTTTCGAGGCTTAGTTCACTAAAAATTGTAGTAGTAAAAACACAACTGAAAAAATGTCTATTAGCTTTGGAAGTTATTAGTTAAGGGAGATACTTAAAGTATTTGGAGTACTATGGAAGCAATAGTCTTATGAAAAATGTGGGAGTGATACCTCCCATAAGATATTGAGGGCCTGCTTCTGAAGTACTATGGAAGAGATAGTCTTGACCTTTTGTAAGAGTTCATTGAGTGTTAATGTACGCATTTATGAAAAATGTAGGTTTGATACCTTCCATAAGATATTGAGGGTCTGCCTCTGTAACTTATTTGCATTCGTCTACGTGATTTTTTGTAGACGCAACGAATTATAGACTCCTGAGGCTTATAGTTTTCTCGTAATAATAGAGTGATTTTAGGAAAATAAGTTACAGAAACAGGCCCTAAAACCTAGTATTAAATATTTTAGTTTTTTGAAATCGAGATTCCTAAATTTTGTTATGAGTTCATACAGTAGGTAAATGCGAAAAATGGGCGGTGTTGGAAAAGTGGGAGTGACACCTCCCATTCGAAATTAAAACCTATTAATGTGCGTATTTCAACAAAAACAAAACGGTCGTTATTGGAAATAATGATATTACAGTGAAACCTCTCACGATCGGTCACCTCTCTTAAGTGGACACTTCTTAAAAAAACGTTAAAATTGTCATTACAATGAACCTCCATTAAGCCGACACTTTCTTATGTAATATATATTTTTATTTTACCTCCAATAAGTGCACACTTCCCTCATGCGGACAAATTTTGGGTGACCGTGACTGTCCGCTGTTATCTTATCTATGTCAAAGGTGAGAGGTTTCACTGTATAATGAACCGTCAGAAATTATAGCAATTTATTTCTCACAATTAGCGATCAATATCTCACCATCGAGCCTAGAAACATAAATCTAACTAAAAATATGAAATATATTGCGGATTTTATAAAAAAATGCATTAAAATAGCAATAAAACAAGAAAGCAAGTTTCAGTCGACTTTGGGGAACGTGGGAACGTTTGTGACAAATGGAACCAGATTCAATATTTGTAAATAATTGTAAAAACATGGTCAAATATGAAGTCATAGTGGATTTCATGCACCTTTACAGAAGTTCCCAGCAAAAAAACTTAGTGCTTTTTAATCGCATCCTAAGATGCAGAATGAACATATTTTCCACTTCTCTAAAGCGCACATATTTGTTAGGTTAAAGTGAGTATAAAAATATTTTCAAATATCAAATTGCAACTGATTTTAACTATTCGTATGGAAGTTATATCAATTTTATTCCAACCAAACAAAAAAAATTGTTTATTTGGTGATATGCTTTTAATTACTTGAGAAATTTCAAATTTTTTGGTTATTCGAAATTTTGGAGCGGTCAAAATAAAGGGTGATTTTTTAAGAGCTTGATAACTTTTTTAAAAAAAAAAACGCATAAAATTTGCAAAATCTCATCGGTTCTTTATTTGAAACGTTAGATTGGTCCATGACATTTACTTTTTGAAGATAATTTCATTTAAATGTTGACCGCGGCTGCGTCTTAGGTGGTCCATCCGCTTAGTCCAATTTTGGCATTTCCACGTTTTTGAGTAACAGAGACCCAATTGGTGCGAACGGCGACGAATCGAAAATTGGTGGTCATCATTAACACTGGCCGATACAGCTGCGATATTTTCTTCAGTTCGCACTCTACGTAAGCGTGTTGGTGGTTTAATGTCCAACAATGTAAATTTGGTGCGAAATTTAGTCACAATAGCCCGAATAGCCGCTTCAGTGGGTCGATTAAACTGACCATAAAATGGAAGCGCGCAATGAACTTTCTTAACAGAGCACGCATTTTGATAATAAAATTCAATAATTTGCAAGCGTTGTTCGTTTGTAAGACGATTCATGATGAAATGTCAAAGCATACTGAGCATCTTTCTCTTTGACACCATGTCTGAAATCCCACGTGATCTGTCAAATACTAATGCATGAAAATCCTAACCTCAAAAAAATCACTCTTTAATATCAGTTTTGAAAAAATCTAAATTTTTCAATTCGATTTTATGTTTTAGATAAGATATTACCAGATTAAAAGGGCGAAAGACTAGTCGACTGAATGAAACGACGTTGTGCTGCAGTAACAATCAATAAAGGCATTTCAACTAAGTATTAAATTCAAGAAAATATCGTTATTTAAGTTATTATTCAAAAAATTTCGTTTAAAGTGAACTAAACACTAAATATTTTTAGTTTTTCTTACAACTGCTTTTTTACTGGTTTCATTTTTGACATAAAGACTTAATATCACAATTACAAATAGTTATTTTTTTATTTAAAAACTTCTAAGGTTTTCAAAGTAAAACTAATATTTTTCTTTGTCGACATTTTTTATCTCGCCGCTGCTATAAGTTATATAAGCTACATTTTGTGTGCTAAATTTATTATAACAATTTATCAAATAACAAACTATTTTAATTTAACATTGATTTCAATTTAACATAGGAATATGAACTATTTGTGTGGGAGGTAGTAGATGGGGTGTATCAATTTCGACCATCCTGGAACTTAATAAGTTTGGGGGAAATATTACTATGTGCAAAAATTGATTAGATTCACCATATACACCAGCCAGATGGGCGGGCCGACATGGCTTATAGTTAAAAAACTATTGCAATAACTTTCAAGTGATAATAAATATACACAACAATTCTTTTATACACAACAATTTTAAAAATAATACTCCCTCTTAGCTTCTTTAAATTTATATGACGTATGTTCAATACATATGCATAAAGATTCAAGATAGCTATATTTTCTTTCAAGATATGATTATATTTGTGTTGTTATACATATATACCCTAAAGGACCTAAAATTTCAAGGTTTTGCAAATTAAATAACAAACCGATTCTATGGTGGTAAGCAATAAAAATAAAGAAGGGAAAATAATAAAGAAGGCGAAAATTTAAGAACAAAACTTTACTTTGAACCGAATAGGGGAAGAAATGTCAAAAAAATTAATATAATTGTCGTTTTTCTGATTAGAATTTATATTTGAATATTTTTTTGACTTTTCATTGATTTATTTCTTTACTATTGTGCCAAGAAATTCGAAAGCAAATGAGTAATTTTACAAAATACATTTTTAAATTTCCTCAGCTTTTGACAAACTAAAGTTCTGTTCTTGTGTTTGAAAGAGCGAAAGAGTACATCTTGCATATCAACAGTCATTTGGTGGAAGGTATAATGATACATTTTAAATACTATTTACCTTGTAATCTTCCTCGGGCTGGTAGAAGGCGATATCATTGGGTATCGGATTACGGGTTTTGAGTAACTTATTTGTGTCAGAGGCAGATATGTCACCCAATTGATTTGATAGAGGCAACGATGGTGGAAATGTTTCTTTAGTGGCCCATCCTTTTTCAATGAAAAACGAACCCACATCCACCGTACCTAAACGCATGCTGCATCTCTTAATATTATTGGCCAGTTCAGAGTGTGGCAAACGCACCGATACGAGTTTTCCCACTATGTAGCCATGCATTTGATCCAGATCACCAACATCATATATTCCCATTTCATCTTTCGCCTGAATGCCACTAATGATGTATTTATTGGCAAGTGATGGCAAGTTTGGAAATGGAGCATATGGAAGAATGTTCTTCGGTTCCACAGACTCTATATTTCCATAATCTACAAAACGAACAGTCCATTCACCCTTAACGTCCACCGTTTTCTCAACCATTGCTCGATAAAATTTCGAGTCCAAGTGATATCTCGCAATGCATGGTTGATGAATGATATACTCGTAGTCTTCTGAAGGTTGCGGCAATTTTTCATACGTCTCGGAAACTATTTTGCACATCCTTTCCAAAAATGGTTTATCGTCCGCCTCATGCAAATATACAATGCACCCATAATCGACGTAGGTTGCATAACCGGTAAATAAAGTTTTATTGATATCTTTTGATACTAACCATGTTGGGGGTGCGGAATTTCTTCCAGTAGTGGGAGTTATGTCAACTTCATTCAGATACATACTCAAAGGATGATACTCCGAAGAATCTGCATCAGTCACATTATCGTTAATATCATCAATAGTGAAATTACAATTACCTAAAAGTGTGGCGGGAAACTGCACCTTGCGTTCGATTGCTGTAAAAGTAAATTAATTAAATTTTATTAATTTTAATAACTATGTCGATAAGTACGCATTTTAAGTTTTAATAAAAGGCTGGGCGGCTGTGTCTATTGTTTAAAATATGACGGAAAAAGTTTAGAATATCTCCAATTCGAAATTCTTTGCTAATTTGTCGTCTTTGTCATTTTAAACAAATAGATATAATTTTGTTAACATTAAAAATTGAAATATTTTACGTATTTTTTGTCTGTAATAAATATTGTTAAAATATCCTTTTTGGAAGAAAGTATGATTTTGGACTAACATAAAATACCATAATAAAAAATTCAACAAAGGTGGGCGAATTTGAGGAAAAAGTTATATCGATCCAAAGTCTAACAAAGTCTAAAAGTACTAACAAGCAATATTTGGCAAAAACAAGGAGCCATAATAAAGCTAAGAACCCACTGTCCAAGCTTCATAAGTTTCGACTTATACTATTTTAAGATTTGAATTTGTGCAACCTTGAATTGATCGTATTATCCATGTATCCAACTTATTGTAAATCGATAACAAAATTTGAAATCATACTATTGTGAATTGCTAAAATAGAAAAAGTTTCAAAACGAAATATGAAAAGCGAATTTTCCTTTGGCATTCACAAAGGGAAACAGTTTCACTTTTTCATATACCATCAACTGGTGAGCATCTCATTACCCAATAAAACCACTAACTCTGTTCTTGTTTTTATCATATAAATTTTCTCGTTGGTCTATATTCAATTGCACATTTTTACATAATTTCTCATGTACTGAGAAAAAAACTGTCATAACGGCCAAACAAACATATCTCTGTGCATCTCTATGCACATATATGTACGTATATACATATTGATGTATGTATATACATACAGGCACATACATATGATTTGATTTATTTATTTCAACTTGTAATTAAAAACCATCGGGCCAATTTAAAACAAATTACAAAATGCATATATAATACTTTTTTAACATGGCTAAAAAAACTACTTAACATATATACCCAGCAAACATTTATATCCGACAAGTCGGACGTCTGAACATTCTCGTAAATTCTATCAAACAATCAGCCGAAATGTCGGAAATTCCTTCAGCCATTTAAACTACTTTTCTGGATATTATCTGTCAGCCGATTCTGCATAATCTCTGTAATTTCATACGAGAATCATGTGACGTATCTGCACATCCTCTGAAGGAAAATTTTTACGGCCAAAATTCAATAACTTTTGTTCTAGTAGATATTTTTGAGTTTTGTAAAAACCAAAATTAGACAAGGACCCAAGGATTTTTTTGAAATAATAACATTAAAAATCGTGAAATCGGATATATTTTAGAAATCGCCCTAAAGTTGACTACTTTTCGTATTTTTCGATTTTAATGAAAATTAAAATTTTTATTTTTTGTTTAAATGTTTTTTTTTAACATATTTTTACGTATTTGTTCATAATGCGAAGGAAAATTTAAATTTTTTTGTATTACACACACTTTTGGCCGATTTCTAAAATATATTTGATTTGTAATGTTAATATTTCAAAATAAAACTTGGGTCCTTGTCTAATTTTGGTTTTTACAGAACTCAAAAATGTCAACAAAAGTTATTGAATTTTGGCCCATGGATTTTGATACTAAACCACTGTGCGTCGCGGAAAAAAGTTTGTGTTATTGGAAGTATAAAAAAGTGTTTAATAAAAAATGTCTCGCCAGGGTATTAGAGAAAAGTCTAAAAAAGAATCTCAACAATTATTAAGTAAATTGTTTAGATCAGAAGATTGTCAAGGAAGTGTTAACATATCAACAAATGAAAAAAGTAATGGTCGAATACTAATCAATATATTGGTGTGAAAGATATGCATTTTGTTAGACACCTCAAAGGTTTGCACCTTAAAATTTTCTTTAAATTATGCTTACTTATATTTTTTCTTATCTTTTATATTTTTTCTTTAGATGTGGCCTTGGATGCAACTTTTGACAACATTTTTTAAATAACTTTTTTGAGACTGAACTATTTTTGTTATTTTTTTTACACACACATTCCAATAAAATTAAAAAAATACCGCCTTAACAAAAGGAATAAATGCAAAATAGATAAATTAATGTCATCAAATGAATTAACTATTTTTTTTTTTTTTGATACTGAACTATTTTTTGTATTTTTTTACACAATCAATTATAAAATAAAAAATGAAAATAAAAATATGCAAAAAAAATTATTCACTTTTATTTGGGTTTGGTACGACAAATCGGAAAAAGGGTAGAAAAGACTGACCATTTTCGGATGTTTGTTTAGACTTCTTTCCGAAATTGGTCCGACAATTCGGACATATGGTCAGAAATCGATCGGAAAAATCGGACCATTTTCGGATGTTTGGTCAGACTTGAGTCCGACTTCCTTCAGACACGTCGTAAATTCCTTCTGACAGAAATCATTCCGCACATTTTTCCGAATATCCCCAGACAATTCTTTCCGAGTTCTTGTCAACCGCCAATACGATTTTCTGTCCGATGGCTGATCGCAGTCGGGATCATAATCGGAAACTTGAGCAGAGTTTCTGACCGAATCCGGAAGAAATACATACAGACGCCAGCGTCACACTTTTTACGTATTTATTGTCTCATTATCTTGCAGTGCATCAAGTGAGAATAGGAAAGGAAAGTTGAGTGTGAAAGAAATTAGAAAATAGTCAAACACTGGCTTCCCCCTATTTCTCATCGACGGTGTAAGGAAACAACAGATAAAAAGTGATAGTGAATTGAGAAATGAAAAAGTTTCTATTCTATTCTATTTCTATTCTATCTTGACATTTATTTTGATAAAAAGATCAAATCAATTAATTATCCCGCCCGAGAAATAAATAATTCAATTAGCTAATCAAAAAAGTTCACACATAAATACGTACGTACATACGTATAGGATTACACGGTTTACACCCAAACAAAATCATCAAACACGTACGAAGCAAATCATTTATTATATTACCTAACATCTACATACAGTTTTGCACACATAACTTTATACAAATAGTACAGCCTTGCTAGTCTCGCAATTATTATTTTAAAATCGGCAATTTTCAAAACTACCAAAAGATAAATTTTCCGCCAAATTGATTTGATAGAAAACAAAAAGTGAGAAGTGAAAGGAAGTAAAAATCCATTTACAACAACATAAATAGGAAGAGTTAAAATCTATAAATGTATCTAAAAGCAGCGAATTTTTTTATCAAAATCCAACAAACGTATACATGCATTTTTTGTGGGTGTAACACGTCAATCTACATGATTTATTTCCCTTTCGATCTAACATCTGATGCCAACATACAAGTTAACACACAATAAGTTATAAATTCAAAAGATATTGGGCACATGTAAATGCAGTTCACACGAAAACATTTCATCAATTCAATTTGTGAGTTTGTTGTATGGACGAAATCCAATGAACAAGATAACGAGTAAAACTAAAGCAAAGCTTAGATGGAGAAAGGCGGCTCTCAGTGCATTCGCTACTCGTTAGAAGGTGTTACTTACTACTCTTTTTGTGCGTAATATTACAAAGTCGTATGAAGAAAGTAGTAGACAAAATCTAACGTACGGGAATAAATAAAGGAATGTCATTTGACCGTAGGCCGCACACCAAGAAAAGTGGAAGTTGAGAATGACAACATTTGTAATTAAACATTGCCGCCCGCCTTGCAACATCCCGCTATGTTGTAAAGTAAAGTTAAACAATTTCAATCAAAATTTCATGTAATATAAACATGTACATACACTTATTGCTAAATAAAAGGGGTATTTGTTAGTTTTTATGAGCATTTATTTCTATTTCATTTTTCTTACATACTAATTATCCAAAACCCTATATAGCTCGTAGAGCCAGATTCGCAGTACCACAGCTCGTAGAGACCATAAGTACTGCTGACCACACCATAGACGTCGACGACCCGTAAGGCCAGCCTTGAGGTGGTCCTACTACTACCTTCACTATGCTTTCCATTGTACTACGAAAATAGAAATGGCGCGATAGTATTACACAAAAAAAAACTTTAAATTACTGGGTCAAAGTGACCAGCTTTACTATAGGTCGTCTTACAACACCGTTTCCCGTTCGAATATCCGCGACTCTAACGCGACCGTCGACACCCGGATGGACGTTATTTACCCGACCTAATTTCCACGAAGTGGGAGGCAGTTGTTCGTCTCGAATAACAACTAAATCGCCTATTTGAACATCGCGCTGCGGAAATTTCCATTTATATCTTTTATGCAAACTTTTCAGATACTCATCTTTCCACCGTGGGCAGAATTGCTGAGTTAAAGCCTTAATTTTCCTAAATCGATTCACGATGTGCAATGGCGCTTCTTCCATGACCGGCTCCGGTGGAGCCAGAATCGGTGACCCTATCAGAAAGTGACCCGGCGTAAGCGCCACCGGATCATGTGGATTGTCAGACATAGGACACAGAGGACGGGAATTCAAACAAGCTTCGATTCTGGAAAGAACCGTTGAACGCAGCTTCCCAAAGCCCACCCATATGAGGGGCTCCGGCAGGAATGAACTGCCATGAAAGTTCTTGAGACTGGAATGCGGAACAAACCTGATCTCGACTCTCACGAAGCACACACTTGAAATCCCGTTCCAATTCCCTAGAAGCACCAACGAAATTAGTGCCGTTGTCCGAAAATATCGATTTTGGACAACCACGACGATAAATAAATCTATGAAATGCGGCTAAAAAGGTTGTCGTTGACAAATTTGAAGTAGCCTCGAGGTGTATTGCTTTCGTAGAAAAGCAAACGAAGACGCAAGCGTAACCTTTTGTTATTCTACATGCCCTACCAGTAAAAGATTTAACTTCGAAAGGACCCGCAAAATCTACGCCAATAGTGACAAAGGGCCTTGTGATAACAGTTCTCTCCGGAGGAAGAGCGGCCATAATTTGAGTGCAAGATCGCCTTCTGTCTAACCAGCAGCGTTTGCAACGATTCATGGTCGTTCTGACTAAAGAAGTCAGACGTGGAATCCAATATTCAATACGCAGAATGCGAAGCATTAACTGGTTTCCACCATGAATAGTTATCACATGAACAAACTGTACTAAGAGCTGAGTAAATTTACTAGCATAAGGCAAAATAATTGGATGTTGCTCGGAATATGACAGACTAGGCGATCTAACCAGTCTCCCGTGTAGCCGCATGACCCCCGCTTCATCCAGGAATGGATTTAGCGGCAAGAACGAACTCTTACGATCTAATGGTCTTTTTTGCAACAAAAATCATATTCATCCGCGACTAATGCCTTCTGAGCCAGTAAAGCCAGACGTAGCCTGAAGACTTTCAGCTCAGAACTCAAAATAGTCGAATCTCGGAAAAGATTATGACCCCTAGGAGAAGGATAACTTCTATAAAAATATCGAAAGATATATGCCACAACACGTAAAGCTCTATCCCAAGACGAAAATCTTTCAAGGATATCCTCATAGTTCGTAATGAACGATGCATGACTCTTGACAGTACGTAATTCAATATCGGTGTCGAGAGGAGCTAAATCACTAATATCCCATTGAGCGCTATCTAAACGGAGCCATTGTGGTCCATGCCACCAAATCTGAGACGTGGCTAGCTCTGCAGGCGAAAGCCCGCGGCTACCTAGATCAGCAGGGTTATCCTCAGACCGCACGTGGTCACCTACATTCTCCTGAATCCTGCATACACGATTAGCAACAAATGTAGTCCACGTTCAGGGAGTTTTCCTAAGCCAAGAAAGGGCGATCGTAGAATCAGTCCAACAATAAACTCTTTGAAGATCTATATCTATTTCCCTCATGATGGTTTTCAACAACTCGGACGCCAACACAGCGCCACAAAGTTCTAAACGTGGCAAAGAAATTGATTTAAGTGGGGCAACTTTCGCTTTACCCGAAAGTAAATGAGTAGTAATATCCCCATTCGGTGCTACAATTCGAATGTAGACCACCCCCGCGTATGCCTTTTCTGAGGCATCAGAAAATTCACTTCCTGGTAGGTATCCACAAACCTCTGCCATTCAAGTTCCGTCGTAGACGGAAGTGAATCATCCCACCTAATATTGTCCAGCCAAATTCGCTGCATAATTATCTTTGCCAGTACTATCACCGGGCCTAACCAACCTACAGGATCGAACAATCTCGCAATAGTGGACAACACTTCCCGTTTTGTATAGTTAGGTTTTCGCTCGAGAGGAGTATGGGCCGAATCGACTCTAATCTGGCGGTACATCTGAGTAATATCGCAGTTGAAAACGAATCTAAATAGTCTCCACCTCAGAATGAGGAGAACTAGATCTAATTGCAAGGTTGGACCTATATGAAGAATATCGTTAAGACTCTTCCCATTAGATGTTTTATTTGAGGCGTTAAAAACCACTCGAAGTTTGGTAGTCTTTTTATCCGGGTTAATTACCGGATGATGAGGCAAGTAACATACTGTGGGGGTTGCCGAAGAAGGGGCTGAAACTGGCCTCATATGGTTCAAGTCCAAATATTCCCTTACCACCCCGTCATAAACAGTCTTGATATGTATTTTCTCAGGAGAGAGGCCTCGTTGCGCAGAAATTGTCGTAAACAATTTCCCCTTGATTGTCCTAAGTCCAGTTGTCCGCAGAATTCAGATTTAATGGGAAGTGTAACAATATATCTCCCCACCGAATCTCTACGGGTCGTCAGTTTATAATTGTCTTCACAAAATTTGTCCGAAGGAGTTTCCTCAAGTTCCCAAAATCGAAGACGATTCTTGTTAAGATTATCTTCTTCGGCGAACTCAATGGAGGTAGAAAAAACTCGAATGTAAGAAGAGGAAACGGGACCAGTAATGATCCAGCCAAAGACCGTGTTTTGCGCGATCAATGAACCTAATACGTTTTGAAGAGCTCCTTCCAAGAGAATTCTCGGATAAAGATCTCCTCCCAGTAAAAGATCCATAGGTCAACAATCAAAAATATGTGTATCGGCCAAACGAATATTTGGTAAACGAGAAGCCACATCTGATATTTACCATCGCTGTCCCTAATAAAACAGTTCTATCCTGCGAAGCATGATATACCTGTCTATTTATAGCACCAGATGAACCTCCAGAAGAAGTTGACGACAGCGAAGGATTCACAAATGGAGGATTAGTATGCTGGGTGATCGGAACCAAACTCCCCGCAGGATTCGCTACAACAGCCGAACCCTCAGAATTCGATGTATCGCGATGCAAAAGAGTATGATGTCTCTTCTCGCATTTTCCACATTTGTGAATACTTCCACACTTCCTAGCTTCGTGTCCACGCATCAAGCAATTTACACAGCAGTGATGACGTTTGACGGTGTCAAACCGGTCGGAGACCGAAAGGCCCCCAAATCAGGACAATCACGAAGTTGATGAAATTGTCTGGGACAGAGCATACACAGTTTGTTTTGATGAGAACGAGAAGATCCAGATGAGCCTGCATTTGTAAAATGCGCACCCACCTTCCTACCGTCGAACTTTTTCGTGGAATCGATATCCTTTATGTCACGAAGACATGTCAGAGTTTGTATTCTTTCCTAAGAGATCCAAATCTAAGAAAGAGATCCAAATCTTTCCACGAAGACAAAGCCGACTTATTCTTCACACTCTGTTCCCATAACGTTACACTACTTTTGGGCAATATATAAATACACAAAAAACTAATATAGGATCCCAACTATCCGTGGCTACGTCATAAATGGACATTGCAGAAAGACATATATTTATTCCGCGTTGCAAATTTTTCAAATCTAAGCTACTTTCGCTATCAAGGATCGGAAGATCAAAAAGCATCTTGAGCTGGTTGTTCACCAAGATGCGAGTGTTATCTATCTTTCAAGGCTTTCGAGGCTAGAATAAAACTGCGATGGCTGAGTGGAAATTTGGATACAATTTCGCGATCCTCGCCGCTCATTTTCCTAATCAAATGACATAGCCGTTCAATGTCACTTAAGCGGGAGTTATTAATGTATACCGCTGAAAAAAGATCCCTAAATGTAGGCCATGAGAGGAAATCGCCATGGAAAACGTCAGTATCGCATGGCGGCAACAAAAGGCCATGAGCCATACTGTTGCTGCCCCCAAATTGCTCCTGCTGTTCCCTTCTAGATTTTGATCGATCAGAAGGAGAATCCAAGTGATCTATCGAATATGTATCCGTAGAAGTAAGTGGCGGAGTAAGAGGGGATGACTTCAGCGGAGCTCGAAGTTCATCCAATTTCCTATTAATAGCAGCGAGGACACGTACAAATGCCCTATACGCTACATCATATTTGCTGTCAGCAGAATCTATGTCCTCCTTCTCCGCATCCTGAGCAGTTTGGAGATGACTAAGACACTTATCGTACATGCCCTTAACATTACTCCATAATGTTCTGAACCCTGTATTTCAAGGGAATACATGTCGATTATGTCGATTCATCCCGTAGGGTACTGAAGTTCGCATCAAATTTTACCAAAGCATCAGTTGCTCTGATAAAGAAGTCGAGTGGAGTGAGAGGCTTATTGAACCAATCGAGAAACACGTAAGTGCTAAGGAAAAAACACGTAAGTGCTAAATGAATGAAAACTATTCAAAGCTATCCAAAAAATATTTCAGAAAGAAATCCAAAAACATTCACAGTGTACCGAAAAATACCCTGATTATTTCGAAAAAGCACGAAAATGCTAAATGAATGAAAAATGTCTAGCAATAAGGTAGAACGAAACCCCAAAAATAGTATCGAAATGTATACTGAACTTTCAAAGCAGAGCTCGAAATCTTCCCAAATCAGTTAAAATACTAAAAAATGAGTTAATTCGAACACGCCCAACCAAATTTGCGCAAAATGTACCGAAAAATACACGAAAATTAGTTCAGTCACGAACTTTGGCCATATTGCTATTAAATTTAACCAAAATTTTAATTAAAAATTATTAAACCTCACAGATTTTTTCCCAGTGTATCGAAAAATACACGAAATTTTATTTAGAAACACGAAAATGCCCCAAAATATTTCTCTGTAAAAGAAAGTCAATGGAAAAATCGAAAAAATATAAATTCCTATGTATGTTCACTTGACCTAGAGTAGGGTGCACGGACTGTATGATGCACGCAATAAATGTACGCTCGTATCAAACAAAAACAAAAAATCAAAAATAAACCGAAAACCGAAAATTTTTTAAAATATTTTTCTGACAGTGTAGAAGACCGACTGTAGATTACACGTCGGGTATGATGATGTTGTTTTGCAACTTCGAACCGTAGGGTAAGCAAATGTATGTTGTTGTTGTTTTGTTTATTCTTCTTTTAACCGAGAGTAATGCAATTACTCGTTTGAATACATATGTTTTGTTGTTGCAAAAAAACCACCACCGATCAACGTTGAAAACGCAGCACTTTATTTATCTGTTTCAATAATTATTAACAGCACACTTTTATCTTATTTCACTCAGTGATAAATATTTTGAATATGCGTCGGCAATATTTTAATATTTATCTTTATTTTCGCGTAACGAAAATATGTTCTAATGTACCGATGTATGTCCGTCCGTCTGGATGTATGAGACTCACACAAAGACACAAACCGACGCGGTACCGACGTTGTAAAACGACCATTTTATTATTATTTGTTCGGAAAAAATATTTCTTTATAAACAAACAAAACGCGATGTGCTCACTTTTAAATAAAACTGACAATACGCACCTTTTGTTAATAATATATATAATGAAGATGGGTGAAAGAAGATGGCTGATTTATGTGGGTGTTGTTGTTGCTGACGGAGTCAGGTTTGCCTTTGAAGAAAAAATAAAAACCTATTAATTGCTGGAAGCAAGTATCCGGCTGGTGTGGACCAATGTTTGTGTAGCAAGAATGAAAATAAATAAAAAACACGTAAATTTAATATTTTCAAATAAAACCCAATTCAATTTACTGTCGTAAACAATATTACCTTTTGCACAAAAGTTTGTGAGGGTGTTGTATGGACGAAATCCAATGAACAAGATAACGAGTAAAACTAAAGCAAAGCTTAGATGGAGAAAGGCGGCTCTCAGTGCATTCGCTACTCGTTAGAAGGTGTTACTACTCTTTTTGTGCGTAATATTACAAAGTCGTATGAAGAAAGTAGTAGAAAAAATCTAACGTACGGGAATAAATAAAGGAATGTCATTTGACCGTAGGCCGCACACCAAGAAAAGGTGGAAGTCGAGAATGACAACATTTGTAATTAAACAGTATCCTTGAAACCAAATTAGCATCTCTGTAACCAAACCTATACAACGAAGACACGCACATCAGGATACTCCAAGTCAACACCACCGTCTCTACATTTACCAAGATGTAGATAAATCTACTTATATCGTAAGCTACTAAGAAATTATAAATTATATTTTGACAATATATACTAAATAATTTTTAAATAAATTATACCGTGTAGCAACCTTTGCAAATTAGAGCACATATAAAGAAATCAGTCAAAATCAGAATAAATTGTTTCGGCCTCTGTGGAAACCAATAACTAAAAAAGGAAAAAATGGCAAATCAAAATAATTTTATACGCCCACCTATTCTAAATGTCCCTATTCCAAATCCTCCTAACCAACCCGGTAGAAACGAACAAGGACAGATGAACCTAGAAGATTTTCTGACTGTTATCCTAGAAATAATTAATAATTAATGCTACAGGTTTCGTTAAGTCCGAACGTCATTCAGGGAAACGCAGTGGATCAGTCAATCGAAATAGAACATTTAGGCAATTTAGGGGACTTAGATAAAATCCCGGACGTCATTAAATGTCTGAGGGAATTTTCAGGCAAAGCAGGAGAATTTAATTCCTGGAGGAAAAGCGCAGAGAGAATTTTAAAAATTTATAAAAATCTCAAAGATACACCAAAGCAGGAGAATTTAATTCCAGGAGGAAAAGCGCAGAGAGAATTTTAAAAATTTATAAAAATCTCAAAGATACACCAAAATACTACGGTATTTTGAATATCATTAGAAATAAAATAGTAGGTAATGTGGACATTGCATTAGAGTCCTATAACACGCCTTTGGATTGGGCTGCAATTTCCAAATGCCTTACGTTACATTACGCCGACAACAGGGTATTCTAAGACATCCCTGTTGTCGGCGTAATGTAATGATTAATTCAGGGCAATTCAACTGTGCAAGAGTTCTATCAGGCTGTGTATTCGCACTTATCACTGATATTGAACAAATTAGGCGGCTTAGATGCTGGAAATTAAGCTCTTAATTTACTGACTCAAACCTATAGAAGTAAAGCCCTTGATACTTTTATAAGAAGCCTCAATGGTGATTTACCAAGACTGCTGGGCATGAGAGAGCCAGCGGATATGCCTCAGGCCCTCCATTTGTGCCTAAAGTTGGAAAACCAAATTTCGCACTAATCACGCACAAAACTACAATAATCAACCAGCAAAGAAAAGCTATCCCCACCATCAACCCAAAAATACAACTCACAAGGAAGCCGTTCCATCCAAGTATTGCCTACATTCCATACCCACAGAATCTCCCTACTATGAAATTTAATAACAACATTGGTGGTCAAAACCATAACCATCCACAACCGCGCCCAACAGCACCCAAGCCAGCAGAACCAATGGATGTTGACCGAAGCAAGTAGAGAGGAGATACGGTTTGTCTATAAATGACACATATTTTGATTGAATATTTTGACAGGTTGTTGACGAGGGTCAGGTCGGGGTGGTCAGGTGTTCAGCCAGGTGTTCATCCAGATGGTTGTAGGGGTGGGAGGTTAGGTGACAGTTAGACTGCATTGTCTGTAAAGGTGATTGGGGTAGGTTTTTCACTAGGGGTTGATGATCAACAGTTAGATTACATTGTATGTAAGAGAGTTTTACTACTTGTTCGTGTGTACTCATTGGGTGGGCAGTAGAGATGAGAGCGAAAGGTTACGTCTGTCCTTTAATGCTTGTGTGTGTCCTTTCGCTTTCGTCTCATGACGCCGATCAAAACAATTTGTGTTTATCCTCTTCACCACCTTTCAAAAGGTAGGCAATGTAATGGTAGGCAATTTGTAGCGACAAGTGTTTTTTAAGGACGATTGTTTTTGTTATGGCGGAGAGAGTTGTGAGCGCCAGAATTCTGTGTTTGTCATTGTATGCTATAGACAGTGTCCGTTTTTGGTGTCATGTAGATCAGATTGGTTTAAGGCGACATGCCATAAATTGAAAATAATAATATTCGTGTATATGTTGTTGTTATTTATTTTAGATCATCCTTTTTTAAGGACGTCGTATGGTGAAGATAAAAAATAGAAAATAATATTTTTCACGAAAAAATTGTGTATTATTTTCATTTATAGGTAAAAATATAAAGGGGGTGAAGGATGTATGAGTAAAAATTTAAATGCACAAAACAGTTTGTTTTAGATCGACATCGATTTTTATGATCGACGTTGGTGGTATATCGTGTACATTTCAAATTGCTTTTTGACCGCCAGTGAAGACGCTAGTGGAAACGTTTATGACGAGTTAGAATTTATGACGGCGCTTGTTGTTATTTATTTTAGGATATCCTTTTTAAAGGTTTATTGTCATATGGTTAGGGATAAACTATACCAATGACTGTTAGTGTATACACATGTATATTTATTTTTGAGATTAAGGGTTTATTGTCATGTGGTTAGAGATAAACTATACCAATGGCTGTATATTTATTTTTTATAATAAACAACGAAATTAGTCCTAGGAATACAGTATTCGTTGACCTTTGGAGAGTGAAGCATCATTCTGTAAACATATATATTAATTTTGAGATTATTTTCAAATTATAAAAGTTAAATAATTTAAATTCGTTTTTTATTCTAACGAATACTGTGTACTTGCAAAAAAGTGTATTTACTATAAAAAAATTTCTATCATTGTTAAAAAAAAATAAATAAATAAAGTAAAATGGCTTCATATACATATACTTGTGCCATATGCAACGCTGGATTTGGTATGACAAGCCAATATGAAAGGCATTTAAAATTGCATTGTCCAATCTGCAATCAAGTTTTTGTAACGATGCATGCAGTGAAATTCCACATACGAGCTTTCCATTCAAATGAAACTGCAGTATCTCAACCTAGAAAGCGATCAGTGGGTATGGAGGATCAGCCAGATTCAAAAAAGTTGAAACATGAACAATATCGATCAAATAGCAACATAAACCCGACTTATTCTGGATTCAACAAGAACAACAATGTGTTACAACAACAACATCCTCAACAATACTCAGACAATGGACAAAGTTCAATACCACTAATAACGACTAGTAATACAGGAGTAGACGCATTAATCCCACAAACAACACAAAATACTCAAACCGCACCGATTAAAAAAAACTATTTTTTGCGAAGATTGCAATGTAGATGTAGCTGCAAAAGTAAGCCATGTTCGTACCAATGAACATAAGCGAAATGCTGCATCTTTTATTAATCAGAATGTTAATCACATAAAAAGTACATTTTCGAACCGTGTTGAATATTTAAATAAAAACAACACTTTGATACCTGAAGAGTTTTTATATGAAACGAAACAAAGTTTGGTAAAACTACTCATATGAGTAATATTATGGTCTCAGGCTAGTAGACCATAATATTATTAAATTTAATATGGAGCTGCTTATGTGCTTATTATGATAAACCTGCTATTGTCGCAAAGACTTCGAGGGTTAATGGAGGTGAAGAACAACCAACAACGTCAAGACAAGCTACAAATAAAAAACTGGTCAATCCTATTTCTGATGGAATAAATGAAAATGACCTTAGTAACCATGGCCGATGATATAAACCAGCTTTTTGATGATCAAGTTGACATAATTAGAAGAAAAATTTCCGAATTCCAGGAGAGGGATTCTGGATGGGCATTATCAAAAATAATAAAGTTGGAAATAAATATAAATCAGGCTGCACTTACTAAGGGATCCCAATTTATGGCGCTGCCGCAGAGTCTAGCAGTAAAACATGCATGCCTAAATGTAAAAAATCAGGACGAATTCTGTTTTAAATGGTGTCTAGTAGCAGCATTAGATCACACACCCACAAATAATGCGAACTGCACATCTTCCTACAACGTGAATATTCATAATCATAGAATACCTCTACAAACTGACATTGAGTTGAATTTTCAAGATCTAGAATTTCCTCCAATGTGTTGAATACATTAAATTGTTTGAAGCAAATAATGACAATATTAGTATAAATGGACCGTACCACCTAACGAAAAAGGTGAATCACGTAAATTTAATGCTGCTACATAAAGACGGTCAATTCCATTACATATGGATTAAAAATATGTCAAGGTAAAAATACAAAAATATATATTTTTTATATTAAAACAAAAATATTAATATTTTTATTTTTCTTCCATAGACTACTGAGCACACAATTTTCTCGAGGAAAAGCAAAAATTTTTATATGCAATGGATGCATTCAACATTTTGGTTCAGAAGGCCTACTACAGAGACACAAACCGGAATGTGGAGGCATAGTAACACACTTGCCACAAGGGGACAAAGCCATTTTGAAATATAAACACCATCAACGAAAGTTAGATGTTCCTTTTGTGGTGTATGCCGACTTTGAGTGTGTGTTGCAGAATTCAACAAACACCGCAACTTCAACAAAAACTGTAGATTTGAAGAAGCACGTTCCTTGTGCTTTTAGTTATGTAATTAAATGTAGCTACGATAGCAGTCTTGATAAGTTCTGTATATATACAGGAGAAGATGCTCCCACAAAATTTTTACAAAATCTTGAGAAAGATTGTAAAGAAATTTACAATAAATATTTAAATGTGAATAAGGAGATGATTCCTTTAACGCCCTTAGAGGAAACCCAATTTATGACTGCAGTAAACTGTCATATATGTGATGAGACTTTAGGTGATGATAGAGTGAGAGACCACTGTCATTTAACCGGATTCATTTCAGAGGGGGAGCACATAATGCTTGTAACTTACAGCATCAGATAGCTAAATTTGTCCCAGTATACTTCCATAATTTTTCTTCATATGACTGCCACCTTTTCATCAGTGAGCTGTCTGAATTCGATGGTGAAACCAAAGTAATTCCTTTGAATAAGGAATTGTATGTTTCACTTTCCCATTTCATTAAAATGGGTGGGAAAAATAGATTAGAATTGAGGTTTTTAGACTCATTTAGATTCATGGCAGCTAGTTTAGATACGTTGGCTAAAAACTTACCCGAACAAGATTTTCATAGTGTTCGAAAACAATTTCCCAATGATATTGATTTTAAACTTATGAATAAGAAAGGTACCTTCCCCTATGAATATATATCTAGTTATTCTAAACTTTCGGAAAATAAACTTCCACCAAGAAATGATTTTTGTAACCATTTGATAAACAAAGAATGTTCGGTGCAAGACTATAAACATGCTCAAGATGTGTGGTCAAGATTTGGATGTCAGAATCTGAAAGATTACATGGAATTGTATCTGAAGGCCGACGTCTTAATATTGACTGACGTTTTTGAAAATTTTAGAGCGGTTTGTAAGAAAATTCATAATTTAGACCCTAGTCATTATTATACCGCACCAGGTCTTTCGTGGGATGCTATGTTAAAACATACAAAGGTAGAATTGGAACTTTTAACAGACATTGACATGTACAATTTCTGTAAGAATGGGATTCGAGGTGGCATTGTCCAATGCTCCAAACGACATACAAAAGCAAATAATAAATACATGAGTAACTATGACAAGAGTAAACCGTCAGAATATCTCATGTATCTTGATGCGAATAATTTGTATGGGTGGACAATGTCACAATATCTACCTAAAAAATGATTTTAAATGGGTCGAAGGAAGGAGCAGAATTTGAAAACCTTAGTCGCAAAGAAGAAATCATGAAATTAGCTGACGATGGAGACAGAGCGTACTTTATTGATGCGGATATTTCATATCCAACTTGTTTACACAAAGCGCATAACGACTTACCGTTCTGTGCTGAAAACAAGAAGGTTGGGGGATCAAAGTGTAAGAAATTAATAACAGTTTTTTCGACAAAACAATCGTATCCAATACACTCTCGAGTTCTCAAACAATGTTTAGTGAATGGGTTGGTTTTAGAAAAGGCTAACCGTATCCTTTCTTTTAAACAGGAAGCTTGGTTAAAACCATACATCGAAAAAAAACAATCATCATAGAACCATGGCGAAGAATGCTTTCGAAAAAGACTTTTTCAAGCTATTGAATAATTCAGTCTACGGGAAAACCATGGAAAATGTTGACAAAAGAAAGGATGTCAAAATTGTTAAAAATTGGGAGAGAACAGATAGGAATAGATTGGGTGCACAGGCATGGATAGCGAAACCGAATTTCCATAGTTTGACACAGTTTTCTGATGACATGGTTGCCATTCAGTTGAGTCGTGTAAAGACTTTATACGACAAACCAATTTATTTAGGGTTCTCTGTCTTGGAACTTTCCAAATGGTTAATGTATGATTTTCATTACGAATTCATGAAGAAGAAGTTCCAGGAAGATTTTTATTTAAATTATATGGATACAGATTCATTCATATATTCCATTATTGGTAGAGATTTTTATAAAGAACTGACATTACAGGATATTCAGGATAGGTTTGATACCTCAGAGTATCCTTCAGATAATCCTTTCAATATACCGCTACTAAATAAAAAGGTATTAGGAATGATGAAGGATGAAAATTGTGGAAAAATTATGACAGAATTTGTAGGATTGAGGCCGAAAATGTATGCTATAAGTGTACAAGACGGAGCCCTCATAAAAAAATCTAAGGGCGTTAAAAAGTCTGTCCTGTTTGTCAACAATCTAGATCTTGCGACTTTAGATGAACTGAGAGAAAGTGAAAATGTCGATATAGATTTAAGTTCAATAAATCTCATGACATTTGATTGTAATTTTAATGGGGTTAATAATCAAGACTTGGCTTCTTTAGACGAGCTTAACGAATTGAATTTGTAATTAAACAATATTACTTTTGTTATTAATATATATATATATTAATTTAGATTTGTATTTTCCTTGTTAATTAATATTTTCGTTGCCTATTTATAGTTAAAAATAAAAAGACTTGTTATTAAGTTTCAAATATAATTGTAAATTTGTGTTTTTATTTTGGTAATTTCATTCATACAATGATGTTGTGTAAGTATATAATTTTAAAAATGTTTAAATAATTTTTCTAACTATTCCTGTTAAAGGTGTATACTCAAGCAATCGATCGTGAAGTATTAAACAATATGCAGATGTGTTTTCAGGAATAGCTTTGTTTGTTTCAAACTCAATTTTAACATCAATAGGTCCGCTTTTAACCATTTCATTCTGATGACTAACATCAAATTACTATTACAGGGGTTTCCTTAAATTTTTCACATGAAAGGATTGGTTGTGGTTCACGCATATAATAACTTTGTTGAAATTTAGCGTACATATCATATAGAACAGCATATCGGTTATCATCAAATTTCAAGTTTAAATCATCGTATGGATATGTTTCTGAATTTAGGTGGACTTTCATGTTTGTCAAATTACAGTGTGAAAATTTTGTATCTTTTGAGAACGCAAACAAAATGAAACGCGGCCTTTCTCTGTTTACAGACAGCTTTACATTCCAATTACACTTTGTTGCACCATAAAATGTTGGATTAAAATGACAATCCCAGCTACAGAACGCGAGTGGTAAAGACGTTCCATCTTTTATGGTTTTCATAATTTTTATTTTCGATGTATCAGAAAGGTGTATGTGTGGAATTCGCCATGTTATATTTGTTATTGTTAAATTTAAAACTTCATCTGTGGAATAACATACGTTGTTGTCACTTGAGCTACGTAGCATTATGAGGTCGTGTTTGCTATTCAATATAACTTTAGTGTAATCTTCGGCAAACCCCAATAACATCTTAAGTGGAACATAAAAGTTGAACACCCCCATTGTTAGATCGTTACCGTTATTCCATCCAGCATTTTTCATCATATTACTTTCAAAGTCGTTCAGAGAGGCATAATTCTTTATGGTGCTAGATAATCTTAAATAGCGAGTTCGATCGATTTCAACGCCATTAATTTCATATCGAATTTCATCAAACATGTGTGCCACACAGTTGTTTCGCAATCGAGCATTAGATGTTTTCGCACCCCCTACCAGTGTAACACAGCCTTCTATGAAAATGTAGCTTTCACTGGGTAATACATACAAGTCCTGATTTTGAATTGTTATTCTTATCTCATCGTTATTTTTAAAAGATTGTATATATGGTACATATGTATGATAGTCTTTTTTTATTATATTCTCGTCTGTGAGTGGCTTTTCACCAACATTAAGTATTTCAGACATCATTTTTTAATCGAAATTTTAAAGATTTTAAAAAAATTTTATTTTCTTTTGTCAATGGTAGTCTTTTAGGTTTGACTGATTGGAAAGGAATGTGTATATCTTTTCTTTTATTCCCGTATTTATTATAAATAATCATTTTGATTTCGGTCTGAGATGTAATCGAAGTGTAATTTCTTCTCCGGGAAAATTTATTAAACGTTCTTCTTGATCAACAATCCAAACTTTAAGTGAACTGATTTCTTTGACGTTTACTGGTAAATAAATTAGGTTTTTAGGTATTTCATCCATTTTATATCCTGGAGACACGTTTATAGCAAACTCGTGTATAGTATGTACTGGTAAATTGTTTAAATATGCTCCTGTAATTATATTACATTGTATTTGTACGGCGTTCACTTTCAAAATGTTAACAGGTAGATACGATTTATGACTTTCTTTCGATAACAAAATTCGGTCATCAAATCCAAACAATGTTCCTAGAGAACGATCTCGATTAAAATAAATAACATCGTGTGAAGAATATATTTCAATTTGCAACGTATTATTGTTAGCTCCGATCTCTAAAGTTTTTTCTCCATTATGTTTTCCATATACTGATTTTATATAGGATACAATATCTTCCAACTCGTAAGATCCGACAGGTATTTCGATTGTCATGTCACCGATATGAAATAAATTGTTGTCATAGTCAACGTTTGGAATGGAGTTGTAAGAATGAAAATCTATTAGAGAACATTCATACTCGTCTGGAAGTTGGATTGGTGGAAAATAATTGGCTGTTAAAACCGGCGATCTTCCGCTTAATGCTAATGTTATTGACATTATGAATGCTATTTAACTAATGACAAACAAAATATATAACTGAGTGATATAATTTTGCTTAAAGTATTTCATTTTTATTTATCCAGGAGTTGTGTTGATTGGAGAATCCCAACCATTTAACATATACTTTATCTGCCTTCGTTTTTAAAACTTTCTCAACGAGTACGCATTAGGAAAGTGTGTGTGTATAATCTCTTCCTTATAGAAACCTCCTTTAATCGGATTTCCTTGATAGTCTTCCAATGTATATGTAACTGGATTTGTAATTTGAACAGATTTAATTCTAAAAATCTCTGTACTAAAGTTTGGTGTATATCCTTTTTCAAATATATTTTTATATTTGCTTATGCGTACATAATCCCCCACATGAAAATTTGACGGTTTAAATATTTTCAAGTGGTTGTATATAGTGTTTAATAAAATTTTCTCATTCTCAGGGTTTACATTAATGGGGGCCATTTTTATTGTTCTATGTTCTTTATTATTGTATGTATCTACTAAATCCTTATATATCTTGATCCACTGATAGGTTCCCTTAAGTGAAAATTCACGAAACAGGATAGATTTTAAGGTACGGTTGAAACGCTCAACAATTGACGCCTTCATTGTACTATATGTAGAATAGTGATTAATTTTATACTTATTCATTAATCGTTTAAAATCTTTATTAAAAACTCCTTTCCATCGTCAGTTTGTAAATTTTTTGGTATTCGACCCAAATTCAATATTCTTTGGAATGCAGCGGAAACATCGGAAGCATTTTTAGTTTTAGTGTGTTCTACCCACGCATATTTTGAAAAGTTGTCTATAACTGTTAATAGATATTTGAATCCTTTATTAAATTTTGAATAATTCCCCATTTCAACTAAATCTGCTTGCCATGAATCGTCAATTCCTTTCATAATAACTCTTCGTCGTGGGAACTTTTTGCGGGCTTGAGTATGCAGTTCATTTACAATTTTTCTTTTCTCCATTGTTTTTTATTATATTAATATCTTATTGTTTTTTACAATTGGTTGATGGTACAGATACACAAATATTATTATAAACTTCATCAAGTTTATCCTTCAACTGTAGTATATTTTTTTATTATCAATAATTTCTGCGTTTAATATTTCTCGTGAACGGTTGATTTGTGTTTGTAGATAAAATTTGTTGACAGCGTCTCCCACTTCTGACGGCGGACCCAAATTTTTGATTTTCTTATTTCGGATATCGAGGTTGTTATGATCGTCAAGACCAATTCCCAATATTTTCGGAACATTTCTCCTCAACATATCAGAATTTGAAAAGTGACCGAACTTGTCAACACTCATCTTATGATTAATTGAGTTTCTTCAACGTCAGTATATTATATCTGATTCCTTTAATTCTTCAATTATAGATACTATTTCGTTATTTTGATTAGTATGACCAGCATTTTGTGATGCTATGAGAAGCTTTAATCTTTCCACCAATTCGTTGGGATCGTCCCAGTATATATAGTTCGGGTTTTGAAGACTTACGCTCATAAGGCCTTTACCTGTGTGAGTAGATTGAAATAACCTTTTTATTATTTTTGTATATTTAAAACCTTTGCTTCCTTTAATTTGTTCATTGGGGTCATGTTTTCTTCGATGTGCATTTGTATTAATTAAAATCTTTTTGTATATATCCAGCTCATATGAATCATAACTCTTAGGATTTTTATAAAAAATCAATTCATATAGCCCATGCGTATTAGTCCAAGATTGATTTCCAATAATAATTTTGTCAGCACTTAGATGTATACTGCTGTTACCGAATTTCCAAACATCATTCTCTTTATGCGGTCCATATATGGTATCAAGTTTTCCATCTCTATTCAAAGAAGATAAGTCCATTGTGTCTTCCTCCTCTGATTGCGAAAAAAACTTATCCTCCTTTGCTTCTTCTTCCTCTTCACTCAAGCTATCAAACTCATCTTTATAGATTTTACTAGAAAATCTGTTTTCCTTTTTATACTTTTTATTTGGTGTACTGGTTTCAAATTTTATATCATGATTTTCAGGTGGAGGTCTTTTAATATTTTCATGAGATATTTTAATGAATTTATTTAGTGGTTCTGTTAGAGGTTTAAATGTGTTTTCCAACTTATTCGCTATTTCATTTTCTCCCAATTTGATACTCTGAAATTTTTGTTTTAAAAATTTTCGCGACTTTATTAATTCCTTTAATATTTTTTCATCCATTGTTAATGTGTGTCAATGTTTCAACCAATAATCAGTTTGTTGCAAACTGCTAGCTGTTCGTTTTAAAGTGGTAGGCAGGTATTTTAAACTGGTGGGCAGTTGTTTTTAACTGGTGTGCAGTCTGTTTTAAACAGATATATGCTAGTTTTTAGACTGATAGCAGTTCCTATCGGACTGGTAGCAGTTTCTATTAGACTGGTAGCAGTTCCTATCGGACTGGTAGCAGTTCCTATCGGACTGGTAGCAGTTCCTATTATACTGGTAGCAGTTCCTATTAGACCGACAGCAGATCCTGTTATACTGATAGCTGCTTGTTTTATGTTGATAGCTGGTCTTTTATATCGACTGCTGTTCGTTTTATATTGACGTCTGTTGTAATCCAAAGAATATTTATTACTAAATATATATGAATACATCAAACCCTTTTCTATAGCGTCCACAGGTAATATCATCGTCTTTGCTTATAATTAAAAATCCATATTTATCTTTCCAACATTCTCGACAAATTTCCATAAATTTATTAAACATCATATCGGAACCAACATGATCATTATAGATGTGTTTCATATTCATTTCGTCCTGTTTGAACATTATAATTACATTGGAATTATCTCGAATTAAATGTTTAGGAATTCGGGTATATGTTTGATTCAAATAAAAACAATCGACATTTTTATGTCTACCCATAGAAAAATAACTTCGAATATTGTTTTGTTTTTCACAAGCAACATCGTCAAATATCATTAGATAATTTGATTTTGCTTCGTCCGGTGGTATGACATCAACATTATCCGTAAAAGTGTAATATCCCATACCCTTTATAGGTGTTATAAGTTTCTTTAGATACTCATATTTCGGTTGATACAAGGACTTTGAATATGAATATATATTTTCAAATTTCAATCCATTAGGGCTTTCAATTAGACTCAGCAAGAAATTTGTTTTTCCACAATTAGAAGGTCCCACTATCAATGCTCTTATAGAGTTCGGTAATAAGGAGCTATGTCTCGTTTGATTAGAATTATTTTGTGCGAAATCTAAATTTCGCACATTAATATTTGTATCCTGTTTAACTAAACGCATTTTAACAACTGATTACAAGTTGGTTATTTCATTCAAATTTATGTTGTTTTTTTTTTTCATTTCAGAAATTATATAAAATGATTGTTTATTCGAATAATAAAATTAATTGTAAAAGAAACGTTCGCGGGAGAGGGTTGATGAATAATTTAATTAATTCATTACCAATTGAGCTTGATTTGCCTGGTTACCAATTTTGTGGACCAGGAACAAAGTTAGAGAAACGATTGGAAAGGGGTGATAAGGGAATAAATGCCCTTGATGCTGCTTGTAGAACTCATGATATAGCATATACACAAAGTAACGACTTAAATCATCGACATCGAGCTGATAGAGAGCTAACCGAGAGAGCGTGGGAACGTGTTAAAGCTAAAGACAGTACCTTAGGAGAAAAAATAAGCGCATATTTAGTTACCAACGCCATGAAAGCTAAAGTAAAATTCGGTTTAGGTATGGGGAAGAAAAAAATATGTGGAAAAAAATATTTTCAAGTGCTGTAAAAAATGCCATCACAATTCTAAAGAAGCAAAAACCGCATGATATTAATACAGCTATAAAAACTGCACGAAAGGTTATTCACAACTCATTCAAAGGAAAGAAATCACAGATTGTTATTCCGAGGGTTATAAGAGTTTATCGATTCATCTTCACATAAATCGAAAAGCAGCATACACTTCTCCTCATTAGCCTCATCGATTATTTCCACACAAGGAGATGTGGATCGTGGTGACCGATTATAAAATTCGGGACGTGGTTGTGCTGGTGGTAAATAGTATTCTTGAGTTTCCTCAACGAACACATCTTCCTCTTGTGTCTCATCGATGACCACCTCTTCCTCTTGGCTCTCCAAATTGATAACATCTTGTGTTTCGTCGATGACCACCTCTTCCTCTTGGCTCTCCAAATTGATAACATCTTGTGTTTCGTCGATGACCACCTCTTCCTCATGGCTTTACAAATTGATAACATCTTGTGTTTCGCCGATGACCACCTCTTCCACGTGTATATTGGGTACACTCTTCAAATAGCTTTCGATATCAGACAAAGTTATGGCTATGTTGAACTTCCTTAACGTTAAAGCGCTAAAATCTTCCACTTCATTTTCCTCATCCTGACCAGAGTTGGATGTAGGTGTAATGTCAGTCCAATCTTGTGAATTGTATGGCACAATTCTTTGACCACATTCGATTACGTTGTCCTCAAAAGCATCTTCATCATTCTCTATAGCTGCCATCACTGCCTCTGCTCCACGTAGTGATTGTTAAATCACAATCAAATGAGATATTTAAATTATTCTCATAAGCCTGTTCACATTCGTGTCTACTCCCGTCGTTTGATATAATAGTAAATGTGGTATCGCAGACATTTAGGCTTTCATTCAAAATTTTCTTTTTCTTTTCAGTTTTAGACATTAAGTGAATATTATTTTGGAATGCCATTTCTTATTTTACTTTACTTTTAATTTAATTAAAAAAGAATAATGATGTGTAAGATGATGTGTCGCTACAAGAACTGAGTTGGTGATATTAATTTTCTCTTGGTTATATATCAAAAAACTGTTTTGTGCATTTCTATTTTTACTCATACATCCTTCAGCCCCTTTATATTTTTACCTATAAATGAAAATAATACATATTTTTTTTTCGTGAAAAATATTATTTTCTATTTTTTATCTTCACCATACGACGTCCTTAAAAAAGGATGACCTAAAATAAATAACAACAACATATACACGAATATTATTATTTTCAATGTATGGCATGTCGCCTTAAACCAATCTGATCTACATGACACCAAAAACGGACACAGAATTCTGACGCTCACAACTCTCTCCGCCATAACAAAAACAATCGTCCTTAAAAAAAACTTGTCGCTACAAATTGCCTACCATTACATTGCCTACCTTTTGAAAGGTGGTGAAGGGGATAAACACAGATTGTTTTGATCGGCGTCATGAGACGAAAGCGAAAGGACACACAAGCATTAAGGGACAGACGTAACCTTTCGCTCTCATCTCTACTGCCCACGCAAATGAGTACACACGAACAACTAGTAAAACTCTCTTGCATACAATGTAATCTAACTGTTGATCATCAACCCCTAGTGAAAAACCTACCCCAATCACCTTTACAGACAATGCAGTCTAACTGTCAACTAACCTCCCACCCCTACAACCATCTGGATGAACACCTGGATGAACACCTGACCACCCCGACCTGACCCTCGTCAACAACCTGTCAAAATATTCAATCAAAATATGTGTCATTTATAGACAAACCGTATCTCCTCTCTACTGAAGCATCCGGTCACAACAAATAAATTACGCAAACAGACTACCTCAACAACAATTCCTAGGTAAAAGTCCCCCAAACCCACCTTCAAATCAGAATATCAATCCTGCTAAAAACGTAATTTACGAAAGTCAAAATCAGGACCAGGAATTAACCCAATATTATGAACTAGAACTAGAAAATTGTTATTACGACACTTATCAAACTGAAGAAGCAGAGACGACAATGAAGTAGATGCGGAGCTAAGTGACATTAATTTTTTAGAATGACGAGCTCTTCGATCCCATATTTCGAATGAACGAAGAGCGGAGAAATCCTTAGAATCCTCTTTGACACTGGCTCGAGTAAAAATTACGTTCAACCCAACCTGGCAAAAAAATAATCCCCAATAAAACTCCATTTGTCGCGAAATCTGTGGCGGGTGATATTCAAATCACATCGCACACGTGCCTAAACCTTTTCGGCTTAAACGATAGACTTAAATTTTTCCTAATCTTTTCATTTACACAAACGAAAATTATATGGTCGTTCGTCATCGTACTATACTTCAACTTAAACAACACATAAGCCAAAGTGTAAATTCAATAAAGATATTGGACGATCACATGAAGGTGGAGCAAAAAGAAATCATGAACTGATTGACACAAAAATTTCCCATGCACTTCTCAGAACCGGACGAAAAATTGACTTATACTACAAAAGTAATTGGAGAAATCCGTACGTCAACTGATTCCCCAGTTTACACCAAGTTTACCCTTATCCGGCTTCATTAAAGCGTG
The DNA here is from genome assembly GCA_947397865.1 of Polietes domitor. Lineage (NCBI taxonomy): Eukaryota > Metazoa > Arthropoda > Insecta > Diptera > Muscidae > Polietes > Polietes domitor. The sequence goes on from OX377618.1 coordinate 108,883,969, forward strand.
AAGGCGAGACTCAGGCAGAAAAGTTATTAAACGATGGAATAATACGCCCGTCTAGACCGCCATACAATTCCCCTGTATGGATAATCGACAAAAAACCGGACTCTCAAAGGACTAAACAGTTTAGGATATTTCGGATAGATATCCAATCCCTGAAATATCGGACGTCCTAAGGAAGTTAGGAAATAGTAAATTCTCTTCAATCCTTGATCTTAAAAGTGGATTCCACCAAATCCCACTAAAAAGCTCCGATATAGAGATAACGGCATTCTATATTAATAACGGGAAATACGAGTTCACCCGCTTACCATTTGGATTGAAAAATCGGGATATCCATAACGTATTCAAGACGCTTGAAGAAGGTAATATGAAAGTCCAATTGGACAAATGCCTTTTTTTAGCAGGAAGTGGAATTCCTTGGATTTACAATTTCCGAAGCTGGAATAAAAACTAATCCGAAAAAAGTCGAAGCCATTGCAAATTTCCCACCCAGAACTATAGAGGAACTCCGATCGTTTTTGGGCCTCTCAGGCTACTATCGCCGGTTAATAGTAGATTATGCTAAGCTAGCAAAACTCTTAACATCACTCATGAGAGGAGAAGAAGGTCGCGTATCAAAAAAAAAAATCAATCGCAAATGAGAAGGAGATGCTCGCTATCATCTGTGCCCTCAACAGCCTACGAAATTATCTATATGGCGCAGCGATGATAAAAATATACACAGACCACCAGCCCCTCACCTATGCTCTTAGTAATAAAAACAATAACAGCAAGATGAAGCGATGGAAGGCTATATTGGAAGAATATGATTACGAACTCTTCAACAAACCGGGAAAGAGCAACGTAGTGGCAGATGCTAGGGTGCCCGAAGTATCACAAATCAATTCAATGGCTGAAATGACGCATAGTGATGATAGCTCATCACACAATCTTATTTATAGCGTCGAAACGCCCAAACGCATTCAAGAACCAAACCATTTTTAATCCAAATTCAACTAATCCCTATAAATTCGAAATAGTTTTCCAACCATCCACAGACACACACTTTCAAAAATAGATTGCACAACCGAACGGCTTGTTTCAACCTTAAAGAAATACCTTAATCCGTCCGTAATAAATGGTATTAAAGCCCCCGATTCATTAATGGGAAAAATTCAGGAAATTTTACCAAACCATTTTGCAAACTTTCGCATTAGATTTACAAACCTCCAAGTGGAGGATGTCAAAGATAATCACCAACAGGATGAAATAATTATCAGTACGCACAAAAGAGCCCACAGAAACGCTAAGGAGAATAAAATACAAATTCTTGAAAGATTTTATTTCCACAGTATGAATAACAAGATTAACAGAATCGTTAAACAATGTGCGGTTTGTAAGGAAAATAAATACGATAGGCATCCATCGAAACCCGAACTGAAGGAAACGCCAATACCCTCACACCCTGGCGAAATTCTTCATATTGACGTTTACAAAACTGAAAACCAACTTGTCCTCACGACATAAGATACATTTTCGAGATATGCGCAAGGCAATGCGCAGCCGTCGAGGACGTGAAAGAGCCCTTACGAGAACTTGTCTTTATATTCCATAATGAGAAACGAGAACCAACCAAACAATTCAACCCAGGGGACGTCATTTATGTAAGAATTCATAAGCGTTTAGGAACCAAACTATCACCAAAATTTAAAAAAGAAATAGTCAAAGAAACTGGGTCCACCACAATTATCACGGAATCAGGAAGAGTAGTCCATAAAAGCAACATAAAAACTGAAACCAACGAATACAAACAAACCATCCCTAAATCCAATCCCTTTTTCCACTTCTAACACACGAAATATCCCAAATCCATGACATCCTCGAGGTCATAGAACCAATGAAACCACCCAGGAAAAAGAGAGTCATCAATATATTGGACACCGCCTGGAAGTACGTCGCCGGATCTCCAGACCACGACGATTTTCAAACAGTGAAAAATGCATTAGATCTAACTATCCAACACAATAACAAACACGTACTTATAAACGACATTTTTACAGAGAGTTACGAAACCTTACCCAAATTACCAATCATATAACCAAAGCAATTAAGGAAGATAATGATTTTGTAAACGAGGCTGCACTCTGCATACAAATTAAGCTCAGGTTCACAAAAGAAGAATTAACTAACATCAAATACGCAATCCAATGGGCAAAGTAAAATATTTTAAATTATTTTTTGTTAAATAAAAATAGCACTGGAGTAATTAACAGATGACAATATTTTATTCACATCAATGGAAGAAGCCCTTGAGTTTGCAAACGTTAAGGTTCTTTATAATCAGAAAAACTTTTGTATATTATTGTAATACCAGGGAAGAATTCGATAATGTTATAATTAAACCCATAAAGAAAAATAATAAAATCATAAGTGCCAAGTTTTGCGAAATAATAAAAAATAACCATAAAATGTTTGGCATTAAAAACGAAAAATTGTAAAAGTGACCAATTGGAAAACATATCCAAAGATACTTGCATCCCACCGCTAATAAACGTAATGAACTCGTCTTGTCCAATGTCACACGGCTACCATACACCCCAAATTGAAAATATCTCACCCGATGTCATTATTTTTTAATGATTTTACTATATATAAAAGAGTTGCTGACTGACTGACTGACTGACGATGTCGCAGTGATAGTCCAAGCTAGATATCTGGATGAAGTACAGCTCTATGCAAATGAAGCCATCCAAACTATTAAGAGCTGGTTGGAGTCGGTGAACTTAAGCTTAGCTGAACACAAGACAGAGGTGGTGTTGATAAGTAGCAGAAGAACAAGCGAGATACTATAAATTCAGGTTGGAAGAAGTGAAATTACTTCCACCGAAGCAATTAAATATTTGGGGGTGATGATCGATAACCGTTTAAACTTTAAAAATCATACTGATTACTCGTGCCAAAAGGCAACCAATGTGGCAAACGCGTTGGCCAGGATGATGCCAAATGTAGGAGGTCCTCGGCAAAGTCGAAGAGTATTGCTGTCACGAGTGACAAACTCAATACTACATAAAGGATATGTTGTCCATCTTCCGACGAAGCTGTCTTCGTGTCTGTAGTGGATACCGTACCATATCCCTGGAGGCATCATGTGTGGTAGCGGGTATGTTCCCCATAGACATAACCGCTAGAGAATATACGAAGATATACGAAGAAAAAAACAAAAACCCCGAGATGGATTATAGATCTATCCGACAAACAGTACGAGGAACGTCAGTTCAAAATTGGCAACGAAGTTGGGACAACTCTCGCAAAGGGCGGTGGACTCATAGACTGATCCCTAATATTGAAAGTTGGATAAACCGCAGACACGGAGACGTTAACTATAATTTAACACAATTCCTAACCGGACATGGTGGATATAGAAGCTATTTACACCGCTTCGGACACGACACTTCGCCAAAGTGTCCAGTTTGCCCTGAACAAGACGAAAACGCCGAGCATGTAGTCTTCGTATGCCCCAGATTTGAGGAAGAGCGTGCGAGACTACAGATGCAAATAGGAGGCATACTATCTTCCGAAAATGTAATAGAAGTAATGCTTACATCCGAAAGAGAATGGGACGGTGTAAATAATTTTGTAACATTCGTAAATGAAACATTGAGGAGAGAAGAACAACTTCGAAAAGCGCTTCTTTCGACTGAAAGATCTCGTCAATGAGGACGCGAAGAGCAGCAACATAAGCTGACCACCCCGCGAAGTAATACCGGATGGCAGTACCGCGGTGTGTGGTGGAGAAGTTCGGGGGTGTGGTTTAGTACGTAAAAATCGTGCATGTTTTTCCACACGGGTGGAATACATCTTTTAGAAGATACCACACCTCCAGCGCATCAAAAAAAAAAACTGACTGACTGACTGACTGACCGACTGACGTAGGGCTGTGCTCAGGCTACTATGGGGGTCAGCGGGTGGCGGATAGCGGGACGGCCTGCAGATATGTAGGTTCGCTGCGACTAATAAGCAGTCCCCGACCAAGAGCGGCAGAGTCTCAGGGCGTGCTATAAAAAAGTACATGTGCCGGATAAAGACTCTGCAACATGGCGAATATATGCCGCCATTAACTAGGTATCCCCCACAAGGGTTGCTTCCAAGAGAGGTGCAATTAGGAGAGTGATGCCTCCGTGGAACCCCTAATCAAAAACCCAGGAGCGTCTGACCCATATTGAGCGGCTCCCTGGTTTGCGTCTGACCCCAGGCGGTGCGGCAGCGAAAATGACAACATTAAGATCGAGACCAGTAAGATCTTAATTACAGCATACTGGAAACTTTGAATTGGACCAGACGATAACTTGAGCTGACGATTGTTGTATTCTGGAACCTGAGTACGTAGAAGTGAAACTCTACTGAAATGGCTTCCGGGCTAATGCAACAAACGCCCCCGTCCCGTTAAAACCCGGCAAGCCTCAAAAAGCGCTCGAAATTCGACGCCATTAAGTTGGCGGTGTAGTCTTCAGTTGACATTGTCCTGATTAATGCGGATCTGGCTCTGAACGTAGGTTCTCATAAGGACCCTACATCAACCCTCGCATGGCCTTCCTGCTTGCACAGACAACCATGGGATCATATAAACGTAGCTACACAGCGAATCTAGATAGCGGCTTTGAGTTGGGACCCAGAGAAGAAATGAGTCTAAACACACCAAACACTCCTAACACACACAACAAAAAAGAAAAACCCCAAAAAAACGAGTTCAACAATGAAGAGAGAAACACCCCGAGTAACGTCGTAGATATCTTCTGTACACCGGTTAATAGCTTGACTAGGGTACCTAACTGTACTGCAACACTGCCCTATCATGCAGAAAGTAATCCATTCCAAAGAAGTTCGGTGATTAAGAGAACACCGCCACAAGAGATTTCCATAGAAGAAAATGCGCCCAGCTCGCATAAAAATAACGAAGCAGAACCCTCAAAAAAGAGGATACCTTCTCATTATTGGGTAGAATGATTGTAGACCTAACGGAGTATGTTAAAAACCGTCATAACGTCCATCATGCTATCAAAGACCAAGCGAAGGCAATACGAGCCACGTACAATAAAGCACGTGAAGAACTAAATGATAGATGCCTAGTTAAAGAACCAGTAAAAAAGGAACAAGGCACACAGACGTCAACAAAAATTTGGCCCGCGAAAAGAGAACCAAAGCGTAATATGGATGAGAACATACAATCTAAAATGCCAACTCCGAAAAGGGTTAAACAAACACCCCAGAAGAAAGTTCTCAAGGACACACCATCAGCAGCCGAACCGTCAGGAAGTTCATCGGAGAAAAACGTAGAAAGCGAGTGGACTTCGGTCAAGAGGAAGAAGAAGAAGAACGCGAGACCACGCAACCCCAGACCAGACTCTATGATAATAACTACTAAAGGAATCTATTCATATGCAGAGGTTTTGAAAAGAATAAGGTCAGATCCCGAACTAAAAGAACTAGGAGATGAGGTCAATAAAGTCCGCAGGACTCAAAATGGCGACCTTCTACTCGAATTAAAAGCCGGAAGCAAAAGCATAGCTGAAAAGTTCGAAGAAAAAATCATGATGTCACTGGATGGAAAGGTGGAAGTAAAAACCAGGAAAGAGAAGATAATAATAGAATGCAAAGACTTGGACGACATCTCCACAAAACAAGAAGTGAGCCAAGCATTTGCAGAGGTATTAGCTATGTCCGAACTAGACGAAACAATTGTTAAGTCTATGCGTAAAGCTTACGGGGGCACTCAAACTGCTAAAATAAGCCTCCCAACAGAAGTTGCAAGGAGAGCCCTTAAGCTCAACAAAATTAAAGTTGGCTGGTCTATATGCCACATAAGGGAGACAATTATACCTACTAAGTGTTACAGATGCTTGGAGTTCGGCCATACCTCCAAGTCATGTAAAGCTGAAACAGATCGTTCTCATCTATGTCTAAAATGTGGCCTGCAAGACCACATCGCTAAAAACTGTAGCGGTGATCCGTGTTGCATACTGTGCAAAGACAGAGGATTTACGAACCTGAAACACGCACCTGGAAGCTATAAGTGTCCAATATTCCAAAAGGCGTTAAGTGCCAAAACCAGATGAAGTTCATGCAACTGAACACAAACCATTGCATAATTGCCCAAGACCTCCTTAGGCAGACTATCATATAACAGAATATAGACGTTGCATTAATATGTGAGCAGTATAAAAACCTCGACAGAAATGTTTGGGAAAGCGATTCGACGAATAAAGCAGCGGTATGGGCATGTGGCAAAAAAGCCATAGAAAAAGGTATGAAACATCCACATGAATGCTTCGCCAAAGCTAAGATAGGAGGAATATTTATATATAGCTGTTATATATCACCTAATATTCCACTGAAAGAATTCGAAAAACACATAGACAACCTGGTTAGGGACGCTGTTCACCACAACCCAGTTGTTATAGGAGGAGACTTTAATGCATGGGCTGTAGATTGGGGCTGCCCAAGGACAAATGAGAGGGGTAGAATTCTCCTAGACGCGTTTTCCGGATTGGACGTAGTTCTGGCAAACAAGGGCGAAGCCCAAACCTTTAGGAGAGCGGGATATGGATCGATTGTAGACATAACATTCGTCAGCAATAGCCTTTCAAAAAATATGACGTGGGCAGTCAGCGAACAATATACCCATAGTGATCACCAAGCCATCCTATTCAGCATAGAACAACCCAGTAACTCACGCGAGCATAAAATAAACCAACAATTCCAAGGCTGGGCAAAAGAAAAACTCGACCAAGAGGCTTTTACAGAAATATTCGCCAACAAACAATTCGAAGATGGTACTGCAACACACATGGCTGAGCAAGTCACCAATGCTCTAAAAACGGCCTGCGATGCTTCAATGCCAAGAAAAAGAAAGAGTAAACTAAGAAATGAGAACTATTGGTGGAATGACAACTTTGCCGATCTGAGAAAGGAATGTCTAAAGTCAAGACGAAAATACCAAAGGAGCAGGGGTAAACCGGATTTCCTAGCATGTAGAGACGTCTACCACCAAGCCAGGAAAATGTTTCAACAAGCCATATACAAGAGCAAGGCTGAGTCATTCAAACAGTTGTGCAATGAAGCCGACTCCAACCCATGGGGCAACGCGTATAGAGTGGTTATGTCCAAGATCAAGGGGAAAAAATCACCTCAAATAACGTGTCCAAAACTCATAAAGGAAATAGTTACGGTCCTTTTCCCAGACGCGGATCCTTATATAGACACGGAAATATCCACAAACGATAGTGAAATTGAAGTAACCGAGGAAGAAATTCTAAACCTCAATTCGAGAATCGGCGACAAGAAAGCTCCAGGCTTAGATTTTATCCCTAATAGGGCCTTAAAGATTGCGCTTAGGTCAACACCAGAAAGATTTGCTACACTTTTCAAAAACAGCCTGAAAGACGGTGAATTCCCAGACATGTGGAAAAAACAAAAGCTCATACTAATCCCAAAGCCAGGAAAGGTACTCGGAGCACCACAATCTTATAGACCAATATGTCTACTTGACACACTTGGAAAATGTCTAGAAAGGATTATATATACACGATTACTGAAGGCAGTCGAGGAGGCGGAAGGCCTTTCGGAAAGACAATATGGCTTCAGAAAAGCAAAGTCTACGACAGACGCTATCAGCTTCGTGATTGACTCGGCTAGGAAAGCAATCAGCGGGAAAGGAAAGAACAGAAAATACTGTGCTGTCATTACTCTAGACATAAAGAACGCCTTTAACTCTGCCGGATGGAAACAAATAATTACATCTTTAAGAAATATAAACATACCCGAGTATCTTATCACAATAATCAAAAACTACTTCTCGAACAGAACATTGTGGATCGAAACTGACACAGGGGTACAATCCTACAACGTTACATGCGGAGTTCCTCAGGGTTCGGTCCTGGGCCCACTTTTGTGGAATATTATGTATAATGGAACATACCAGAGGAGGCACAAGTTGTGGGTTTCGCAGACGATGTTGCGCTACTTGTCATAGCACGCGACTTAGACGAAGTGCAAATCTATGCGTACGAGTCGATCCGTACAATTGACAATTCGTTGAGAAAAATGAACCTTCACCTAGCAGAGCACAAGACGGAGGCGGTGCTCATAAGTGGGAAGAGGAAACCCTAAAGATAAAGGTAGGATCAACCGAAATTACATCATCGGAAGCTATAAAATACCTGGGCATAATGATCGATTGTAGACTCAACTTCAACAAACACTTGGATTATGCGTGTCAGAAAGCAACAGGAGTGTCAAATGCTTTGGCAAGAATGTTGCCAAACATCGGCGGTCCTCGTCAAAGCCGTCGTATACTGATTTCAAGAGTCACAGATTCAGTTCTACTGTATGGGGCACCTATCTGGGAAGGAACACTCAGCATAAAGGCAAAAAAGAAAATGATATCAATACATAGAAGAAACTGCCTAAGAGTCTGCTGTGGGTTTAGGACCATATCCGTGGAATCAGTAAGCATCGTAGCCGGAATCGTCCCCATCGACTTGGCAGCCAGGGAACTCACAACTGTACAATCAGAGTGTAAAAGACATGCAGAAGCCCTAAGGAAAAACATACGTAAGGTCGAGAGAGAAAATACCGTGGCGGAATGGCAAAGAAGGTGGGATAATTCACCAAAGGGAAGATGGACCTTCAAATTAATACCACACATTGATGTGTGGATAAATCGTAGACACGGGGAGGTAAATTACAATCTTACCCAATTCCTTACTGGCCATGGAGGTTACAGAAGTTATTTGCACCGATTTGGGCACGATAATTCCCCAAGATGTCCACACTGTCCAGCAGAAGATGAGACGTCTGAGCACGTTACATTTAAATGCCCAAGATTTACTGGACATCGCAGTAGGACTGAAACGGCCGTAGAAGAACGCCTGAGACCAAACAACATAGTCGATATAATGTTAAAGTGTGAAGGAAACTGGTCCGCAGTAAACTGGCTCATAAGCTGTATAAACCAGGAACTCCGAGAAGCAGAAAAGATCAGAAAGTCAGAAGCAAGTAGTTCAATAGCAATAAGTAACTGAAGAGCAGCTAAAAGGCTGACTTCCCCGTGACTGACTGACTGACTGACTGACGAAATTCGTACTTTTAGGGGATAAAATGGCCCAAAAAGGGATAAACATCGAACCTTCGTCCTGACTAAACGGCAGTAGCTATAAACATGAAATTCGGCGAGTTCCTTGCAATGACCATGCAGACGAGCTACTAATAGGGATTTTTCGAAATTTGTACTTTTAAGGGCCGAGCGGGACAAAAAGGGATAAAAATGGTACCAACTAAAGTATTACAGCTAGAAACGTGAAACTTGGTATGTAAATTCCTCTGACCATATAGAAACGAAGTAAAATTGTATTTTTCGAAATTTGTACTTTTAAGGTGCGTGCGGGACGGAAAGGGATCAAAATGGTACCAATTAATATATTACACCTAGAATCGTGAAATTTGGTATGTAAATTCCTCTGACCATATAGAAGCGCAGTAAAATTGGATTTTTCGAAAATTGTACTTTAAAAGGGCGTGCGGGACAAAAAGGGATACAAATGGTACCAACGAAAGTATTACACATAGAATAGTGAAATTTGAAATTTGTAAATTCCTCTGACCATATAAAAGCGAAGTAAAATTGGATTTTTCGAAATTTTTACTTTCAAGGGGTGCGCGGGGCAAAAAGGGATACAAGTTGTACCAATTTAAGTATTGCAGCTATAGTCGTGAAATTTGGAGTGTAAATTCCTCTGACAACGTAGTAGCGCAAATCCAAAATGGATTTTTCGAAATTGGTACTTATAGGGGGTGAGTGGGACAAAATGGGATAAAAATTGTACCAATCAATGTATTGTAGCTACAATCGTGAAATTTGGTAGTAGTAGTACCAACTAAAGTATTGACAATTTAGAATCGCTAAATTAAAAGAATTTTTCGAAATTTGTACTTATAAACGGTGAGCGGGATAAAAATAGTACCAACTAAAATAGTGCAGTTAGAGTAGAAGCGCAATCTAAATGGATTATAATTTAAAAAAAATTTGTACTTATAGGAGGTGTAAATTCCTCTGACAACGTAGACTTGCAACAGAAATGGATTTCTTGATTTAGTATGTAAATTCCTCTGACAACGTAGATACGCAGTAAAATTGGACTTTCGAAATTTGTACTTTTAAGGGATGCGCGGGACGAAAAGAGATACAAATTGTGTACAGTCCTTTAATTACTTAAACGCGGAACATAAATGGATATTTCAAAATTTGTAATACATATTTTTAGAGGAAGCAAAAACACATGTTACTTATAGTGAGTTTTCAAAATGTGTACTTTTTGGGAAAGAGGTGCAAAAAGTTATAAAGTAGCTGGCTGCATCTAAAAACATGAGATCGAGGATATAAATGGTGGTAATTTTTTGTTCAAAACTTGGTAGAAAATGATAAAAATTATACATACGAAGGAGTTCAGCTAAAATAGTGCATATCGACAAGCACATTACTTTGGTTGTGTGTGAGTGCTATATAATAGGATGTTTCCAAATTACTATTTTAGTTTTATCTATACCCACCAAAAGGAAATTAAATAAATAGATAAATAAATAAATAACAGAGACGGATAAAATTAACAAATAACGGACATCTTCGCGTGCGAAGCAGCGGGTACTGCTCAGAGTTACAAGCCGAACCATAATTATCGGCGGCGGCGGCGCTGTTCAAAATGGGTCGGCGGCGGCGGCTTTCGGCTGATTTGTCGGCTCGTTCTGTCATTCGATCACCCCTAGTTATTTGACAATTTTGGGAAAGTGGAAGGAATAATTTGTATTGGTTTTTAACACCTTTTCTTTTATTCAATATATATATAGTTCAATATTCGTTGATATTAGCCAATGTTCCCATAATTTAATATTATTATCCCATACAATTATTTTTTTGAATTGGGAATCCATTCTCAAAATTTATAATATGGATGAATTTAATAAATATTTTTGCAATTACAGATTTTCGTGTGAGGCATATTTGACCAGACATCTTGAATATCATAATCTTTCCAGTGAATGATAATACTATACCTACTTGGACATACTAAAGAAGCACAATAGAGAAGCTGTTGTTTAATAAGGCTGCTTTTCTTTAAGCCGGGATAAGAAGCTGCGATAACAAAAACGTTAATAATAATTTAATTTTTTACCCAAAATAAAAAAATTAATTGGCAACAACAATATAAATATTTGTATCAAAACAAATTGTCAAAAAAAATATTTTCTGTTGACATTTTCGGACTTAGGGTCGATAACCATAAATTGTGGACCTATACTGGATAATTATCCATGCTAAGTCCAATATTTTTAACAAAAAATATTTTTGTTAAAATTTATTTTTATGCACACATTGGTATTGCTGTTGGTGATAATTTTTAAAAAAGAAATTTTTATTTTGAGTTAAATTTTAATTTTTTTTTGGTTTTTTCTTATCACAGCTTAGTTATCCAGTCTTAAAGAAATTATTGTTATTTATAGGAATACATGGCCACGCGTACTGGAATTGACTTATATAAATGCGACTTTCAAATCAAAATACAATCATTCAACATTCTATAGACGTCATCATATGAGGCATACTAAATTCAAAGAAAGGTCAATATATTTCACAGTAGTAGGTTGTCTAAGTCGACAGTTATATTTTCTTTTGTAATTTTAAGTGGGTTGTCTATTTTGGTAGTAAGATTTGACTGAACGGCGGCTTGTCGGCTTAAAATCGGTCGGCTTGTATCTCTGGTACTGCTAGTAAGTTATAAATGGAAATTCAACAAATTAAATAAATAAAATACATTTAGCATTCTAAGCAAACTATTATAAGAATGTATTGGTAATGCGATGAGTCTCTTCTGAATAACAAACATATGTCAAAGTCACTCTGTTACTGAACATCGGTCAATAAACTACAAGTTACAGTTTTCGACAAACTGGAAAACCCCCTTTGTTTCAACTTCAACAGTGTCCGCGTTACTTTGGATAAGTATCGCGTGGGATCAGTGGTTCCTTATTTTTTTAGGACCTAAACCAAGAAAGGCCTAACTTACACATCATTCTCATTAACCACACAAGCCCTTATAATAGGTTCATAAGTGGCTATGAACAAAAGCACAACTTTTCAGGAGAGCGAAAAAACTGATAGTCTCCTTAATTTAAAGAGTAATTATGAATCATTCTTCTACAGTTTAATCTAAAGAGGGTTACTAATTTTATGGTTCATAGCCACTTTTGCACATTTAAAATTGAGCACTATGAATGTTGAATATTAAACTCGTTTTTTTATGAAGTGTTGGTAATGTTGTGTAGAAAACGTACTTTCTGGGATGTACGCAGCGAATTTAAAGATTCTAGCTTCATAAGTCAGATTGGTACCATTTTTTTCCCCTTTTTCCATTTTTTTACAAAAAGTGGATATTGCGATAGGGCATGGAAAACAAAAACAAAAGATATTTTTGGCAAATTTTCATTTTCGCGGCAAACATGGCTAACATGATTTTCACACATGACATTTTTGTTTTATGATTTTTTCGCAATTGTTGAAAAAATAATATTCCGAATGAAGTCAGCAATCATATGCCATAAAAATATTTTGGTATTCTCAATATGATAAAAAGTTACGCGGGTTTTTCTAAAGATACTTTTCACAATTTTTGACTTTACTTTTTTTTTACAAATTTTGCTCCCGATTTTACTCTTTCCTCTCTAGAAACCACACATTTCAACAGATTTCCTTCCAATTTGACAAAACGCCAACTAAAAAAATAGGCCAGATCGGTTCAGATTTATATATAGCTACCATACAAATGTCTCCTACGATTTAACTCTCTCCGCTCTAGAAACGACATATTTAGAAAGATTTTCTTCAAATTTGGCAAACCAGCTCATATTTCAACTAAAAAAAGCTCTAGTGAAAATTGGTGAGGTCGGTTCAGATATATATATATATATGTCTCCTCCGATTTGACTTTTTCCGCTCTAGTAACCACATATATTAACAGATTTTCAAAATTGGCAAACCAGCTCATATTTATATATATTTCAACTAGAAACAGCTCTGGTGAAAATGGACCAGATCGGTATATATATATATATACATATGCTTTTATGCTGCTTTTGGGAATTTCTCCCACACCACCAATAAAACACTACACAGATTATTATATTTTAATAATACAAAATAAATGTTTATTGATATTTAATTCATTGTTTGTTGCAGTAAAAGGATAAACTTTAAACTATTTATTCAAAGAATAGTTTATTATAAAATATTTACACACAGACACGTTTTGTCACTTCGATGATACAATAGAGAGTTTTGACTATCAAAAAAAAGTTAAACGCAATCAACATAGAAAAGCGTTCCTTTGCCATTCAACGATCTGCAGCTTTCCTATGTACTATCCTACTTTCCAATGTACTATCCTACCGTTCGTCAGGGTTGTCATCCCACAATCGGCCGTCCTGACTGGGTATTCGACCCGGATTGTCGATCCCAAACGATCGGCGACAGACGCAGTCGCACCCTCGGGACCTTTCGTTTCCCATTAAAGGCGTAATCATATAAGGACTTAAAAATGTTCCCTTCAATTTCAATCCACTACCAAATCGAGTGTGCTTAATGGCCACTAAATCATCGAGTTCAAAAACTGTTTCTGGTTTTCGCTTGCTATTGAACGTCCTACAATTCTCACGTCGAATCGCATCATTATTTCTCCTAGCTTAACATAGCCCATCTAGATATCCTTGCTGGGATATCCTCCTTCTGCATTGTCATAATAAAAGCATTGCTATAAGTCATCCTAAAATTCCGAGTAAATGCACTCGCCATTTGTTCAAGGCTTCAACAATTGCCAACACCTCCAATTCATAGGAGTGGTACTTCTGTCCGTTTGGTTTGGTTTTACGGCTCATAAATTGCATTGAGTGAAATAATTGGTCGTCTTTGTCTCTCTGCAGCAAAACAGCTCCATAATCAAACTTACTTGCGTCAGCATGAACTTCCATAACTGTCTCTGGATTATATAATGACAAAACAGGTGCAATATCGTCGCTCAAAATCAGTTCCGTCCTCACCGAACATGCCTCAGTCCCCTTTGGTTTATATTCTGATATCAACTCAGAAACTTCACATCGTTGTCCAAATGTCGTAAGTCGACATCCTCCTTCTATTGTAAATCCTCGACATTAAGACATAACGACTGAAATTCATCCATCAGACGTCTCTCCCGTGGTTTCCGAAATGTCACTTCTCCATTTTCGAAAATCAATTCGGCATTTATGAACAAACTGTTTCCCAACATTACATCATGTAAAACATCGCGCTCACCTACGACGTAAAAAGTAACCTCAAATTAAATACTATCTATAACAACCACAGTATCAAATCGACCTAAAGTAACTATCTCACTCTTGCCAATACCTCGTAGTGTAATCTTTCAGGAATGAGATTGACTTCTCCTATCCAAAACAAAGTATCGACCCGCATCAAGCACGTATCGCAGCCAGTATTAATCAGTGCAGCAATCTGCATACCATTGATCACTATATCCTTAAAAATAAGCCCTGGTCCCCTTAGCACCATGTTAGCTTGACTTTTCTCCGTTTTTACCGCTCTATCTGACTCCTTGGTTGGACATTCAAAAGAACGATGTCTCTGCATTTAAAGCATTAAAATTGTTTTTGCGAACATTCCTTGCCCAAATGAGTCCTATCTCCACATTTGAAGCACGTTCTCTCTCTCTGACCACCTTTCCATCTGAACTCGGCTACACTTTAACCTCCGATGAATACGACTCCTTCCCCTTGTATGATGACTTAGGGCGTGATCTTATTTTCTCGTAGACTAATATAGCCTCTTTAAGATCTTTAATCGTTCTAGCATGATATGGAACTGTTTTATTAATTCTTCAATTCGGTATACCATCGATGAAATACTACATCAAACTCCTATCATCAAGACAATACAGATATTCAACAAGCGGCTCATTCTTTTGTAATCTTCGCGTACGTATTTGTCGATGTACCTCCGCAGCCGATAGACTTTCACCGAACTCCTCCACCAATGACTCTTTCAATTGCGACCAACTCCTAATACCTGCCTGACCCCTAACAATCAACTGCCTACCATACACAAATATCTTCAACGATCCTATCTCAGATATCTCTTCAAACTCGGTCAGCCATTGATTGACGACAGGCAAACCAAAACCAGAAAAAGTAGACAAACTGTCCTCCACATCGCGCAACGTGTACAAACCCTTACCGACAGAAGCACTTGGAACCGCAGCGGCCCGATCGCCAGACACAAACACAACCCCTGTATCTCACACATTCCCAGCCACGTCAACAAAGTCCAAATTATTCCAAAAGTCTATTTTGAAGGTCACTTTTCAACCCCCGTAAATTTAATCCTAACTTCTTCAACTCATCTCTCAAGGAGTTTACATTAAGTCTCAGAATTGACTCTGTCCATATTAATACAATTTAATATGAAATGTCACCATGCCATTTGTAAATAAATTTGCATTCTATTAAATATAGATGCAAAAAGGTCTTGAGCCAGAACAATATCCCAGTTCAAATTATAATGAAATAATATTAAAATATAAGTACGCCAGCTACTATAAAGTATACAAAATTACTTTAACTTTAATAATTAAGTTCAAAATTCTTCATCAATTTGTTATTCATATTTTTAAAACGGTCGCACAATGACCTCATCAAAATAAATCAAAACTGTTTACACAACAAAATATTTTTGCAACAGAAAAAATTCGAACTCAAAAGGAGTATACTAAAAAATGACACAAATATTTCTTTACTCAACAAACTCTACAAAAAATGTTCTACATACCAGAAGAAATCTTGCAATAAAAACAGCTCTCAGCTTCCAATAATTGCGTTCACCAGACACTCAGCAAGCAAACCATCAAAAATCGTAATCAGCACACACGTTTAACTGACACTCAGCAAGTAAACTTTATCAGAATTTCACACACAGAAACGTTCATTTACCAGACACTCAGCAAGTAAACTTCACACAGCTATTCACACTCAGCAACCTTCGTTTACCAGACACTCAGCAAGTAAACTTTTTCAGAAATTCGCACTCACCAACGTTGGTTTACCAGACACTCAGCAAGTAAACTTCACTCTCCAATTTGTATTTAACATCACTCAGTTTGAAAAAACACCATCAAAATTCGCACATAGCTACAAAGTTTTCGTTCTAGTATTTCTTCACTATCGATTTTCAAAACACCTTCTTTATCATTTGTTGCTTGCTTGCTTTATTGAATTCGATGTCCTTAATACAATATTTAAATGCGCTTAAGAGCTAACATTAGTCATTCTTACATTATTACTAACATACTTAAAGTATTTTTCTACCTAGCGGGAAAAAGGCGTATGCAAGGCCTTCTCAAAGGCCTTGTTAGTGAGGCACAAGACAGCTTCTATTTGCAGGTCTGCAACCAAAGTCCTTCCAGAAGGCCTTCTAGGAGGTCCAAAAATAAGGCAAATGCAAAACAATGCACCAGCATTTATTCAATATTTCTGGCTTTGTTTATTGAAAGTATATTAATTTTCAATTTAAATCGTTCAACATTTTTATTTACCTCGGCTGGAATTTGAACCCATGATCTTCGCATTGCTAATTGGAAGTGCTACCTTCTAAACCACTGAACTTTATTGTGTGTTTACGTCAAAAAGTTTATAGAAACACACGACCCTTCGACTAAGCGAACACCTTCGCCTTCTTTTGGCAGGCCTTCTAGTATGTCTCGCGAAAAATTTAGTTATGCGTTTACAACAGAAAGTGTGTAGAAAATACCCATCGATAAATCGAACACCTTCCGCGCTGCCTTCTCTCGCAAGGCCTTCTACCATGCTTATCCGATGAAGGGAAATAACCATGAGTTGTGGAACGTGTAGCATCTAATGGGAAGGCCTTCTTAAATGCCTTTTCGTGGAAGGAATGGGTGTCGGACGTGTAAAAACATCAATTTCAGAAAAAAAATGAATGATATGATAAATATTTTGGTATAACAGTAAGAGGAGATAAATATTTTTTTGTTTCATTCACTTTAATTATTAGATTTGTACACAGATCAAAAATAGGAGTGGCCGATAAATATAGTGTCGTGGATGTGAGTGGGCGTAAACGTCTAAATAATAAAGGTGTTTCCTACTTCCACTGTATATAATTAATACTACTCCTTGTAACACCGGGAAATTATCACATATATCTGTCTTCTAGAGCGTAAATAAATTATATTGGGTATTTGTAAGGGGTCTATATGAAAACATGGACGGATGAAATATAATGCCAAATTGGAACCCAATCGGCTAAAATATGAAGACACACCGGAAGTGACATTTGTATAAAGGCTATATCTATAATTGAACCTATTTGCTTAATATTAAATAGCGTTCGTATTACCCCAAAAAAATCACATATAAAGTTTCATTTGAATCGGTGAAGAATTACGACCTGGGGTTTGATTACAAGAATATATGCACATGCAGACATTTCTAAATCGACTCTATGTCGATCTGTATTATATTTCCACTTTTAGTTGTTACAAACAAAGGCACAACGACAACAACAATAAATCTTTTTAACATAAAACAAAGTATTTAAAAATAATTTTATATTTATTTATTTAAAATAATTTCCAATAATTTTAAATAAATTTACTTTAATTGACTTCAAATCAGGAGAATTGTGAAAATATATTTCATAAAAGTTGTAAAAATAATAAAATCGATACCATACGTACTTCTAAAGCAAGGCAATAATAGGAAATGAGAAGGCATGCCTTCTCAAAGAAGGCGGTCAAGAATGAGTATAGGATTTCTAAATGCTGATGATTAGGCCTTCTAGTAGGCGAGGTGAGAATGTGCGCCGAATCTTTTTTCATGCGCGATGAAGGCCTTCTGGAATGCCAATTTTCAGAAGGCATACAGGAATGTGTTTCGGATCCGAAGAGAAGCCATTTTAGAAGGCCTTCGAAGGGGAGGCCTTACAACTTTTCCCGCTGGGTAGTATGTATTATATATTCTAACGTAGTTATACATACATGTCACTTATACTAAATCTATAATCTATCAAAAAATTTCCCCCAAAAACGAATTACTAAAAAGGAAGATTATCATTTGTTTTGTTTCAATCTCGACTGTTCAACTTTTTGCGCATCGGCCTTGCATTGAAAGTTCAGGCCCATATTTTGTCTAGAGAGATTGAACGAGTTTTGTTCTCTCACATACCGAATACACACATACAAGATTATTTGTCTGCTCACGTTGACAACAACACTACTCCAATTTTTCATTTGCCAACTATTTCAAAAACAGTGGAGGTTTTCAGCGATGTCAACTTAGCCCTTTTCGGGCTATATTTAGCCCGTTTTAGTCCGCCCGACACCAAAAAACGCCCTTTTTCATTTTTTGATTTAGATCTTTTTATGCTTATGGTAACATTTTGCTTATTTATATGATTTTAAGACTCTGTCAAATAAAGAACGACAAAATTAGGTAGTAAGTGTTCATACGCGACGCAACGTTTCTTGTCTTCACACGCGTCGTTCCCTCGATTACACTGTGCAACATTTTTGAAGTCATTTCAAAATAACCATATACGGACACCGCTACATGATAAAAGACCAAAAAAAAAGACCCGTGTTTTTTTTCCCCCCCAAAGTCATGCACTTTTTTTTTATGGGCCCCCAGAGATTTGAGGCCTCGGTGTAATTTTTGGAAAAAAGTGATCATATTCTCAGGCTCATATCTTGCAAACCGTTCGGAATTTTGATTTACTCTCTGAGGCAAAGTTCTAGCTCTTGTCATAAAGAACAAAAATTGTGAACATATAAAATCAAAAAAACTTCATCTTCAAGGTCAAAATCGCAAAAAATTCAGGGAAACAATCAACTACAAAAATGTACCTAAGATCTCAATAAACAACTTTCTAGAACATATGAACTTCCTAGGAATTATTCTTAACACCGTTTCGGTAGCGCTTAGGTAGCCGCAAAATTGAAAAATTTTCCAAAAATTTTTTAATTTCATTTGTTTTTTCTTTACTTCAACATAGACATACTATGCTATCTAATACAAAAATAATAAAAAAAATATTCGTATTATGTTTATAATGTTGATGGCCCTGGACTTGCATATCGCACTCTCTTAAGTTGTGGATCCAAATCGTCCTCCGAATCGTCCGAATCTGACTCTGATCCAGAACTTATGGTGTGCAGAGGCACATTGCTTCCAGACTGCCCTCCACCATCAGTTTTTTCTTCTTCATATACTTCATTAACATCATACAGGGTGATCTTGTGACTCCACCAACATACCTGAAATGAATTAGAAAAGAAATCAAAAAAGGAATGCAAAACAATGATCAATAAAATTGATATTACCTCTGCAAGCAATGCGTCGAGTTTTTTGCCTTTGTACCGTTTTTCCATGGGCATTGTGGTTTGGTGAAACCGTTCTCCTTGCTCATCGGATTCGGTAGGGAGTTGTTTAATAAAATCGTCAAAATGAAAATGAAGAAAATGCAGCTTTAAGGTCATCGATGTGCCGATTTTCTCAAAATAATACAGCATTTCTTTCACCCATTCTCTTGCTTCCGGTTCCGCGTCTCGATCCCCTCCCAAGACCCTGGTGCATACACGCTGAAGGTAAATCCATGCCATTGAATGATTTTCATCAAGCGATGAATCAAAGTTACTCTTGAATAACTTTCTAATGTCAGGGCCATTAAGTACGCCTGTTAAATGAAGACAAAAAATAAAGACAGAAAAGAAAACATTAACGTAGTGTAAATAGTACAATGAGGTGAACAAAAATTCGTTTTAAATTTACTACAATACCTTTTTTAATTTTGTCATCGCTACGCTTTGGGAAAACGCTTTTCAAATAGTCGAATGCGTTTGGACAATTTACAACGGCCACTTCGATGAATTTTTTAACAATTCCCAATTTTATGTGGAGCGGTGGCAACAAGATGTCTTGAGTATTGTCAATTAAAGGTTTATTCCTCAGTCTATGTTGTTTCATTTGTTCCTCCACACTTCCTCTTGGTCTCCACGAATTACATTGGAATTGATTCAGAGGTGAGCGCGAATCCCAATTACAAAGAAAACAAAAGAATTTTGGGAAGCCGCCCTTATCGATGATCCCTTGCAAAATGTTGATGACCTTCAAATCACAGCAAATTTCCATTTATTTTCGTAGTATTTGATTTTTTCCATTATATCTTTCAATACTTGATAGGTTTCTTTCATGTTGATACCCATTGCTAGCGGAATGGAAGGTTTTCCGTTCGATACATGCAACAACACTGCTTTCAAGCTTGAAACAGAACCATCAATAAATAATCTCCACTCACTAGCGATGTAGTTCATTCCCATTTTTACCACCAAAGCTTTTATATCGTTGCAGTAAGCGAACGAATTGTCATCATTTAGAGTGTAGAGGCTCTGAAATTCAGCTTGCCGTTTGAGGTACGCGCTAGAGTTAACATTAGCAAGTGTGAGTTTTCTTTGCTTTAAAAACGCTGTCAAAAATATGGCAAGTCGCTGCGATAGTCCCAATATGGCCACAATAAAATCCATTTCCATTTGTGTTATTAGTTGTGGTCCATCTCTTCCCTGTTGGAGCTCATAATCGGTATCAAATGGATCTTCATAAGTAACACTACTTGATCTACTCATTCCTTCTCTTAATTCTGTCCAACGATCTGGAGTTGGCGGCCTTGGTGATACAAAATCTTCAGGTGCAAGCACTGGTAGTGTTGCTGTTGCAGTTGCTTTATAGATTTTGTTCTTCTCAGCATGTCGATTTAGACGACATGTATAATTTACGCATGCATAGCAACTGGTTGCATCATGATCACCTGGGTGATTAATCCAGTTTACCGGCTTACAATACTTCATACTAACATTTCCTCCACTCAACCATGCCATGAGATTGTTATAACATTGACGACACACTGTATTAGGTGTGTAATTTTCACCGGTCAAGTCTACTTCGTCGAAAAACAACTTATATGCTATAATGAATTCACTAGTTAAAAGATTCTTTTGCTTTTGAAATCTTTTAGAATTTTGTTTTCTGATTTGATGACCGCAAACGTAGCAAAATAAATCAATTTTTTCACATTGCATATTGAAATTGTTAGTTGCCAATGTTGTGTGTGAATTATGCTGTAGCACTTTTTCTATAACTTTGTCCGCTGAGTTCTCGTTGACGTCGCGCTGTGTACTGCCTCAATGTGAGCGTCGTGTCGCTTTTATATTGTGTGCTGCGGCTACATATGTGTTGTTAATGTTGTTGGTACAAATGGATTGCGAATACTTCGCTGCTTTGAATTGTCATTTGTTTTGTTAGTGCAAATTTTTGGACCGACGACTTTGTTGTTGTTTGTTGAATGGCATCGATGATGTCGTGTGGGTAAGAAATACTGGAATAAACAATTTTTCACTTTTGCGGCTACCTAAACGGTGTTAAGAATAATTCCTAGGAAGTTCATATGTTCTAGAAAGTTGTTTATTGAAATCTTAAGTACATTTTTGTTGTTGATTGTTTCCTTGAATTTTTAACGGTTTGCTACCTATGGACCTGAACAGGGCAAAAAAGGAAAAAAATCTAATTTTTGGAAAATTTTTCACTTTTGCGGCTACCTAAGCGCTACCTAAACGGTGTTAAGAATAATTCCTAGGAAGTTCATATGTTCTAGAAAGTTGTTTATTGAGATCTTAGGTACATTTTTGTAGTTGATTGTTTCCCTGAATTTTCAACGGTTTGCTACCTATGGACCTGAACAGGGGAAAAAAGATTAAAAAAAATCGAATTTAATTAATTTAAGTTTTTTGCGATTTTGACCTTGAAGATGAAGTTTTTTTGATTTTATATGTTCACAATTTTTGTTCTTTATGACAAGAGCTAGAACTTTGCCTCAGAGAGTAAATCAAAATTCCGAACGGTTTGCAAGATATGAGCCTGAGAATATGATCACTTTTTTCCAAAAATTACACCGAGGCCTCAAATCTCTGGGGGCCCATAAAAAAAAAGTGCATGACTTTGGGGGAAAAAAAAAACACGGGTCTTTTTTTTTGGTCTTCCGGTGTCCGTATATGGTTATTTTTTTTCGTGTTGCACTGTGTTAGTGATAATGTGACAACTTTTTCTTTCGGTCGTTTTGTTTTCATTTTCTGCTTCTTCTATAAACCGCAAAGTGTTGTTTTGATGATGACAGAAAAAAGTTAGAAGTAATGTTTGTGTTTACTCAACTCAAATAAATACATATGTTTTATATTATTGTGGTATTCTTAGATGGATGGGTATACGCAAAAATATCGAAAAATGTGGGAGACGGGCACACTTTTTAAGAAATGGATAAGGCATTGTAAAGATGACACAAAAGCAATTTGTTTTTATTGTAATTGCCAAATCGCCGCAAAACATTACGACCTGGTTCGACATTCAGAAACTAACTGCCTGACCCACGATGTCGAAAGAAAATCTATGCGAACGAAAGCCAGTCACTCACTTTCGCATCAAAAAGCGACTATCTTCTGACTTTTCGTTCGCATAGCCTTACGTGTTGTGAGTGAATGAAAATGTTGTCAGATCATAAAATCCACAAAAAATCGCAAATATGCCAAGAAAAAAACGCAAAATAATATATAAATATACATATAAAATCAAGTAGAAACCACTATTACAGACAGAAAAAATTTAAACAAACAAAATTTTTTATGTTGTATAATAAAATCAATTTTACCAAAAATATGATTGTAATAAGATAAAAGAATATTTCTTTATTGATTTTAATATAAGAAAATATTCTAAATACTGTATTGCTCTTGCTTCAATAGCGTCCGTTTTTTGGGGCTGTTATTGTGAGAATCTTGGATATTGGCTGCTCTGCTGGTGTTGTTGGCCGGTGTTTGTCTGCTCTTAGGGTCTTGTCTTGCCATGCTCTTGTTGTTGATGAGATTGTAGGCTATATTGATGTAGTTGGTGTGATCACTGCTATGGCTTTATTTTCTCTTGGCGGTGTGTCAATCAAAGACTGGATGCATTAATCGGTGGTCTGTAACAAACATAAATTTTTCAATAAAATAGGGACAATTATTCATAATTTAATTTACTTACCTTTGATCTTCCATAGCATTTATTGACGTTTTCTCTATTTGTTTATTGTAACGACAGACAAAACACAAGTGAGTAGTATTGACATTTCCATTCGCACAGATGACGGAAAAAAAAGTTAGTGGGCCCCAATTTTGCACTGAAATGCTTACGTTATCGTTCGCATAGATTTTCGTTCGCTTTGTCGTTCTGGTGCCTGTTAGTGGGTTCCAAATCAGCTGTTTGTCGCATGAGAGGCATGCGAAGGTTAACGTTCGACATCGTGGGCCAGAAAGTTAAAAACACAAGAAAGCCATGGATCACTTCAACAATGCACATATAATACAGCCTAAGATTACATTTTCGCCAACAGTAGTTCCCGAAGGAAAAAATACAGGCAATGCTTGCTTATACACAATGCTTGCTTATACAATTCTTCATGTATAGATAATTTGGGAGAGGTTTATAGCAAGGCGTTTAATGGCAGCAATGCAGCTAATATAAGTCTCCATCACACAAAATGTGCCAACATTATAACAAATTTGTTAGCTCCACATTTTATAGAGCTTTTACTAAATGATTTAAAAGGTTCCAAGTATAGCTTGATTCTTGATGAAGGTATTTTATTAATACATATGCATTTATATATACAAAATTCTCAAAAATATTTTTATAGGAACCGATGTATCAGTTGAAAAACTCTTGGGAATTGTCATTCGATATTTTAGCGTCAAGAAGAATGATTTTATTACAACTTTTTTTAACTTTAATTGATGTCAATGGAGGAAAAGCAGACGAACTTCTTCTTGGTTTAGAGCGAGCATTGGAAATGTATGAATTAGATATACACAATATTGTGGCGATTGGAACGGACAATGCTTCAAACATGACTGGCGTTCATTAAGGAGTACATAAACTGTTGAAGGAAAAGTATGCCTTAAAAAACTTGATTTTGGTAAGATGCGTTTGTCATTCGCTACAGTTAGCAGTGAGTGAAGCAACTGAAAAAAGTTTTCCACCCAACGTACATTATATGGTCAAGGAAACGTATAATTGGTTTTAAAACTCATCAATTAGACAGAAAGCATAAAAAACAAGTAAGGAAAGGCTAAAATCGGGCGGGGCCGACTATATGATACACTCCACTTTCTATCCGAATACAATTCAATTCGTTAAAAAATTGAAAAGGGGAAGAATTTTTGTGTGTTTCCTTATCATAGACTAATATGACCTGGTCCAATTTGTCAAATCGAAAAGAATATTTGTATCGGGGCTATATCCAAACATGGAATAAAGTGACTAACTTTCAAAATAAGTTCTTCCAGTTCAAATATAACGTTTTGTGGTCACTTCAAAGAAATACGGAGAAAATTTGTGGTTTCTGGGGCGGAAAAAGTCTATCCGGGAGCGAAATTTGTATTGGATCTATATGTAAATCTGAACCGATCTGACCCATTTTTTTCACCATGGGTGTTTCTAGTTGAAATATAAGACATTTTGAAAGATTTGAAAGAGATGAAATCGGGAGAGAAATTTGTGTGGCAGCTATATATAAATCTGAACCGATCTGGCCCATTTTTACCACAGGTGTTTCCAGTTGAAATATAAGATAGCTTGCCAAATTTGAAGACAATCTGATACAATATGTGGTTTCTAGAGCGGAAAAAATCAAATCGGGAGCGGAATTTGTATGGGAGCTATATATATATCTCTACCGATCTAACACATTTTTACCACAGGTGTTGCTAGTTGAAAAATAAGATGTTTTGCCAAATCTGAAGACAATCTGATACAATTTGTGGTTTCTAGAGCGAAAAAAATCAAATCGGGAGCGAAATTTGTATGGGAGCTATATATAAATCTGAACCGATCTGACCCATTTTTACCACAGATGTTTCTAGTTGAATTGTAAGATGTTTTGCCAATTTTGAAGAAAATCTGTTAAAATATGTGGTATCTAGAGTGAAAAGAGTCAAATCGGGAGTGAAATTCGTATGGGGGCTATATCTAAATCTGAACCGATTTTCTTCAAATTAAATAGCGTTCGTTCTTATCCCGAAAAACTTCGTTGTGCAAAGTTTCATTTGGTTCTGTGTACAATTGCGACCTGTATCGTGATTACAAGAATAGATGGACGGACGGACAGACAGACAGACAGACAGACAGACAGACAGACAGACAGATAGACGGACATCGCTAAATCGATTCAAAAAGTGATTCTAAGTCGATCGGTATAATTAACAATGGGTCTATCACTCTTCCTTTTGGGTGTTACAAACAAATGCACAAAGACATAATACTCTCGTGGAGTGTATACAAATATATAAGTTAATCAACAAGGAAACTGATAATCCAGTGAAACTCCCTAAAGCTGCACCTACTCGATGGCTGACTTTTGAAAAGGCCATAAAAAACATTTTGAGGATGTGGTTGGAATTGAAAACTCATTTTAAACGTTAAGCATTTTGAGACATCATTACTTTAAGACAGGGACAGCCAAACAATTTTTGGTTGTGTATATGCCATAAAAAAACGTTAGAACGAGGCCATTCTGATATACATACACAATATAGGAAATAAAAAATATTCAATTATAAATTATAATTCAATTTATAATTGAATATTTTTTTTTATATGTTATTTTGTGTGGTTAAGATGACACAAAATGTTTTATGTTTTTTCATCAACATATGGGCATCTCCCAGTGGCCCTGACGCGACATTCGCACGGATTAAACTACACCAAAAACAAGAAAGAAACTGAAAAAGTCAAACAGCCTTTTTAGTGTTCTAAAGCGCTTAAAGAATACTACATTTTAAAAATGTATCGTCAGGATTTAGTACAAATTAGTACAAAATTTTAATCAATTTTACATTGAAACGGACGCTACAATAACAGAAGTACTTTTGAAGGTCTTATAGAAATATACATATATGGTATTGAATTTTGGTAAAGCATTTTTAATCATACAATATTTTTTGAGTGTCATCATTAATTTTTTTTCTGTTAACCTGAAAAATATATCGTGGCATCCGCTGAACATGTGCTCTTGTCGAAGACTCATCGACGACTAAATGAAAGAGCATAAGAATATGTGTGAGGTAGCAAATGTGTGAGTTTGCACAATTGTGCAAAGAAATGGCTGTCCCTGCTTTAAGATATGTATAACGATGGCAGCAATTTTGTGTACTTATTATATCTGGCTTCAGTTTTAATGGAATTTCAAGAAGTAAACCTTGCATTCGAATCGCGAAACGCGGGTCATGTAAAACTGTTCGATGATTTGTTGCGGTTGCTAACAAGTTTGACAAACAGGATCATCATTCCATCTGAAGATTTGACTATATAGAAGGTGATTAACAGATTATCAAATTTTGGCTATAGATTTGAAAAGACTTGCAGTGATTACGAAATTTCATTGGACGATAAAAATATAATTAAAAAAATCTTCTTAAATTTACTAAATATCTCATAATCGAAATCAAAGCAAAGCTGCCGTCTAACATCAAAATATTCCAGCAAATATATTTATTAAGTACTAAAAATATATTTTCAAACAGTACCGATTTTCAAAGAATTTTTTATCGATGGTGTACAAATTGATATTCTAGAAAACTGCCTTAAGAACATAAAATCTAATGAGTGGACAAATATTGATAGGACAGACAAATTTTGGATTGAGGTTTACAATTATAAAAAATCTATTGGTAATAACTCATTTTTAAAATTGTCTAGCTTTGCATTAAATATTTTAACTCTTCCATATTAAAATGCAGAAGTTGAGAGAATATTTAGCGTAATGAATTAAAAAAATAGAAATAAAGTGTCTCTAAATACATGCAACAGCCTAATTCATATTCAATATAGCCTAAAAATCTTTGTTTTCTAAGCTACGAAATACCTGAAAGTGTTTGTGCAAAAATTAATTCAAATGCAACTTATAAAAAATCGAAATATTATATAGAGAGTTCGTTATGGGTAGAACATGAAGAAGACACTCCAATTTTATTTACGAACGATCAATTTTGATTATATTCCTCTAATATACAATTGATATGTAAATTAATATGTATATATATTAACAAATAAATTACTACATATTAACAAATAAAATTGGAAGTTATGATGATTCTTTATTAATTTTACTCCTAAAACAAAAATATTTATAATTTAGCCCTTTTTCGTAAGATTTTTGTGCGTTTTGGTTCTTCAGAGTTGGCATCACTGGTGGTTTTGTTTTTGAATTATTTTTTGTCCGTGTTCCGATTCATTTCGTTTCACCTAGCTCTCTTTCTGATCACTCTCTTATTCTCATTCAAAATCAACGTATTTTTTGTTTGTCTGCTTTTTCATGCTTTTCACAGTTTATCACGTAGGCAAAAACAAGCCTGCACAACCAATCTAAGCAAAATATCTTCTTTCTGTAACGACTTTTCTGTTTTTTATTGATGACGCATATTAATAACACTTCCCAAACTTTTTTCATATCACTTTTTAGGTCAATTTTACTAAGAAATTTTGGTTGAGTCCCCAAATTTGTAGGGTTGGCTCCTCACTGTTCACTTCTTTTAGCTCAACTTTACTGCTTTTGGGAATTTCTCTCACACTACCAATAAAACACAACACAGATTATTACATTTTAATAAAACAAAATAATTGTTTATTGGTATTTAATTCATTGTTTGTTGCAGTAAAAGGATAAACTTAAAACTATTGTGAACTCAAGACTATATGTCACGATTCAGACAATGAATATTTGAAATTTAGGTTATTATAAAGAAAATTCAGACAAACTGAAAAAAACGTAATGTTTATGCACTTTTTTCATAACTGGCGATAGGAACGACATATTTTCTTCATTCATTTTTGTTCGGAGTATGGCGCATAATAAGTCTTTGGTGGTTGTGCAATAATTACGTTCGAAGTTTATTTTCGCTTTATTTTACGCAGCCGACGAACTGAAGTATATTTTGTGAAAACACACCAAGGCACTGGAATTAGGTCCGATTTGCAGAAAGACCAATCTGGAATATTATTTTCCAAATAATTTTTGAAGCATTTAGATTTTAGTGAATTCACCGATCGTTAATGTAACTTAAAATTGCAAATATCAAAACATGTACGGATGTCATCATACGCTTTTACTGCATATGTTTCTATGTGATATATAACTCTATGACCAAAATTGGTTCAAAAATAAAATTTTTACAGAGAGAAAGTTAAGCCGGGAATGACATGCATTATACATGCTGTGAATTTTAATACCTTGATTTTGAAAGATATTAAAAAGTAAAAGCTCATACAAATATAAAGAGGTAAAATCCTTGAGCTCCTTATGCTATATGCTACGATACGTTTGGGCAACCTTTTCTATCCAATAATGTTATTGTTGTGATGTCCATTTTTTTCGTACCAATGGAAGTCTGAGATTCGGCCATTGTTCGTATTGCCTGCGTAATATCACTCGAAGAGCTATCCTCGACAACTGTCTGATTCTCATTCTCTATGCGCAACAACGATGAATATATGGATTTACATGTAAAATATTTGGTCTCCATGTCTTGTCTATAGTCCTCTTCGACATTCCGTAGTTCTTGATCGACGGTCAATGTGTCAATTTCGTCCTGAATGGCCTCATATTGCGAAAAAAGTTCGTCCAGCTTAGCGACTCGGACCCTGACATCATCAAGAGTTGGATCCTGATGCACACAAATGTTGTGTATACGCATGATTCAACCTGACGTTTCGCCTTTAAACTTTCTATATTAAAAACCACGTGTACTGTATCATAAAATTATTCTGTTATATACCATCAAACCTATGTGATCCTAATAAACTGTCATACAATACAAATACGCCTTAAAGTATTCTATGAAATACTACATACAAAAATAATTAAATCAGAAAAAGTAATGCGTTTCCAATAGACTCCAATCGTCGATACGAAGTATCATTCGCCTGTCAATAAGAAATCGTACTCTCCACTCGTTCCCAATCGTGTCCTCCCCAAAATATGCTCCAATTCAAGTTCGTATTTCTACTCACATTGGATTTGCCGATTAAACGCTCCGAAATATAATTCGTCAGCCAATAAGAAAATTTACTCTCCACTCATTCCCATTGGCGTCATCCTCAATTTATGCCTTGCTTTCGTATATTTGAACATACTTCTCATTTGCTGAATAATCTAATTGCTGGATGTGCCACCAATTTTCATGAAAAATGCTTAATTTGCGTCGTAATGTGTGTCCCTATGAATTCGTAAACGATTTCTGCTGAAATGCTCCAATGCGAGAATAATGTGTTCTCATTTACTGCCGTGGTCAGCGTTACCGTTGTGCCACTAAAGTGGCATTTTTGCCACTTTTTTTCTTCTCTGATACTTTTATGCAACTTTTTTTGTGATACTAAATTTGATACTTTTTAAGTTTTTGTGCCACTTTATTGTACATATGTGCCACTTTTTCAAAAAAATGTACTTCTTACGTTATGTTGTCAACTCTTTGGTTACGTACCACAAAAAGGTATGAAAACACGTCATGCGACGCGATTATGAATTAGGTGATCTAAGTGATGTGCGCATCTGTCAAAACGACATCTCAGATTTTTGTGTGTATGGGTGTGGTGTTGTTGTCTTTTCTTCTTAAGAAATTTACATTGCGAAGAGATTCGTAAATAAGGAAAAATATATATTTGCTCTCAGACAAGCTGTTTCTTAAATGTAGTCTTTAATATATGGATAAGTAAATACTTTTTCTTTTGGATATTTGGCAAATTAATGGCTCTTATAACATATATGTAGGTTTATAGTGAAAACAAGAAATGTCCCTGGACATGAATCGTCCGAAAAATAACTTGAATCGGCAGTTGAAAAAGATCTTGACTTGCTTTTGCAAACGAGCAGTTCGGCATCGACAGATCTTGATTCAGAACCCGAAGAAATTTTCAACAGCAAGCCAAGAAATCCGTCCAAAAGGCAAAATGTTTCCCGGACCTATTGCAAAGAGTGGGAAGTAAATTACAAATGGATCAAACAAGATGAGGAAACAAAACGGGCCGTTTGTATTGTTTGCAAACAACTGTTAATAAACCAAAAAACTCATATAGATCGGCATTCAAATACAAAGAAACACATAGAAAATTTAAAGAAGCAATCAGAAACAGCGAAGATGCAAATACTGGATTTTTTACCACAGCCCAGCACAGCTTTTCAAAATAATGTTGCAATAGCTGAAATCAAATTGGTGGTTCGAATGATTATTAAAAATCAGTTCTTTAAATCAATGGATCAAGTTGCCAAATTTCATTCCTCGATTTATCCAGACTCATTAATAGCTAAATCGGTTGGTATTATTAGTACAATATAACCTGAAATGCAAAATGTTTTTCAAAAGGAGAAACAAAGCATGTTGTAAACATGTAATATTCTTAATTGTAGACATATGTTTCTGGCTTCGATTTAGATTTTTTTCATATTTCGTCATTTTGCATTTAGGTTAAAATATGTACATATATAAATAGTTCCTAATTTGTATGTACTACAGGTAACTTGTGGTCGCACAAAATCAAAAGAAGTCGCACAGTTCCTTGGAAAAGAAGGATTCCTTTATATGGTTAAAAGGATGCAGCAACAAGTATTTAGCATGATTATCGACGAAACTACAGATATTTCCACTGAAAAATGTCTCGTAGTAGTAGTTAAACAATTCGATATACAACAAGGTAAAACTCAGGACTGTTTCTTTCGATTAGCGCAGCCACCAAATGGAACTAGTGAAAGTATTTGCAACGTTCTGCTATCTATGCTGGAACAAAATGATATTCCATTGAAGAATTTCATCGGATTTTCCACTGATAATGCTTCCAGTATGGTAGGAAGAAAGAGTGGAGTGGCTACTTTATTAAAAAGGAAAATACCTAACATTTTTCATATTGGTTGTGTTTCCCACTCCATTAACCTTATTAATAGTTCATCTATAAAATGCATACCCAAAGATGTGGAGCAGTTGCTGAGAAATATTTATAACTACTTCAAGAGCTCAAAAAGGCAGTATGATTATAAAGATCTGCAGAGCATTTTTGACGTTCCTGAGTACAAACTTTTAAGACTGAGCGACACCAGATGGCTTTCATTTGAGTCTGTTTCAAATCGTATACTGGAACAATGGCCGGTTTTGCAACATTATTTTATTAGAGAACAATTTGAGGAAAAATGTGAAAAAATCTCCAAAAAATACGAAATATTCAAGAAGGACTGTCAACTACAAATAAAATATACTTGACATTTTTAGTTTATATTCTTAAAATTATGAATTCACTAAACAGAACATTTCAAAGTGAGTCTTCTCAAATTATATATCTAATTCCATTGACAAAAGAGATTTTAATCCAAATTTTTAGAAATTTTTTAAAAAAAGATTATATCACGCAAAGGGAATTGTGTGATATTGATTATAAAAATATTTCATATATCAAGGATGTAACTAAGATATATATAGGTCATGAAGCCGAAACTATAATTTGTTCCGAAAATATATCAGCAAATGATATTACGATTTTTAAAACAAATATATTGCTGTTTTACCAAACAGTATGTGATCAAATATTTTTAAGAATTGATCTGAAGGATAAAAAACTGAATACTTTAAGGTTTTTAAAATCTAATGAAGATGTAAATTATATTGACATAGTTACAGAATTTAGTTACATAATAAACCAACCAGATACTTTTATTAATGAATTAAAATTACTGGAAAGTAAATCGGATGATAGATTATATCAACAGCTTTTCAAATCCACAAATGTTGAAGTTTTTTGGCACAAAATAGGAAATTTAAAAAATAATTTGAATGAACATTTATACCAAAATTTGTACCAATTTGCAACATATATTTTTACTTTGCCTCATAGCAGTGCTTGCGCAGAACGCGTATTTTCGAAGCTCACATTAATGAAAAATAAATTAACGAACAGGTTGAAAGTGGAGACATGTCATTCAATGCTTTCAACTCTTAATTTAGTAGACGTGGATTTGAAAAATTGGATTCCTAGTACAGATCTCATTAGAAAATATAGGAAAGAAGTTACCAAAAAGTAACTAAAAATTAATATGTGATTTAATTTAATTTTTTTATATACTATGTACTCAAATGAATTGTTTATGTTTTTGTTAACCTTTTATTTTTTGTTGTTTTCTTAAAATAAAAACAGAAAAAGTGTGCCACTTTTTGTGCCACTTTTCCAAATTAAAGTTGCCACTTTTTTTTAAAAAATCCACTTTTTGTGATACTTTTTGAAATTTGCCAGCGGTAACACTGGCCGTGGTTAGATCGTGCGTGTATGTGCGATTATGTCAAATTGTGTTGCAATGCATGTCCAAGTGAATGCGTAAATGTTCAAATATGAAAATGTGCTCTCATTTACTACTATGTTCCGATCGTATGTGTGTATGTGCGAATATGGCGAAATTCCTTTGCTTTACAATACATTTAATTCAATTGAGCATGTTGTCATATTGCTTTCACTGCAAATGTTCTCCTCTTCAACGATAAACTATCCGGTTCGTATGGACCAAAAAATGTTCATTTTTTCTTGTGGTGTTTCAATAAAACACAATTATCATTACAAAAAAAAAAACACATATCTATTTGCTTCACAAGAAATTCAATGCTTTTCCAAACGATACAAAAAATGGACTGTGTCCCTTATTCTGCAATACTTTAGCTTCACAAGAAATTCAATGCTTCTCCAAACGATACAAAAAATGGACTGTGTCCCTTATTCTACAATACTCTACTCTCCAAATTAATATACAGTGTCGTATTCGTGAGGGAAATAGGCAATGATGTACATAAAGGTACCAAATAATAAGTACAAAAGGGATAATTTAAATTAAATGTCATTACAAAAATAAATAAATATCAATCATCCCCTTATTGTAAGTTTGAAAGTCACTGATCACGAATTTCACAACGATTTTCTTTTCAATTTTCATTTGCTTCTTGATTGTATGTGTTAATGTGTTACTGTTTAATTACAAATGTTCTCCTTCTCAGTTTCCACCTTTTCTTGGTGTGCGGCCTACGGTCAAATGGTATTCCTTTATTTATTCCCCTACGTTATAAAGAGATATATGTTATAAAGAGATATATGTCCGAAAAAAATAATAATAAAACGGTCGTTTTACAACATCGGTACCGCGTCGGTTTGTGTCTGTGTGATTCTCATACATCCAGACGGACGGACATACATCCGTACATTAGAACATATTTTCGTTACGCGAAAATAAAGATAAATATTAGAATATTGCCGTCGCATATTCAAAATATTTAGCAGTGAGTGAAATAAGAGAAAAGTGTGCTGTTAATAATTATTGAAACAGATAAATAAAGTGCTGTGTTTTCAACGTTGATCGGTGGTGGTTTTTTTTGCAACAACAAAACATATGTATGCAAACGAGTAATTGCATTACTCTCGGTTAAAAGAAAAATAAACAAAACAACAACAACATACATTTGCTTAGCATACGGTTCGAAGTTGCAAAACAACATCATCATACCCAACGGGCAGCGTATGAAAGAGTACATACGTACGTCAATACACACACAGCCATACATATATTTTCTCTTATTTATTAGCGCGGGTCGTTCTCGGTGCGATTTGAAATTTATTAGCGTGGGTCGTTCTTGGTTACATTTGAAATTTTTATCGAATTTTTTTCCGTTTCGTATCTCGGGTTGTTGGACTATCCGGATATAGTAAAAATTTTGGTTTCGCGACACCGTGTACCCTACAGTCGGTCTTCTACACTGTCAGAAAAATATTTTAAAAAATTTCCGGTTTTCGGTTTATTTTTGATTTTTTGCTTTTTGCTTGATACGAGCGTACATTTATTGCGTGCATCATACAGTCCGTGCACCCTACTCTAGGTCAAGTGAACATACATAAGAATTTATATTTTTTTTCGATTTTTCCATTGACTTTCTTTTACAGAGAAATATTTTGGGGCTTTTTCGTGCTTCTAAATAAAAGTTCGTGTATTTTTCGATACACTGGGAAAAAAATCTGTGAGGTTTAATAATTTTTAATTAAAAATTTGGTTCAATTTAATAGCAATTTGGCCAAAGTTCGTGTATTTTTCGATTCATTTTGCGGAAATTTGGTTGGGCGTGTTCGAATTAACTCATTTTTTAGTATTTTTAACTGATTTGGGAAGATTTCGAGCTCAGCTTTGAAAATTCAGTGTATTTTTCGATACATTGGACTATTTTTGGGGTTTCGTTCTACCTTATTGCTGGACCTTTTTCATTCATTTAGCATTTTTGTGCTTTTTCAAAATAATCAGGGTATTTTTCGGTACACTGTGAATGTTTTTGGATTTCTTTCTGAAATATTTTTTGGATAACTTTGAATAGTTTTCATTTATTTGGCACTTACGTGTATTTTCCTGGTATTTTTTAATACATTTAGCAAAGTTTTTACTTTTTTGGGTTTTACTTAATTCTCGCTTGGTTCAATATGCCTCTCACTCCACTCGACTTCTTTATCAGAGCAACTGATGCTTTGGTAAAATTTGATGCGAACTTCAGTACCCTACGGGAGGAAGACCTCGACATATATTCCCATGAAATACAGGGTTCAGAAGCGAGAACATTATGGAATAATGTTAAGGACAGGTACGATAATGCTGAGGATGCGGAGAAGGAGGACATAGATTCTGCTGACAGCAAATATGATGTAGCGTATAGGGCATTTGTACGTGTCCTCGCTGCTATTAATAGGAAATTGGATGAACTTCGAGCTCCGCTGAAGTCATCTCCTCCGACTCCGCCCCGTACTTCTACGGATACAAATTCGATACATCACTTGGATTCTCCTTCTGATCGATCAGAATCTATAAGGGAGCAGCAGGAGCAATGTGGGGGCAGCAACAGTATGGCTCACGGCCTTTCGTTGCCGCCATGCGATACTGACGTTTTCCATGGCGATTTCCTCTCATGGCCTACATTTAGGGATCTGTTTTCAGCGGTATACATTAATAACTCCCGCTTAAGTGACATTGAACGGCTATGCCATTTGATTAGGAAAACGAGCGGTGAGGCTCGCGAAATTGTATCCAAATTTCCACTCACCCATCGCAGTTTTATTCTAGCCTGGAAATCCTTGAAAGATGTGTATAACACTCGCATCTTGGTGAACAACCAGCTCAAGATGCTTTTTGATCTTCCGATCCTTGATAACGAAAGTAGCTTAGGTTTGAAAAATTTGCAACGCGGAATAAATGGATGTCTTTCTGCAATGTTCATTTATGACGTAGCCACGGATAGTTGGGATCCTATATTAGTTTTTTTGTGTATTCAGCGATTGCCCAAAAGTAGTGTAACGTTATGGGAACAGAGTGTGAAGAATAAGTCGGCTTTGTCTTCGTGGAAAGATTTGGATCTCTTTCTTACGGAAAGAATACAAACTCTATCGGTATCGATTCCACGAAGAAGTCCGACAGTAGGAAGGTGGGTGCGCATTTTACAAATGCAGGCTCATCAGGATCTTCTCGTTCTCATCAGAACAAACTGTGTATTCTCTGTCCCAGACAATTTCATCAACTTCGTGATTGTCCACGATTTGGGGGCCTTTCGGTCTCCGACCGGTTTGACACCGTCAAACGTCATCACTGCTGTGTAAATTGCTTGATGCGTGGACACGAAGCTAGGAAGTGTGGAAGTATTCACAAATGTGGAAAATGCGAGAAGAGACATCATACTCTTTTGCATCGCGATACATCGAATTCTGAGGGTTCGGCTGTTGTAGCGAATCCTGCGGGGAATTTGGTTCCGATCACCCAGCATACTAATCCTCCATTTGTGAATCCTTCGCTGTCGTCAACTTCTTCTGGAGGTTCATCTGGTGCTATAAATAGACAGGTATATCAAGCTTCGCAGGATAGAACTGTTTTATTAGGGACAGCGATGGTAAATATCAGATGTGGCTTCTCGTTTACCAAATATTCGTTTGGCCGATACACATATTTTTGATTGTTGACCTATGGATCTTTTACTGGGAGGAGATCTTTATCCGAGAATTCTCTTGGAAGGAGCTCTTCAAAACGTATTAGGTTCATTGATCGCGCAAAACACGGTCTTTGGCTGGATCATTACTGGTCCCGTTTCCTCTTCTTACATTCGAGTTTTTTCTACCTCCATTGAGTTCGCCGAAGAAGATAATCTTAACAAGAATCGTCTTCGATTTTGGGAACTTGAGGAAACTCCTTCGGACAAATTTTGTGAAGACAATTATAAACTGACGACCCGTAGAGATTCGGTGGGGAGATATATTGTTACAATTCCCATTAAATCTGAATTCTGCGGACAACTGGACTTAGGACAATCAAGGGGAAATTGTTTACGACAATTTCTGCGCAACGAGGCCTCTCTCCTGAGTAAGGGAATATTTGGACTTGAACCATATGAGGCCAGTTTCAGCCCCTTCTTCGGCAACCCCCACAGTATGTTACTTGCCTCATCATCCGGTAATTAACCCGGATAAAAAGACTACCAAACTTCGAGTGGTTTTTAACGCCTCAAATAAAACATCTAATGGGAAGAGTCTTAACGATATTCTTCATATAGGTCCAACCTTGCAATTAGATCTAGTTCTCCTCATTCTGAGGTGGAGACTATTTAGATTCGTTTTCAACTGCGATATTACACAGATGTACCGCCAGATTAGAGTCGATTCGGCCCATACTCCTCTGCAGAGAATACTTTTTAGGGATTCTCCTCAAAAGATTGTTCAAGATTATGAGCTGCAAACGGTGACCTTTGGAGTTAACTGTGCTCCATATCTAGCCATACGGACGTTATTACAACTGGCCGATGACTCTGAAGACGAATTTCCCCATGCTGCACACATTCTACGAAAGTGCATGTACGTTGACGACGTTTTAACGGGTTACCATGATCTGGAGATGGAATTGACCTCTCGTGATCAATTAATTTCAGCGTTGTCTTCTGCGAAATTCGAATTGAGGAAATGGACGTCGAATGATCGGACTATTTTAGAATGTTTTCCTACGGAACATTTAGTCGATGCGAAGCTTCTCACTTTCGTGGAAGCTAGTAGTTCTAAGCCTTTAGGCATTCGTTGGAATGCTCAGTTAGATGTATTCTATTTCAGTATGACTCCTCTCTAGCGAAAATCTAACTATAAAAATCGGGAAGTGTTGTCCGCTATTGCGAGATTGTTCGATCCTGTAGGTTGGTTAGGCCCGGTGATAGTACTGGCAAAGATAATTATGCAGCGAATTTGGCTGGACAATATTGGGTGGGATGATTCACTTCCGTCTACGACGGAACTTGAATGGCAGAGGTTTGTGAGTACCTAAACCTCAATATTGGAAGGAAGGAAGTGAATTGCATTCAGATTCCTCGGTGGGTTCGATATTCTCCCAGTTGTTCAGCTGAACTTCATGTTTTTTCTGATGCCTCAGAAAAGGCATACGCGGGGGTGGTCTACATTCGAATTGTAGCACCGAATGGGGATATTACTACTCATTTACTTTCGGGTAAAACGAAAGTTGCCCCACTTAAATCAATTTCTTTGCCACGTTTAGAACTTTGTGGCGCTGTGTTGGCGTCCGAGTTGTTGAAAACCATCATGAGGGAAATAGATATAGATCTTCAAAGAGTTTATTGTTGGACTGATTCTACGATCGTCCTTTCTTGGCTTAGGAAAACTCCCTGCACGTGGACTACATTTGTTGCTAATCGTGTATGCAGGATTCAGGAGAATGTAGGTGGCTACAATTGGTATCACGTGCGGTCTGAGGATAACCCTGCTGATCTAGGTAGCCGAGGCTTTCGCCTGCAGAGCTAGCCACGTCTCAGATTTGGTGGCATGGACCACAATGGCTCCGCTTAGATAGCGCTCAATGGGATATTAGGGATTTAGCTCCTCTCGACACCGATATTGAATTACGTGCTGTCAAGAGTCATGCATCGTTCTTTACGAACTATGAGGATATCCTTGAAAGATTTTCGTCTTGGGATAGAGCTTTACGTGTTGTGGCATATATCTTTCGATATTTTTATAGATCTCATGCTTCTCATAGGGGTCATAATCTTTTCCGAGATTCGACTATTTCGAGTTCTGAGCTGAAAGCCGTCAGGCTACGTCTGGCTTCACTGGCGCAGAGGGCATTATTCGCGGATGAATATGATTGTTTGTTGCAAAAAAGACCATTAGATCGTAAGAGTTCGCTCTTGCCGCTAAATCCATTCCTGGATGAAGCGGGGGTAATGCGGCTACACGGGAGACTGGTTAGATCGCCCAGTCTGTCATATTCCGAGCAACATCCAATTATTTTGCCTTATGCTAGTAGATTTACTCAGCTCTTAGTACAGTTTGTTCATGTGATAACTATTCATGGTGGAAACCAATTAATGCTTCGCATCCTGCGTATTGAATATTGGATTCCACGTCTGACTTCTTTAGTCAGAACGACCATCAATCGTTGCAAACGCTGCTTGTTAGACAGAAGGCGAACTTGCACTCAAATTATGGCCGCTCTTCCTCCGGAGAGAACTGTTATCACAAGGCCCTTTGTCACTACTGGCGTAGATTTTGCGGGTCCTTTCGAAGTTAAATCTTTTACTGGTAGGGCATGTAGAATAACAAAAGGTTACGTTTGCGTCTTCGTTTGCTTTTCTACGAAAGCAATACACCTCGAGGCTACTTCAGATTTGTCAACGACAACCTTTTTAGCCGCATTTCATAGATTTATTTCTTGTCGTGTTTGTCCAAAATCCATATTTTCGGATAACGGCACTAATTTCGTTGGTGCTTCTAGGGAATTGGAACGGGATTTCAAGTGTGTGCTTCGTGAGAGTCGAGATCAGGTTTGTTCCGCATTCCAGTATCAAGAACTTTCATGGCAGTTCATTCCTGTCGGAGCCCCTCATAGGGGTGGGCTTTGGGAAGCTGCGGTGAAAAGCTTTAAGCTGCATTTCCGCAAGCAAGCACAAAACTTCAAATATACGTTTGAAGAATTTTCAACGGTTCTTTCCAGAATCGAAGCTTGTTTGAATTCCCGTCCTCTGTGTCCTATGTCTGACAATCCACTTGATCGGGTGGCGCTTACGCCGGGTCACTTTCTGATAGGGTCGCCGATCCTGGCTCCACCGGAGCCGGTCATAGAAGAAGCGCCATTGCACATCGTGAATCGATTTAGGAAAATTAAGGCTTTAACTCAGCAATTCTGCCTACGGTGGAAAGATGAGTATCTAAAAAATTTGCATAAAAGATATAAATGGAAATTTCCGCAGCGCGATGTTCAAATAGGCGATTTAGTTGTTATTCAAGACGAACAACTGCCTCCCACTTCGTGGAAATTAGGTCGGGTAAATAACGTCCATCCGGGTATCGACGGTCGCGTTAGAGTCGCGGATATTCGAACGGGAAACAGTGTTGTAAGACGACCTATAGTAAAGCTGGTCACTTTGACCCAGTAATTTAAAGCGTTTTCGTTATACTATCGCGCCATTTCTATTTTCGTAGAACAATGGAAAGCATCAGATCGCTTTTTGTGTCCCTCCCTGACTACGAGGATGACGTCCCCATGTCTGACGAAGAAAAAGGCTCCGCCGAAGTTAAGTTAGACGTGGTAACGGCTCCGAATGAGCCGGTTCCAGCTGTCGAGCAGGCCCCTGACGTCGGGATAACCCCAGTCGTCGCGCCCTTTCAGGGTGTCGTACCGGCGCTCTCAGTTGTCCCGCCGCCGGGGGTTGATTCAGCTCCTGCTGATGTCACGGCGTCTAACGTTCCGGGCTCGAATAGTCGTCGTCCTAAACCGTCGTGTGTGGCTTGCAAGAGGAAGCACCATTTGCGTGATTCCGAGAAGTTTAGGGGAATGAAGCTGGAGAGGAAGCTGCGCATGGTTGTTCTGCATCGGGTTTGCTCCAATTGTCTCGGTGCTTCCCATGAGCGAGGAGGTTGCAGATCCATCAGTAGGTGTAAGAAATGCGGCAGGGACCATCATACCCTATTGCACTCCTCTCCAGCCACTGATAGATCAAACGGATTACGTCCAAATAAGTCAAAAACGAGCGCCCCTAAACCTAGACCTAGTTCTTCTCGTCCGTCCGTCGCATCGTGCCCACCCATTGCCGCCTCTCGGAAAAACGGCTTACGGCCGTCGGATGCTTCGCGTCCCACCAATATTGCTGCGTCAGTACCAATAATGGCCATTCAGCCCATAGTTACGCTAGGGCCCACGATGGTCATTCAGTTGAAGTTGCCGAATCGGTTTATTCCGGTCAGGGCTGTCCTGGATCCCTGCGCGGGGCATAGTCTGGTGTGTAGGACTTTGGTCCAAAAACTTCAGCTAAGCTCTGCCGCGGAGAACCAGGACACTTTCTGTCGGATGACTGCCGTTTCGTCGTATGACGCAGCGCAGCAGCTGGTTTTTTCGGCAAGGGTGACCGATTTGACGCGTGTGATGACTCCGTCGGAGTCTGCAGCGGATAGTGTCCGGGAACACTTTATGGGGCTCCAATTAGCCGATCCCCAGTTCTTTCGGGACATATCGGCCTAGTACTGGATCCCGAGGTGTACCCTAGAGTTATGCGCACACAGATATATTCGAGTCCCGGGTTTCCATGGTCACAACTCACCATGTTTGGCTGGGTCCTATCAGGTCCATGTCCAGCATAGTTAGGGTAGGAGTAGGACCACATCAAGGCTGGCCTTACGGGTCGTCGACGTCTATGGTGTGGTCAGCAGTACTTATGGTCTCTACGAGCTGTGGTACTGCGAATCTGGGCTCTACGAGCTATATAGGGTTATTGTTAATTAGTATGTAAGAAAATGAAATCGAAAATAAATGCTCATGAAA
Source organism: Polietes domitor (assembly GCA_947397865.1). Lineage (NCBI taxonomy): Eukaryota > Metazoa > Arthropoda > Insecta > Diptera > Muscidae > Polietes > Polietes domitor. The sequence goes on from OX377618.1 coordinate 108,925,043, forward strand.
ACTGACAAATACCCTTTTTTCCCTTAGCAATAAGTGTATATACATGTTTATATTATATGAAATGTTGATAGAAATTGTTTAACTTTCTTTACAACATAGCGGGATGTTGCAAGGCGGGCGGCAATGTTTAATTACAAATGTTGTCATTCTCAACTTCCACCTTTTCTTGGTGTGCGGCCTACGGTCAAATGGTATTCCTTTATTTATTCCCCTACGTTAGATTTTGTCTACTACTTTCTTCATACGATTTTGTGATATTACGCACAAAAAGAGTAGTAACACCTTCTAACGAGTAGCGAATGCACTGAGAGCCGCCTTTCTCCATCTAAGCTTTGCTTTAGTTTTACTCGTTATTGTAAATCTCTTGTTCTTTGGATTTCGTCCAGACAACACCCTCACAAACTTTTGTACAAAAGGTAATATTGTTTACGACAATAAATTGAGTTTTATTTTTAAAACGTAATTACTTGTTTATATGTATGTGTACTTTGTATGTGCTACACAATTGCACTTTTGTCTCTCATTTGTATTAACACTTTTGTGTGTTCGCATAAGTGTGTATGTTCTTTCTCTCGCTCTCAAAAGCTCTGAATATCCGAATTTGTGTGTTGCTACGCGTTTGGATCTTGTTAATGTGTAACTCACCAATTGTATGTTTTTGCGTTTCACTCTAAAAAGCTTCGAATTTGTGTGTAAATCTTCTCACTGTGAAACACTATCGCATAATTTGAAATACCCAGCGGGAAAATTTGGAAGGCCTCCCCATAGAAGGCCTTCTAAAATGCCTTCTCTTCGGATCCGAAACACATGAAAAAAGATTTGGCACACTTTCTCACCTCGCTTCTCTAAGAAGGCCTACCAGAAGGCCAAATCATCAGCATTTAGAAATCCTATACTCATTCTTGACTGCCTACTTTGAGAAGGCATTTAGAAACTCCTTCTCATTTACATTGCCTTCCTTTAGAAGGCATGCTAGCATGCTGGAAGAATGAAGGCAGTACGGATGGAGTCGATTATATTATTTTTACGAGTTTTATGAAAGATATTTTTACAATTCCCCTGATTTGAACTCAATTAAAATACATTTATTTAAAATAATAGGAATTTTTTTTTTAGTTTTTTCGTTTGTATTTTTTTGGTCTGTAATCAATATTTGATTTGAACTGGGATATTGTCCTGGCTCAAGACCATTTTGCATCTATATTTAATAGAATGCAAATTTGTGTGAATTATCTCCTTATAGAGGCCGGGTTTGATGTTGAAAAGTCGCTGCGAAGCCACTTGAAAAGACTTTTGACATGGTCGAAATCATGATCGTGGTAGTCTGCAGCCAAGTAATAAATGTCACCATGCCATTTGTAAATAAATTTGCATTCTATTAAATATAGATGCAAAATGGTCTTGAGCCAGGACAATATCCCAGTTGAAATCAAATATTGATTACAGACCAAAAAAATACAAACGAAAAAACTAAAAAAAATGAGCGTTGGCACGGCAGAAGTATTGCTGGGTAACTATACCTGCATATACACATACTTACATATGCAACTCAATGAGATGCTTGTAAGATGGCATGTGTACTTTATTACTTGGTGCGATTTTTTAAACGCAAATTCGGCAAGTGAGTTGTGATTCTCGTTCGTTTGTGTGAATTATCTCCTTATAGAGGCCGGGTTTGATGTTGAAAAGTCGCTGCGAAGCCACTTGAAAAGACTTTTGACATGGTCGAAATCATGATCGTGGTAGTCTGCAGCCAAGTAATAAATGTCACCATGCCATTTGTAAATAAATTTGCATTCTATTAAATATAGATGCAAAATGGTCTTGAGCCAGGACAATATCCCAGTTCAAATCATAATAGGAAATTATTACATTTAAAATTATTTTTTAAATGTTTTGTTTATTTAGTGTTGTTGTCGTTATGCCTTTGTTTGTAACATCTAAAAGAGGCAATATAATACAGATCGACATAGATCCACTTTCTGAGACGATTTAGCAATGTCTGTCTGTGCATCTATTCCTGTAATCGAACTACAGGTCGCAATTCTTGGCCGATTCAAATGAAACTTTATATGTGGATTTTGTCTGGGTAATACGAACGATATTTAATATTAAGCAAATCGGTTTAAATATAGATATAGCCTTTATACAAATGTCTTTATACATGTTTTCATATAGACCCATTTATCAGTGACGAAACAGAAAAGTATTTAACTCCTCTTCAAGAACAAACAAAAAATGTTCTTACTTTATTACCAAAATATTTATCATATCCTTCATACTTTCTTCAGAAATATTATTACACGTCCGACACCCATTCCTGAAGGCCTTCTACGAAAAGGCATTTTAGAAGGCCTTCCCATTAGATGCTACACGATCGATAACTCATGCTTGTTTGCCTTCTTCGGATAGGCATGCTAGAAGGCCTTGCGAGAGAAGGCAGCGCGGAAGGTGTTCGATTTATCGATAGGTATTTTCTACACACTTTTTGTTGTAAACGCATAACAATATTCTGTGGCTCATTCCTACTTCCCTTCTTTCGCCAGGCATGCTAAAAGGCCTGCCAAAAGAAGGCAGCAGCGAAGGTGTTCGCTTTGATTAAGGGTCGTGTGTTTCTAAAGAGTGATTTTTTTGAGGTTAGGATTTTCATGCATTAGTATTTGACAGATCACGTGGGATTTCAGACATGGTGTCAAAGAGAAAGATGCTCAGTATGCTTTGACATTTCATCATGAATAGACTTACTAACGAGCAACGCTTGCAAATCATTGAATTTTATTATCAAAATGCGTGCTCTGTTAAGAAAGTTCAGAAAGAAAGAAATTGTGTTCAGCGACGAAGCTCATTTTTGGCTCAATGGGTACGTAAATAGGCAGAATTGTCGATTTTGGAGTGAATATCAGCCAGAAGCATTGCAAGAGCTACCAATGCATCCAGAAAAAGTCACAGTTTGGTGCGGTTTATGGGCTGGTGGCATCATTGGACCGTACTTCTTCAAAGATGATGCGAATCGTAACGTAACTGTGAATGGTGAGCGCTACCGTGAGATGATATCCAACTTTTTTTGCCCAAAATGGAAGAACTGAAATTGGTTGACATGTGGTTTCAACAAGATGGCGCTACATGCCACACAGCTCGCGATTCTATGGCCATTTTGAGGGAAAACTTCGGAGAACAATTCATCTCAAGAAATGGACCGGTAAGTTGGCCACCAAGATCATGCGATTTGACGCCTTTAGACTATTTTTTGTGGGGCTACGTCAAGTCTAAAGTCTACAGAAATAAGCCAGCAACTATTCCAGCTTTGGAAGACAACATTTCCGAAGAAATTCGGGCTATTCCGGCCGAAATGCTCGAAAAAGTTGCCCAAAATTGGAATTTCCGAATGGACCACCTAAGACGCAGCCGCGGTCAACATTTAAATAAAATTATCTTCAAAAAGTAAATGTCATGGACCAATCTAACGTTTCAAATAAAGAACCGATGAGATTTTGCAAATTTTATGCGTTTTTAAAAAAAAAAAGTTATCAAGCTCTTAAAAAATCACCCTTTATAAACTTTTTGACACAAACAGACAATAAAGTTCTGTAGTTTAGTAGGTAGCACTTCCGATTAACAATGCGAAGATCATGGGTTCAAATTCCAGCCGAGGCAAATAAAAATGTTGAAAGATTTAAATTGAAAAAAATGTTGAAATATTTAAATTGAAAATTAATATACTGCCAATAACAAGGCCGGAAATATTGAAAAAATGCTGGTCCATTGGTTCGTCATATTTTTTTTTAATTTTGCGCCTTATTTTTTACCTTCTAGAAGGCCTTCTGGAAGCGCTTTGGTTGCAGGCCTTCCAGAAGGTCTTTGGTAGGATGCCTTCTAGATGGCCTTTTGTCAGAGCCCTTCTAAAAGGCCTGCGAATAGAAGCGAGAGGGGAAGGCCTTGCTCTCCAATCTTACCCTGTGTTAATTTTAAATGAGTATAGAATGCAGCAAGCATGAATTGCGCCTCCCTAAGAAGGCCTTGCGTACGCCTTCTTTTTCTCGCTGGGTAATTAATAAAGACCACGACGAACCGGCGAACGCGTATGTATTGTCACTTATTATGTCTATTATTTCACAATTGCTACGATCTTAAACTTCATGACTTTTACCGAAACCGACTTAAAATTCGGCTAGGCTTAACGGACTGTATTTTTTCTGAATGAAACACTGGTATTGTTGAATTTCAATATAGTATAATTAGTTTTATTTAATAAAAGTCGATGTGGTCAAAGTCGTGACAGTCCTGTTTGAATGTTCAATTACAATGCCTCTGCTCTAAAAGAATGTGATGCTAAAGAGCTTTTACAAAGTTGTATAAAAGGGGCTTGCAACATAGAGTTGCAATAAAAGAGTACAAATCCTAAAATAATGGAAAAATAGTACATTCATCAAGTTGACAAAATACGTATTGGCAACCGTTTTTGTACAAGCAAAAGAAAAGATCTATTGGCATGGTGATTTAATCATGAACTCGCCATGAGTTACCCACATCATTTACTCCAACAGCTCACTACAAAACAAAGTTTTTGATTTTCATGCTACAGCTCAGAGCAATAGTAAAGAAAACGAAATTTGTGTGCAAAGTCAAAGTCTGCGAGCATTGTAGTTCGTTTTTCTACAGGAGCAAAGACATGAAAAAACGAATTGAAATGTTCTTTCGAAGAGTCACACATTTTTTTGTGAGTTGCTCACCGAAAAAGCAAGAGTTTCAAAAATGTGCGACTCCTGCTTATGAGTCAAACAAACAAAAAATGTTTATTGGTGAGTTGCTCTTTATGGAGTTTAGTTTGACTTGATACTGCTCAGAGCAAGAGCAAATAAAATATTTTTTTGTGAGCAAATTCAAACACTGGTATTTTTAGTTTTATCTTAGTGATTTTGTTGCCCACCTCTTCGTAGCGAGAAGCCCGTGGAACATTCAGAACGTTCTTGTCATCATGTTCACATGGCGTTGATGATGATGATGAGTTTGATGTTTTGAATTTCGTTTTTGACGAGAGGTATATTCAGGTATCTGTGAATATTTTCGTTTCTCATATACCAAGGTGCGTAGGATCATCCTTAAAGTCTTTGATGAACCCTTTGGATTTTTTCGACATCGCTCGAGCATGAATTGCCCCATAATTGAGCGCCGTAGTGCCAAATTGTTTTTATCGCGCTGTTGTAGAGTTTGAAGTTGTCGGATTTTTAGGTTAATTTGAGTTCTTTTGGCTTCAATGTGTCTTCGCCAAGTTAATCGGCGGTCCAGGTGGATACCGAGGTATGTAACATAGTCAGATTATGGAAGAGAAATATTGTTTAGTTTTACCGTTGGGCATTTATTAAAATTTAAAGTAAATGTTACCTGGTTACACTTTGTCTCGTTAACTTTTATCCTACAGGTAGACAACCATGATTTAACGCGCTTTAAGTGACCCTGTAGAATAATTGATGCGATTATCTGGTTTTTGTGTCTACTCATTATGGCTGTGTCATCGGCGAAAGTTGACATGAGGACGCTTGAAGATATAGGTATATCTGCAGTGTACAAAGGGTAAAGGATAGGGCCCAGTACGCTACCTTTGGGACCCCCCAAAAGCATAGGTAACGTCGAGGAATACAGCACAACAGTATTCTTTTTTCAAAAGCATTTCGTATTTCATTGGTCGATCTGTTTACCTGCTCTAAAGCTTTATGACATTCGCGAAATCCAAAATAATCCGCGAAAGGGTTTAAGTTTAGCGAGGAGAATATTCTCAAAGAGTTTAGACAAGCACGGAAGTAAGCTTTATTAATAAGATTTTCGAATGTTTTGGAAAATAGCATATTCTAAGAATGAAATTGAAAAAAATGAAAGGAACCGTATCGTCATAAATGGTAGTTCCAAAATCATTTTTTTTTCACTGAACCAAAACTCAGGGGATGTCCCCTATAAATGCAGCGCATTGCGTTGGCGGAAGGAAAATACGGTATTGGAAGGAGGAAAGAGTGATTAGTGTTTGTTGACTTTTGTTTTAAACTTCTGAACATCATAATTAGCTGGGAAGATATCTGCCGGAAGTCGATTCCCCATACGGATAGTGCGGGCGAAGAACGAATTCATTCTGTAATGTGTGGTGCGGTCGGTTGTCAAATTTATAATAAATGGGTGAGAATTCCTGGAAAGTCGCGCATCTCTACCGAACGTTCTCCCGGGCGGTATAAGATCACGAATATCGGAGGAACAAACGCTATGAAAGTAACGATAGAGCAAGGACACACAACCCACACTACGACGATGTTCAAGGGACACAATAGAATTGGATATCCTACCATCACCTATCACCACCATCGCCCTCCTCTGGACACGGTCAAGTAGCTCCAGTGATGAAGCTGGAGCACCCGACCACATATGGGAGTTGTATTCCATCTTTGGTCTGATGTAAGTAGTGTAGATATTGAGAAGATCAGGGGGAGTGAAGTACACTTGAATGCTTCTTTCGACACTTCAAATACATGTTTTGTCCAACGAACATCAGATTGAATTTTCATGCATAGAACATCAAGAGTATCTGATTGCTCAATATCTACACCGTTCATTAAAATCGACGACACCGTTGGATCAGCGAATCGCTAATTTTTTAAGCCTGAAATTTTTTAGTTGTCTCAGTAAGTCTAACCCTAGCGACCTGTGATCGCGTAACTTGCCATTCACGACAACGTCTTCTCTTTTCATTGACAAGGAACTCTATTTCCCTATTTGTGTACGATCCAACATTTCCCGTAAGGATTTTGGCGAGGCGTGGCATGTAAAGCTGCCTGATTTAAAATGGAGTTGAACTGTTGAACGCTGCCATTAATATCGTCATCATTTTCAATATGGCCATCGAAACCGATGTGACTTCTTGTGTTTTTTATCTTAACCAGTTGGTCCTAGAATTTACAATACTTTGTGCATCTCTACAATCGAATTCTCATCATTAATTAGGATAATTACGGGTGAGTGATCCGATGACAAGTAGGGGCAAGTTTCAGTGGAGAATTTGTTTTTTCAAATTCTTCAAAAATGCAAAAATCCATTAGATCAAGCAGTTTATTATTGTCAGTCGGCCAGTATTTAGGCTGACGTGGAGATATAAAGTCAAGGCCATTTCGACGTTTCATGATACAATTAATTAATTGTCTGCCCTTGGGGTTTAGAATTCGTGAGCCCCAGTGTGTATGCTTAGCATTGAAATCGCCAGCAGCAATGAAGTTGTGCCTAAGGCTATTAACAATTTTTGTAAATACTTCAACAGATACTGTGTATCGTGGGGCAGACGTGTCCACGCTTAACGTGAGTACCTGCCGCAAGGGCTCAAACTCACGGTGGTCTTAGCACCGGGTGAATACAATGCGTCCACCATCGCCCCCCTGCACGACAAATTGTCGCACAAAAGTTCCAATCCGAGATTATGTATTTGGACATAACCTCCTCCTTGGTTAGGAGTTGAGGACTATCTTACACCTCTGCTGATCTATGGGTCACAGCACCCGGTTGTAAAAATGCAACTCCACACCGAGCATACACTCTACCCGCGATTTGGGTATAAACCACAGCCCCCACGTTTCACCCAACAGGGTCCTCACCATAGTCAGGCCGGAACCGAAGTTCCAGGGGCTCCTGACACCCGTGGTCCCAGAATTAAGCCTCTGGTACGGCCTCGATAGCCGAAGCTACTACCAATTGAACTCCAAACAGTTCGGGATTGGTCGCCCACAGCAGCGGCACATCAAACACACATCAACATAGAGAGACGAGGAAGAACAACAAGACATCATACACTGAACAGCCGCTCTCACGAGCGACGATATGCATCGGCAATGGACTGCACGAACAAAAACATTTACAACACTAGACAAAGCTCCCTCACGAGCAGCTTACACAATTCAACGCGGGAGACGAACAACACAACGCAGGAGTAAAGCGGCAGCAGAAACAACGGGGAGAAGGTCAGAAAACTGCTGGGAGGGACAGATATCTCATATCAGCCCCCACCAGCGAACATACACATATCAGCAAACCGGCCAGAGCGATGCACAACCCGTGCGAAGGCACATTGGCAGTAAAGCACCACCACAGATAATCACAACAGGAGTCACCTCCGCTATCGTACAGTCCTCCTACGATTGAATACGCCCCTTGCGTATGCACCTAACCCTCTAAACGTTCGACTGTCCTCTAACGCCCTACTACAATCCCACCCCCGCTCAGAATGATATATTCCCATATCATTCAGTCTCCTAATGTCATCATAGTGCGAGCACCCCGTCAAAACATGTAACCAGTCCTCCTGTCCTTGTCCACAACTACAGTCCGGTGAATCTGACAGACCCCTTTTATGCAGAAAAGCATTCAAGGAGCCATGTCCCGTCAGTATAAAACCCAAACTCAGGCCAAAGCCAAAGTCTGGGCGTTCCCTAACAAATGTCGCGTCACGTATGAATTCGTGAGTGACCCGCCCGTTGCTAATGTCAGTCCAGCGTGGACGCCACTTCGCGACCAGATGATTGTCCAACAATAGCTTCGTCCTTGTTAAGTCCAACGTCACCACATCAGAAGCAGAAATCCAGTCACTACTAAGAAGTGGCAACCCCTTCTTGACTTTAAAAGTAATACCACGACGTATTACTTCCAAGTCAAGGGGGGCCGCACCCAGCAAGACTGACTGAGCATCTGTTGAGACCGTACGACAGCACGTCTGCTAAGACCCCAGTCGCTTCTTAGTATGCGTCTGATACTACCCGCAACGATAGTCAGCTTTTCGCGAACCACAGAGAGATGAACTAAAAAGTTCATTCTCTCTCCCATCGTAATTCCCAGATACTTGACCTGAGTCACATATCTGAGACTTACGTCGCCAGATCGAACTACCGGTGGACGCGACTGTGATAAGCTGCCTTTCAGCAACATCATCACAGTTTTATCCCTCGATACCTCAACTCCGACACTGTTCCCCCACTCATTGACTTCGCGCATAGCCTGCTCACCTCTTCTCTCCAGTTCGGCACGTGACCGACCTTCGATTAGAATGAGCAAGTCATCCGCGTACGCACAGAGTCGGCAAGATGCCGCTAGCGACCGCAATAAGGGATCCATCATAAGGTTCCAAATAAATGGACCACAGATAGACCCCTGAGGGCAGCCCCTAGCAACATCCCTGCAAACAGTCTCGTTGGCACCTACCACTAAAGCTTTCCTATCGCTGAAGTAGCTACTCCATAGGGAGAGCTCCCGACAGCCAACTAGACGAAGTCTATCGAGAACCTCTCTCCAAGAGAGGTAATCAAACGCACCCTTGACAAATATGCCAAGAACATACTTACTCTCAGAGCCCGCAACACTGGACTTGACATGATGCCACGCGTCCTCAACGGATTTCCCTTCCTTAAATCCAAACTGAAACTCAGAAGCCACCTCGTTGTAGGACTCCCGCAGCCTGTACACCATCATCCTTTCCAGTACTTTTCCAAGCACTGGAAGGAGGCTGATGCCCCGATAAGAGCGAGGATCGCTCCTCACTTTATCGGGCGACTTTAGGAGCACAACAACTTTAGCCTGCTTCCAAGCCTCAGGGAAATAGCCTTCAATAATGCACTTCCCAAAAACTGACTCCAGATATTCCGGTATGGCCTTCCAGATGCTTTTACACATCTCTCCAGTCATACCATCAATGCCCGGAGATTTCCTACTTTTGACACGGTATATGCTATCATCAGCTTCCATTCTCTCCAAAAGCGGAGGACTCACCATCTCCTCATGGGGAAGACGATCAGCCGATTCCGCCACCGGAAAGAAAGTCTCAAGCAAAGCGTCCGTGCACTGTCTCCACGTCAGTAACGTAGTGTTACCAACCCGAAGACCAGACAAGTCAGTCCGTTGTCGTCTACCCCTAAGGATACGGTAAACCTTACCCCAGGGGTCGTCCTCGTTGTCCCGTACGAAAGAACGCCACTCGTTCTCATTCACACTCACGATTCTGTCCTTATAGTCACTCAAGGCAGCCAGATAGCTAGCTTTCCGCTGAACCAGATCTTCAACATTGGAACGCCTTCCCCTCTGGAATCGCTTCCTGAGGCGACGAACATTCCTCCGCATCATATCCAGCTCACGAGTCCACCACCTGACCCCTCCCTGACGAGTCTTGCGACATCGACCAAGGAGAGTGTCATTAGTGGTACACATCCACCGATCTACCTGACTGACTTGGCTGTCGATACTAAGAGCCCTAAAGTCCTCAATTGGAACATTCAGCGCAGCCCCGCGAAAGGCATCAGCATAATTTTCCCAATTGACGTCATGTAGTCTCCACCTTCGCGGCAGATTCGTCCGGTCCACCACCCGTTGGTGGGAGATCACAATCTCAATGAGACTATGATCACTCACACCAAAGTCATCCCTAATCCTCCAACTAGAACTATAACCCGTCATTGCCCCCAAGTCGGCTAGTGTCACGTCAATGTCACTACATCCCCTTGTCCCATCAAAAGAATACATCTCACTAGGCTCATTGAGAACAATGAGCCGCGTTGTGACCAGCCATTCACTAAGCATGACACCTCGCAAGTAGTTCGGATGAGCAGAAGCATTCCTGCCCATCTTTGAGAACCACATAGGAGAGCATGCATTTGCGTCTAAGCTTAGGATTATAGGTGAACTACTATCCAGTAGTAGTACCGAATCCATGTACCCTAAATAGGGTTCAAGAGGCCCCCCAAACCTACAGTAGATGCTCGTCAGTAGCATTCTACCAAATTCTCCTTCTACGCTAACGCAGACCCCAAATTCACTCCTACTTACAACAGTACAGTTAACGTCACTGTCCTTAATAATAACAGCGGCGTTTCCCCCTATGTCCGTAAACGCGCGCATATTCCCCGGTAGACCTCTGATTTGACCATCTGTGGTATACGGCTCCTGCACGAGCGCAAACATCGCATTCAAGCCGTACATCGCCTGACCTAGCTCGCAAATCACTGTGTATGCCCGCTGGCAGTTAAGCTGCAAAATTCTGGTATCTGTGCCCTCCATCTTAATGGCGCGCATTCACCCTCGCTACAATGCCGCTATACACCGGACAGGTGGCCGACATCATCAAATGATTCGCTGGGAGTCCCTTAAACGCACAATTTCTGCAATTTATCTCGTTCTCACAACGAGACGCCAAATGGCCAGCACGTCCGCACAGACGACACACTCCTTCCGTCATTCTGCAATCCCTCACAAGGTGGTCGAATCCCAGGCACCTGAAACAGCTAGGAACAGCATCATGTGGGCGAACCGTAAATGAGAACCATTTGACGTAGCAGCGGCCATTGTCCAGCAATTGCTGCATGGCCTCGCCGCTGCCCTCCAGAATTACACTAACTGGACCACCTGTGGGCTTCCACGGAGCCGTCACCATCCCACCAGTAAATTGCCAATATTGCCAGGGGACCACGACAGGATGTTATTCGAACTGATGTCGCTTGGATATACGTCATGTCTCATTCTTTGCCGAATAAGGATATCTTACCATCGCGGTGGTTTGTACAGTAAAAACTATAATTTGGTATGTGAAAGTTGTATCCGTTTGTGACATGTGTTTCTCAGAATTGAGAAAGTTTGAAATTTCCTGTCTGTGTTGGTTTACACCGTTCGCGTTCCAGCTGCATATTTTAAGGAAGGAACTCATTTCTTGTTGAGAAGAGCTTGAATCAACTGATTTCGGTTACGCATGAATTCTTGCATCATTGATTGCATAGTAGACATAAACATGTTCAGACTTTGAGTAAGTTGATGGATCATAGACTCCAACCCACCAATCGGACGGACGGGGACATTTTGTGTGGTCGCTTTTAGGTCCTTTAAATACAAGTTTTCTCCACTTTGATGTAAGCGGACATTAAATTTTCTTTTAAGTGTCTTGTAGACCTCACAACCTTTATAATTTGCAGTGTGGTTACCGCCACAGTTATTGCATTTCTTTTGCGCTTGGTTTTGGACAGTAAATTTTGCAGAATTGTGTAGATCTCCGCATACAACACCTACCGTAGGTAGTGAGCAGATATGCGTCTATGGAGCAAAAGATTTTCTTTGTAAATAGGATGTATTTCATTTCTTTTCAATTTTCGGGCGTCTGGTTCAAGTACGTTATTAAATAATGGCTGAGGAATTTTCAACCTGTTAATGATATTTACCACCGATCTTATCTTGTATCCTTTTCCTTCCAAGGCATATTGTATATCGTTAGGATCTACACTATGTTCAATCTCCTTCAAGACAACGACCAAACCTTTACTACTCTTAACCCTTAGGTGTAGTATCTTTTTTCTCTGTTTTTTTTTCATATTTTTCCAGTAATGTGAGAAAAAAACATATGGTGACAGAAATTTCTCACAAATCAAAGTTACAGACATAGTTGGATGTGAGGAACAATTTTTTGTGTCAAATTACACCGTTTCTGTTTCATTTCACATGTTTCATGTGACAAATTACTCGATGTGAGAGTTACAGAACATGGGTACTGATTGGAGAAATGGGGAAATTATTTTCACCTGCAATAAGTGCAATTTTACTAACAAGTGTGCTAGATGAACGTTCGCGTAAATATATTGGTGGTGGTTTTGTGATTGTAGTATTGTTTATCTAGAGGTTTGAGCCTGTTCCTCTTCGCCTAGTAAAGCAAAACGATTGTTTGCCATTGGTTTCACTTGCTGATCACTTGGTGTATTTATTATTATTTTATTTATGTTGCCCTTGTTAGGGCTAGATTTACGCTTGCACTGCCTTAACATTTTTTGTGCTGTCTTTTACTACAATAGCCATTGTATTATTTTTGTTTACTTTCTCTTTGTGCGCACTTTCGTTTATTCCCTTTTTATTTTTTTGTAATGTCGTTCACTACACTAGCCATTGTATTGTTTTTGTTTACTTTATCTTTGCGCGCAGTTTCATTTAATTGTATGTGAGATCGCAGTCTACATGTTCGGAGAACATGACTGCGCTCGTTGTTGTTTATAGTTTTGCGGCACTTCTAAATGTTATTTGTTGTTGCCGAAAGTAGGCTTTGTAAAACCAGCATTTCATACTTTTATTGAAATGAAAACATTGGGGGGATTTTTAAAGAGCATGGACTCTGTTCTCGCGGAGTTATTCTCACACATACGTGTGCACTGATTTTTTTGTTTTTCTTTTTGTATTGTATTTCCACTGTAAGTGTCAAGTAAATTTTCGATTATACTATGTAAATACCACACAGAAAATATTGCTTAAAATCCAGAGTTACAAGCCGACCCAGAATTATCGGCGGCGGCGGCGCTACCCAAAATGGGCGGCGGCTTTCGGCTGATTTGCCGGCTCGTTCTGTCATTCGATCACCTTTATATATTTGACAATTTTGGGAAAAGGTAAGGAACGATTTGTATTGGTTTTTAATAACTTTTCTTTTATTTTTCGGCAAGTAGTTTAATATTCGTTAATATTAGCCATAATTTTATATTACTATCCCATACAAATATTTTTGTGTCCCAAAATTTGTAATATGGATAAATTGACGGAGTTAGAACTCCGTCAAATCTCGGAGGCGTGCTTGAAATCGATATGGCTGATGAAATCGGCGGCGTGGTTGTCGAACTGTTTCTTGCACATTTTAAGAGATTTTGCACTCAAATTTAGTTATTAGAAATTGTAGTTTCTTAGCTTTAATATGACGTGAAAATTAAGTTTGTGCCAAATATAGTTTAGTTGTAATTAGGGTTTGGGGTTTCCCGGACTTTTTTCATTTCCCGGGAAAACGGGAATGGAAAGTTTCATTCCCGGGAATTCCCGGGAAAAAAAATTTATTTTAGGTATGTCCAATATGATTTAAAATGTCAACATTTAGTAAATGGTGTGTTATTTTAACCTATTAACGCCCACCATACACGTCCGTGTACACTATTCCAAGGTTTTCGTACTTTTTGATAGCTTTTAATATGAATGTAACTCCTGATTATTAAACTATAGGCCTGTTCGGTTGGGCTTACCAGCTTAGTTTTTGTATGGAATTTACTACTCTCATAATGTTGCTGCCAGTTTTTTCTTGTTGATTAATTTAAAAAAATATGGATAAAAATGTTGCCACCTTATCAAGTATCTTAATTGTAAGTGATCGAGAAGAACAATATAATATAATAATCTAAAAAAATACTTTTTATTATTGTAGTAATAAATAAAAATAGGTTAAAATACTGATACTGATTACAAATTAGACGAATGTTTTTGTCAAAATATTTTACAGATTATTTTTCATTTTACAAATATTTTACTCTAGACTAATCGTCATAATTAAAGGCGTCATAAACTTGGACATTTAAATCGCAGTCACAAGTGACTACACTAGATTCAAAATTTAAAAATAATTAAGGAAACAAATAACTCGCAGAATGTCATGACGTAATTAAATTAGAAGATTCATATAAAAAATTTACAGAAACAAAGTAAAATATTCTAAAATGTAAAAGTAATATAAAAGATTAATATTAAATAAATAATTAGTTCTTACAAAGGGTTATTTAAAATACCGTAGGATATATTTCTATTCATATTTGATTTCTCTTGAAAGTTTCCAGGTGAAAAATTTTAAATGTATCCGAATTTTTAACAATTTCTTATTGGTTTTTCTTACATATGTAAAGTAAATTGTTATTTTATTAGATTTAGACTTTCACCTTTTATTTTGTCGATTCTTGTAAGAAAACAGTATTTATTTAAAGTATAACCAGCACATTGACATTATGTCAGCCATAGTATTGTCGGTATGATATTTTTGTTTCACAATAAAGATCATGTAAATATACCCACAAAAAGTTTGTATTCCGCTAGCTAGGTTTCGCAAAAAATGAGTACTTAGCGAAATTAAAATGTTCTGTTTAGTAATAAACAAATGCCCATTATTATTGTCAGTAATGTAAATATATGAATTTGAAATATATCTAAAATTTCTAATTTATATCGTAAATCTAAATTAATGCTCAAAATAAACAATAAAATATTTATTTAATATTTCGATTCGGAAATTCCCGGACCCCAAACCCTAGTTGTAATGAATATTGTAAAAATATCATTTTTGAACAAATGTCTGACTTTGGACCAACACAACATTTTTCCTTCAAAAACCTTTAACGAAATATATACATATTTGGAAAGGTTGAAGGGTTTCCCCGTTTTTAAATAGTAACCTTTGCCTGCACGAAATTGCACCCTTGGAAAATAGGATACATTTAGTGCAAAGTCAGATTTATTATTTCAAAAAATAAATTTAGTCATAAAAAGATGAGCAAATTTCCTTTATTCTGATGCTAAATTTTATAACAATAATTTGCCAGAAATATGCCCAAAAAACCAAATTAATACTTGATTTAGCAGACATATAGTGCAAAAAGTGTGTTATTTTAGTTCCAAACCGCAATTTACTCATTTTCTTCTCATTATCTTCTGAAAAGTAGGTACGTAGATAAAAAGATCAGTAAATTTCCTTTATCCTCATGCTAAATTTTATAACAATCGGAGTTCAGATCGACCATTATCTATGTACACATATTCATGAATTATGGCAGACCAACGCAGACATTTATCGTCAAGTAAGTTATCAGCAGTTCGAGCAGCCAATTCAACACATTTAGCATGGTATGTTGTGTTGCAAAGCCAACAGGATGTCATCGGTTCATCTACTTTGTTGATTTTGCAATTTAATTTAGAGCAATGCATTATTATTAGCTGTACAAAGTTTTCGGGTAAAACTGAGTACATGATTGCTGTAATACGAGCGATTATAAAGCACGTCCGCACAGTAGGAAACTATCTCTCCCTTTATAAGTACAAATTTCGAAAAATTTCATCATTTTGCGTTTCTAATCATTTTGAGGGATGTACACACTGAATTTCATCATTCATTTGATTTGTTCCACTTTTTATCCCATTTGATCATTTTCACCCTAAAAAGTACGAATTTTGCAAACATATTTTTTGGTCGCGTTCGTGCCATGGGAGGAATCTCCGTAAAAAAATTTCAAAATTCTAGGCTCAGCCGCTTTAAGAGAAATATACACACTAAATATCACTACTCTAGCTCCAGACGTGTTGTTGGTACCATTTACAGAATTTTGGCCAATGAAAAACGATTTTCAGCAACTGTGCGGCGCACTGTGGTCATTATTTTGAGATAGCGGCCAAAACTCCTTTTGGTTTTTGTTCTCCGATTTTAAAGTTATTAGACTCATATGAAAGTAGACAGTAGTAAACCTCGGGTGCCAAAAAATTAGAACTCTATTTTAACTATTTCGCTGAGAACAGGGTGGTCAAAAATGGGCTTTTTCAGAATTTAGTAATTATGATATTTTTAGTTAATTTTTAAAGTTGAAATGATCATAACTTTTTTGTTTTTCATGATTTTTGGACGAAATAAATTTTGTGTTGTAACTTAACTTAAAAAAGGTCTAATTTATCGGAAATTTTCTACTTCATAGAGCACAACTCCTGTGAGTCAAGCTGAGTCAAAACACAAATTTACTATTTTGTAGTCCTAACCCTCCCCTACATTCCTATATATACATGTCCATGCATCGGGACTGCACTTTTTGAACTACAGCAATTTTTCTGACCCAAGGTAAGATATTCGGTACAAATGCACGTCATATTTTTTGAGAAGTTATTTGTGGTAAAGTGGCTATTATGCATATATTTTGATGAAATTTTGTACAAGAGTTCTTATTGACCCAAAAAATAATTCTGTTGAAATTAGGAGAATTTGGCCCATATTTGGACCTAGTCCACATAGAAGGGTGTATCAAAAATTTGACAAAAATGACAATAGAATCTGACAACATTCGCTTTGCTTACAAACCAAATAGAACATTAAATTCAATTTTTACCAACATTAACGACAAAACACAACGAAGAGAACATTAGAAACGAGAATGAAAGAACATAAAATGGACATCACAAAAATGAAAGAGACAACAGCACTGTCACAACTTAGTGCTATCCAGTGCACGAAAACAAACGAAACGATTGACGTACATATCATCCAAAGTCATTATTATTCATTATTGTTTAAACAATGGCTAAATTCAGTTATAGTGTTCTATCTGATATATATTTTGAACGGAAAGATGAAAACGACATTATTTTACATATAATGAATAATCCATTCTTCAAAATATCCGACAAACAAGAAATTAAAATTCATAAGTTAAAAATAAAAAACTTTTTAAATACTTTAAGAAAACGGTACAATCAATGTTCCAGAAACAAGAAATTGTTTTACTCACGCAACCAAGAATGGCTAAGAAATAAACTTATTTTTGAAAAGCCATCAGTAACTACCACGGAAACTGGAAAAGGTGGTCGACCAGCAAAGCCAATTGATAATTGTAGTGAAAGATCACGAAGACGCAAGCTTAAACATATCAATGAAGAAGTTTCTTGTAGCATCATAAAGGATTCATTTTTGCATCAAATTCAACCATCGAAAACTAAAAAGAGTAAAATTGCTATCATTGAAAAAATAGTGGAAGCAAGCCCCAGACGCACAAAAAGGATTTTAGAAAGTATGCCGACACCAACTGAAGAAAATAAATTTACTCCAGAAGAAGCATTTGCACTATTTTTGGATTTGAAAATGACTAAAAACCAATATACAGAATTGCGGAAGCGAACCAATGAAAAAAATTGTGGAATTTTTCCATCATATCGAGATTTAGTTTCTGCCAAAAAAGATTGCTTACCTTCACCAACTGCTATTAGTGTAACTTCAAGTTCAGCAGAAATAAAATTGCAGGATCTTCTTGAACACACTGCAGAACGATTATTAAAGACATTTGATGCTGACTATTTAAAGAAGTTTAAAAATTGCAGCATGACTTTAATTTCTAAATGGGGATGTGATGGGTCCTCTGGCCAGAAACAATACAAACAATGTAATGCGGAAAATTCATCAGATGCCAATTTATTCATGATTTCTTTCGTTCCATTACGTTTAACAAAAACTTATATTGGTTCAGAGCCGTCAACTAGTAGAGCTGCAGAGATAGATGTATGGAAGAATGAAATTCCCTCGTCAACAAAATTTTGTAGACCAATAAAGTTTGCTTACAAAAAAGAAACTAAAGATGTCATTACTGAAGAAGTTGGCAAAATAAGAGATGCAATTAAAGAACTTCAACCAGTGATATTTGAATTTAATGACCAATGCATCGAAGTTAACTTTAAAATGTCACTTACAATGATCGATGGAACAGTTGCACAAGCTTTAACCGAAAGAAAGTCTTCGTCAAGCTGCACCATATGCCAAAAAACATCAAGTCAATTGAGCCAACCACCAACACAAGACGATAGTTTTAATGAAGCATATGAATTTCGAATGTCACCTATTCATGCTAGAATTCGTTTTATGGAGCATATTCTTAAATTGGGATACGATTTGGAATTTGGCCCGTTAGGCGAAACAGTGAGAAATAACAAAGAAAATTTGGAAAAAAGAAAGCAAAAAAAGATATTCAAGAAAAATACCGTGAGATATGCCTTATAATTGACCAGCCAAAGCAAGGAGAAGGAAATTCTAATGATGGAAACACAGCAAGGAGATTTTTTTCCGATCCAGAAACTGCAGCTTCTATAACTGGAGTAGATTATGATTTAATACGACGATTCCAAATCATATTAGAAGTTATAGCATGTAGCAAAAAGATAGATGCAAAAAAATTTGGTCAGTATGCTAATGAGACAGCAACCCTTTATAACCAAAAATATTCTTGGAGACATATGCCAACCACAGTTCACAAAATTTTGTTCCATGGGGAACAAATAAGTCAGCACAATATGCTTCCAATTGGAGATCTCTCAGAAGAAGCGCAAGAAAAAAGGAACAACGACTACAGATTCTTTCGCGAGCACAATACAAGAAAAATGTCCAGATATTGTACTAATGAAGATCTTATTAATATTTTGTTGTGCACATCAGACCCATATATGTCCAGTATTCGACAAAAATGGAAATCAACCTCATTAGAGTTAGATGAATCAATGAATCAAAGCTATTTGGAAGAAATTTTTACTAATATTGTTTAATTAACACTAGTTTAAAGATTATAATTTGTTTCTAATTTTAGTATAAATTTTTATTAATACATTTAAATAAAATATATGTGCATTTTAAATCAATAGTAAAAGTTTACTTAAAATTTTATCGATGTTGTGTTCTGTATATAATATATCCAAATGGCATTGATATTGTTGGGAATTTCAGTGTTATTTTTCAGTTTAATCCTCACAAGAATTAGCTTTCTTCCACAAAAACCAACCTTTGGCCCCTGTGAATATTGAGACTAAATAAATGTCAGGGGCCAAATGTTGGCATTTTCTAACCAAAATTAAGTTTAGGAATAATAAATAAGTATTGGTTGTAAAATACGATTGAAGAAAATAAGAAATTATAAAAAATATACCTATTTAAAATGTCAAAATATTCAACTTTTACATGGAAACTCAACAAAAAATTAAAATGCATTTTTAACTCCACATTACTTACGTTCCTATCAGTCGACTTTTACGTTTGAACACGCAAATTGAAGCTTAAAGTCCCTCCTATTGAACAAAACAAATTGCGTAAAAAAATACCAATCCGGCCAAAAGTTATACAGTTTTGACCGCTATCTCGCGAAATTGACCACTGTGCGTCGTCAGCTTCAGTTTCCACCATACGCACCTTTTATGTCTGTGGTTTGGCTATTATTCTAGCCGTTCCTATGCCAAAGCAAACGAAACTGTTTCAGCAAATGAAGGTTTTTGTGTTGCATAATCAGCCCATTTGATTTCGGGGTCACGAATGCCGTTGATGAATGCCTCAATTTTAATTCGGTCCACTAAAGGATTTTCTCCAGTATACGTTAAGAGGGCCAAGCGTTCTTCCTCGATTGCGAAGCCTTGAAGTGTTTCGTTAGGCTTCTGCATTCGTCCCCTCAGCCCCATATTTCCGTTGTAGCGCAGCCATTAATTCTCCATAGTTGTTTCTGGAAGTAATTGGAATGCTTTTGAGAACTTCAGCTGCGCTGCTTTTAATGCCAAGACCACCTCGATTACCTTATCGCTGTCGTTCCAACAATTTTTGCAGTCCACCATTTCAAACTGAAATTTAAATGGTGTCGATCCATCAATGCTGGGAGGTTTTGATCTGTTAGACACTTCAGAAATAACGCGTATTGGTCCACCGTTTATTTCAAGATCTCTCATTTTCTTCAACAGGTCGCATAATTTTGTTGTCGACTTCTTGTGCAAGAGCTTCAAATTTCTTGCCTAAACGCCGTAGATGTTTCTTATTTCATTGATGGCTAAGGAAGTTTCTTTTCATCCATCATTATAGTTTTCGTTGATTCTTGTTTCCAGAATTCTCGAATTTTCGTTGAGCTTCTCGCTCATTTCAAACATTGAGTTAACATCAACAATTTACTTATTAAAGATTCTTATTCGAAAACTTTATAACACTCGTTATCGGAATATAAACACAGATTGCCCAAGATACGTGATGAACGCCGCATTTATACAAACCCCAATTGGATCGAGAAGTTCTTCAGAGTCATCGAGAACAAATGAGAGATTTCTATCATCATCCAGTAGCTTAACTGCAAACATTTTCTATCGTGGAAGTCACTAAAACGTTACGTCAAGACGAATTATCAACATACAAAGAAGTATGTTTTTACGTTTTGAAATATAACAAATTGTATATTTTATTTCAGATTAACTGTAAATTTAAAACCTAAATCCCAAATTCACAGAAAAAAATGGAAATTAAATTAATTAATTTATTTAATTAATTTATATATAAAACGATTCTGTGTTTGTAAGTTTGTGTGTTTGTTTGTTCTTTATAGCAGCCTAAACTACTGGACCGATCTTCTTGAAATTTTCACAGTCTGTTCATGCTGAACCGGTGGTGAAATTAGGTTATATAAATTTTTGATATTTTCAGTGGGCGTGGCACCTCCCACACAAATTGGGGATTTATTCGTTTTTTATAAATTACCATATTCGGAGTATTGTTGCAGCGAGAGTCTTGAATTTTTTGTGAAAGTTCACTAATTGTTAGTCTGCACAGTTTTGCCAAAAATGGGCGGTATGGGAAAATAGGGCGTGGCTCCTCCCATACGAAATTAAAACGTATTATTGAATATTGTCAGATCTACCACACCAAGAGAGCTGACATTTTATATAAGTGCATCTAGCATCAATGTGCGTAGTTGTGTCAAAAATGGGCGGTATTGGAAAAGTGGGCGTGGTACCTCCCATACGAAGTTAAAATCTATTATTGAATATTATGACACCTACTAAAGTGCTGAAATTTTGAGTGTGCGCATCCAGCATCAATATTCGTAGTTGTGCCTAAAATGGGCGATATTGGGAAAGTGGTCGTGGTACCTGACATACGAAGTTAAAACCTATTATCATTTACTGTCACTTCTATAACACCTAGAGTTCTGACATTGTGTATGAGTAGATCCAGTGTAAACAGTTGTGCAAAAATTTGCGAAAAGTGGGTGTGACCCTTCCTATATGAAATTAAAACCGGTTTTAGAATATATTCGACACCGAGATGGTCGGAAAGTGGTCGTGACCCTTCCCATACGAAATTAAAAACCTGTTTTAAAGATTCGTATATTGTTGTGAGTTAATTTATTTGTAACCCGCTTTGACAATATACAAATGAGCGGGATTTGAAAGATGGGTATTTTTTTATTTGAATTAATATTACACGTTTTTTTATTTTCTTAGCACAATAGTAAAGAAAGGTTACAGAAAAGAAGTATCCGTTCGTCAAAAGCTGACTTAAGTCAAGAAAACGGATATTATATTAATTTTTTAGTTTTTGTGTTGTTTGATTAGTGAACAATTTGATAGATTTTTAATGTGTTTTGAAGGAAGGGAGGGTTTTTTGTTTTGGTAATGGAAAAAGAGAAGAATCACACTCAACCCAAAATCAATTTAATTTTGGACATTTCCTCCATTATTCGCCGTAAACTAAAGTTCTGTTCTGTATTCTCATTATACATTTCTGTAGTACCTCATGGAAGTACCTTGATTATAAGTGGTACATATATTACCGATCACAAGAAAAAACAATAGGAAACCAGATCTTAATGTTACCGTCTGTTTTTCTGACTTTATAAATTCAGTTCTCCAATACGAAGTTAAATCCTATTATGGAATATATTCAGTTCTATGACAGCTACAATACTGAAATATTCTGTGAGTGCATGTGGCATCAATGTGCGTATTTGTGCTTACAATGGGCGATATTGGAAAAGTGGGCGTTAAACTTCCCATACGAAGTTGAAACCTATTATCGAATATAGGCACCTACAGTGCTGACATTTTTTGTGTGTATATCCAGTGTAAATAGTTGTGCAATGATGGGCGAAAAGTGGGCGTGTCCCTTCTCATACGAAATTAAAAATTTTAGAGTATATTCGACGCCGAGACTTCTAAATTGTTCTGTGAGTGAGTTGTAACCTGCTTAGACAATACACAAATGGGCGGGATTTGAAAGATGGGGAAATTTTGATTTGAATTTTGAAAAAGTACACGGTTTCTTTGGAATTTCTTAGCACAATAATAAAGAAAGGTTAAAAAATATCCATTCGTCAAATGCCGACTTAAGTCAAGAAAACGGAAATTATATAAATTTGTTTAGTTTTTGTGTTGTTTGATTAGTGAACGATTTGATTCTATGTGCTTTGAATGTAGTATATTCGAATTCAAACTATTCGAATAAGTTATTTCTTCTTACGAATGAAGTTTTTTGTTTTGATAATGGAAAGGAGGAGAATCACGCTCAACCAAAAATCTATTTGAGTTTTGACATTTCTTCCTTTATTCGCCGTAAAATAACGTTCTCTTCTTCAATGTTCTCCATGGAACATATACATTTCTTTAGTACCTCAGGGAAGTACCTTGGTTATAAGTGGTACATATATTACCGATCACAAGAAAAACAAAACAGTTCGTAATTAGTCATCAACTAAACTGGGAAATCCAGTTACACATATTTCCTGTATTTTCACCGATTCTTGAACAAAATACAAAGAGGACATTTCTGAAAATTCACAATGAGGCATTGAATGAAGACATGTGATTAATTAGCTCAACTTGTGATTTTGAAGCTCATCTAATGGTGAATTAAAATTATAAAATAAAGTTTTATGTTTAAATAACGTACATGGATTAAAGGGCGTTTGGCCTTCCACCAATGCGAATGTCGAATATTAATGAGACTCACTGTACAAACTATTTTATTATAAACATGTTTCTTCAATAATCTACACTTACCGCTCAATAGTGCATCACCTTCAAATGACTTAAACCATTGTTGCAATGTTATTTCCCCTTCCTTCAGCTCCATTTCTTCGATTTGATCAAATTGCTCTGTAATGTCCAATGGCTCAGCCATATATGCTAAGCCCGATTTTTCTAGAATACGACTTATGTTCGAATACTTTGTTATACAGGGTGCCAGCGGATCTGCCGTTTCAGTTGTCGAGCCCCATAAAACAATGGGCAGGGAATGTCTTTCCCCAGAACGATTGCCTCTCAGTGAAACCGAAAGCGATTCAAATTTTTCCACAGAATATCTAAACAAATCCATGGCTGAGTGGGACCATGATTTAACACCACCGGCAGGTCGTATACATGCCAAATGACAGCAATAAACAGCATTAGTGACACGATCCAATTGCGGATCAATTGAGAAAAGCTGATACCCAGCTATTGACCGTATAGTTGCACCTATGTCTCGTAAGAATACTGAAAATGTCGGTTCTGATCCATGTCCATAGATTGTATCTGTTATGATGCCACGATACCATTCACAGTTCTTAATTGTGGTTGAAAAGAGAGGGGAACATTCGTATTTACTATACACCAAACAATGATCGCCCACAAGCCATGAACGGTTCTCCCTAGACGGTGCATCGAGGAAGTTACCCAGAAAGGGATATTTTTCCCTTTGTGTCTCTTGAATTTTAGAATGGAATTCATTCGTTCCTTTGACCAGTTTTGACAATTGTATATAAAATTCGCCAGGATCGACAAGATGAGTAACAATAATTGGGGAGCGCTTTAAAGTTCCCTTATCTTGTTCTTTGGACATTTTGGTATTGAAAAGTGTGGGAGATTTATCTTTTAAAAATTCACAAAATTTTAAACCTTCAGACAGTTCTGTTTGCGATGAGGCAGGTCTGGTTTTTGAAAACTTCAAACATTCAATTATTTGTGTTGTTTCGCCCGTTGAAATGCCATGTTTATTTTTCACCAACGCTGCTCCAATATTGATGTCTAAGTTTTTCTTAACCACATATAACAAAACCCTATTTTCGTTTTCTTTAATGCTATGGATTTCCATTCGTAAATAAGGGTTTATGGTCATCTGTTTGAAATCATCTATGGCTGCCGATGTGTAAACATATGAATTCGCTTGCAATGGTTCAATATCGGCCAAAGTGCACCGTATGGCGAATTCTTTTTTTTTACGGAACTCTTCTTCCAATACAAAAGCCTGGCGCCAGTTAATCCTTTCCCGACGACCTTCATCCACCAAACGTATTACCAATGATCCCTTATCCAAAACCTCTTCAACGGCAGCACGATGCCAAATACCGCCGAGACAAACTGCACAACAAATGTGTGCATAAGCCAAAAAGATATGCTGATGCTTCTCTTTTGATCCATAAACCATATTCAAATCCTGCACGAGGTTCTGTTTCTCTGCAATCAAATCGTCCTATAAAATATACATATGTATGTAAATTAGTATGGAAGAAAAAAGATATTGTTCGCATGTAAATTTGAGCTTATGAATTCACCCACAATATTACGGCTATATATTGCAACCGCGCTTCCGGAAAAATTGCACACAACCTCCAAAAAGCATGTTTATCGAAAAAGGACGATGGTTTTACAATTTGGGATTTTTAGAGTTATATTGAATCGGCCTAGCTCTGCGGTTGCTAATTATATAGCCGTCATATTTTGTGGGGGTATTCACCAAAAACAAGGATTAATTGAAACTACAACCTGTATTAATGTACATATGTGCACGAGAATTGTGCATGTAGGAATCGACCTAGAGCTTTAAAATTTCGCACACATCTCTCATTTTGCCGAAACATATTAATATGTATGACGCTTTTGTTTACACCTGCTTACAATCACACCTACCACCCATGTAAAGTCGTCATGTATCGGGCGATTCATCCTGAGGTTTGATTTTCAATAGGCTTTTTGGCAGATCGCGCATAACGCATAACAAACTGCTTTGCAATTTTCGTTCAGTGTCATTTGGCAAGTCATCATGAAAAGACTCACACTACAACAGCGCTTCCAAATAGTTCAGCTTATGTAAGGATCTCGACGTCAAAGCATACAAAATTCAACTTGCGCAAGAATTGAAGCCAGACGACTTAAATTTGCGTGTTATTTTCAGTGAATGATCTCCAGTTGCTATGCTCACCCTCATTCGTAGGCGTCGCCAACATTTCATATTCAAACAGAAAATGCCATAAATTGTTCCTTAAACCGATAATAAAAATTTTAAGTTCACTTTCAAATTTATGTGTTTTATTTTACAAATCAAACCCCACAATGAATCACCCGTTATTTCTAATTTAATACAAGTTATTACCAGTAATGTTAATACAAGTAATTACCAGTAATCCACTGGGTCTAAAATAATATACCATATGCATGAAAGCTATAAGGACATAAATTTGACTTTTGGTGGGATACTTTATGTGAAAGGTACCGCAAGATTCGTGGCACATGGTCCCAGCTTCCACATTTATAAAACAGCTGTAAAAGCATGATCAAATATCCAGTCATAATGGATTCCACGCTCCAGTATGGAAGTTATAAAAAAATTAAGTTTAGCTGGGATAGGGGCAATTGTGTAGGAGGTACTAAAAGGGACGTGGCAAAAGCATAAATATGTTCTAGGTTTAGAGTGATTATAAAATATTTCTTAAGTCACTCCTACAATGCGTTACACTTTTTGTCTGTCCCAAATGACATATAACTTCCTGCTCAGTAGAGTGAGGATATAATTACTAGGGTTAAAATTCGTCTTTGTTTTTGGAAGATCGACATTTTTAACAGAAAATGTGGATAATTCAGTAGAGAACGTAAATAAAAATACAAATTGGATATTTTAGCAAAATTTTAATCACGGGAGATATGGCTAAAATGATTTGTATGCATCACATTTTTGTTTTGTAATTTTCTAGCGATCTATCCAACGTGTGTATTAAGAACCAATGACGCATATAGCATATATGTAGTCAGTCGCTGAAACAATATAAACTCAGAAAAAAGTGAACTAAAATTTAGGAAAATTGAACTGCGTATAGCGCTGAAGCAATATTTCCTCATATCAATTTCAAACTTTTCCTTGAAAGTAGTACATGTTTTGTACTTGATTCAAGTTCAATTTTCCTCAAATCATGTAAATAAAACTGAGGAAAATTCAAGTAATTTTTTCCTAAAACCAAGTACATTTTTACTAAATTTAAGTAAAATTTGGCTGATTTTTTCTAAAATTATGTAAATTTTTCCTAAAACAAAAAGTAAATTTTTACAAATCTAAGTAAAATTTTGCTGAAATTTTCCAAAACTAAGTAAATTTTTACGCAAATCAATTAAATATTTACTTAAACTGAGGACATTTTCTCTGATTTTTTCTTTAAAACAAGTAAATTTTTACTTAATCTGAGGAACATTTTTGAACTTAAAATAAGTTCAATTTAAATAAAAAATGCAAACAATGGCTGTTATGCAAAACTAATACAAAAAATGACAATATGAAATATTTTTCAAAATTTTCATGATACCTCCGCCATAAAGAGTTGGGCTATTAGTCCATGATTGCTGTCGGTAAACGAACGAAAATTGTTTTTTAGATTAATATTCAAGAATTTTCTAAACAATTTCAATTGATTTTTTATAAGTTCATTAATACTTAAATGTATTAGGAAAACTCAAATTTTTTAGTTAAAATTTCCTAAATAGAATTTTTTTTCATACAAAAATTTTCTGATTTTTTGTCTTAGTTAAAACCTTGGAAGTATTCTTCCATATAAATATGAATTTACTCAATTGTAAGAATTTTTTATTAGATTCAAAGAAATGTTTTTAAGTAAATTTGATACTCTATTTCTAGTAAATGGACTATGTATGTACTATGACTTTGAAAGAAGAAAACTTTACTCATACTTAGTTAATTGTCTACTTTTAAGGAAATTTATGTGCGTGAAGATAAATTCCGAATTTAACTAGCAGAGACACAAACCACCCATGTTAACAGTGGGCTGTTAATGGGTTAACAGAGCTATGTTAATCTTGATAGTGGATGATAATATATACACAAAATCGGATCGGGAGAAGATATATCATCGAAATTCAAAATCTGAATGGAAAACATATCAATCTCGACATATAGAGAGAGAAAATATTAAATTTTGTATTGCATATTTGTGTTTTTTCAACATAAACATTTTTTATTAATTTTTAACGTAGTGGATAAACGGCAAAGTCTGGGTCCATGACTCGGGTACCAAAAAATAGGTCCTCCGATGAGCTTTCAGAATATATATCCCACGTTTCCCAAAACAATTTTGTATTATGAAAATACTCTGCTGCAAGTTTAAATTCTGTTTTTTATACATATATATGACCCCACTGTGCGCAAACCGCTCGGGCTGGGTCCATGACTTGGGTACCAAAAAATAGGTCTTCCAATGAGCTTTCAGAAAATATAAACCACGTTTCCCAAAGCAATTTTGTATTATGAAAATACTCGAGAGAAGATTAAATATGCACTAAAAATTTAAAAAAGCATGCTTTCTAAAACTGGTTTAGAATGACAATGGTGAACACATAAAGCCAAAAATCTGTCCATTGAAGATATAAATTATTAGGGTTTTCACTCAATGTATGGGGGTTGTAGATCTTGCAAAGCTTGGAGATCTAGCTTTTGCTACGATTTGCTACACCACAACAACAAAATACTAAGAAAGGCTTTGTGTCATTTGCAAGACTAAAACCCATACATTTCTACCATTGTAGCTCTTGCAAATTCTGCAAGTGTAGAGCAATTGTTTGTTCTGTGTGGCTAATTTAGCTTTTAAGCTAAAAATTTTTTGATAGCAATTTTGACACACATTTTTATTTAATTTTACAAAGAAAATTGTTGGGTTCAAAATAAAGAGAAATAATTGTAAATATTGATTCCGAAAATAGAAAATAAAATGTAAATATTATGTCACAATTTAAACACATATTATTTCCTTTTTACTAATATGATTTCACTTTATGTATGTAGGGAATATTTTCCCTCATTGACAACACTGATTTCGACTCTATCGCGGTTTGAGAGCGAAATAAGAGATCACATATTACTATTAGTGGCATTAGTTGGTAGAGAGAGCGAGAGAGGAAGAAATTGGAGGGAAATGTCTGCACTGAGACTTAGTGCGACACAAGTGTGTAAGTCATTTAGGCAACAAACACAAACAAAAAGTTTGGCCGTTATTCCATTCATTTGTGTAACATTCCATGCCTACAGTGGCTCAATGCTATATTGAAGCAAAGAAAATACATATGATGCAACAGGATATTTTCATAACAAAATAATAACATGGGTTATATATTCTGAAAGCTCATCGGAAGACCTATTTTTTGGTACCCGAGTCATGGACCCAGACCTAGCGGTTTGCGCACAGTGGGGTCATATATTTTAATAAAAACAGAATTTAGACTTGCCACAGAGTATTTTCATAATACAAAATTGTTTTGGGAAACGTGGGATATATATTCTGAAAGCTCAATGGAAGACCTATTTTTTGGTACCCGAGTCATGGACCCAGACCTAGCGGTTTACCCACAGTGGGGTCATATATTTTAATAAAAACAGAATTTAGACTTGCAACAGAGTATTTTCATAATACAAAATTGCTTTGGGAAACGTGGGTTATATATTCTGAAAGGTCATGGGAAGACCTATTTTTTGGTACCCAAGTCATGGACCCAGACCGAGCGGTTTGCGCACAGTGGGGTCATATATATGTATAAAAAACAGAATTTAAACTTGCAACAGAGTATTTTCATAATACAAAATTGTTTTGGGAAACGTGGGTTATATTTTCTGAAAGCTCATTGGAAGACCTATGAACCAAGTCATGAACCCAGACCTAGCGGTTTGCGCACAGTGGGGTCATATATTTTAATAAAAACAGAATTTAGACTTGTGACAGAGTATTGTAATAATACAAAATTGCTTTGGGAAACGAGGGTTATATTTTCTGAAAGCTCATTGGAAGACCTATTTTTTGGTACCCGAGTCATTGACCCAGACCTAGCGGTTTGCGCACAGTGGGGTCATATATTTCAATAAAATTAGAATTTATACTTGCAACAGAGTATTTTCGTAATACAAAATTGTTTTGGGAAACGTGGGTTATATATTCTGAAAGCTCATCGGAAGACCTATTTTTTGGTACCCGAGTCATGGACCCAGACCTAGCGGTTTGCGCACAGTGGGGTCATATATTTTAATAAAAACAGAATTTAGACTTGCCACAGAGTATTTTCATAATACAAAATTGTTTTGGGAAACGTGGGATATATATTCTGAAAGCTCAATGGAAGACCTATTTTTTGGTACCCGAGTCATGGACCCAGACCTAGCGGTTTACCCACAGTGGGGTCATATATTTTAATAAAAACAGAATTTAGACTTGCAACAGAGTATTTTCATAATACAAAATTGCTTTGGGAAACGTGGGTTATATATTCTGAAAGGTCATGGGAAGACCTATTTTTTGGTACCCAAGTCATGGACCCAGACCGAGCGGTTTGCGCACAGTGGGGTCATATATATGTATAAAAAACAGAATTTAAACTTGCAACAGAGTATTTTCATAATACAAAATTGTTTTGGGAAACGTGGGATATATATTCTGAAAGCTCATCGGAAGACCTATTTTTTGGTACCCGAGTCATGGACCCAGACCTAGCGGTTTGCGCACAGTGGGGTCATATATTTTAATAAAACCAGAATTTAAACTTGTAACAGAGTATTGTCATAATACAAAATTGTTTTGGGAAACGTGGGATATATATTCTGAAAGCTCATCGGAAGACCTATTTTTTGGTTCGCGAGTCATGGACCCAGACCTAGCAGTTTGCGCACAGTGGGGTCATATATATGTATAAAAAACAGAATTTAAACTTGCAACAGAGTATTTTCATAATACAAAATTGTTTTGGGAAACGTGGGTTATATTTTCTGAAAGCTCATTGGAAGACCTATGAACCAAGTCATGAACCCAGACCTAGCGGTTTGCGCACAGTGGGGTCATATATTTTAATAAAAACAGAATTTAGACTTGTGACAGAGTATTGTAATAATACAAAATTGCTTTGGGAAACGAGGGTTATATTTTCTGAAAGCTCATTGGAAGACCTATTTTTTGGTACCCGAGTCATTGACCCAGACCTAGCGGTTTGCGCACAGTGGGGTCATATATTTCAATAAAATTAGAATTTATACTTGCAACAGAGTATTTTCGTAATACAAAATTGTTTTGGGAA
Organism: Polietes domitor; assembly: GCA_947397865.1. Lineage (NCBI taxonomy): Eukaryota > Metazoa > Arthropoda > Insecta > Diptera > Muscidae > Polietes > Polietes domitor. Next base: position 108,955,733 of record OX377618.1, read on the forward strand.
ACGTGGGATATATATTCTGAAAGCTCATTGGAAGACCTATTTTTTGGTACCCAAGTCATGGACCCAGACTTTGCCGTTTATCCACTACGTTAAAAATTAGTAAAAAATGTTTATGTTGAAAAAACACAAATATGCAATACAAAATTTAATATTTTCTCTCTCTATATGTCGAGATTGATATGTTTTCCATTCAGATTTTAAATTTCGATGATATATCTTCTCCCGATCCGATTTTGTGTATATATTATCATCCACTATCAAGATTAACATAGCTCTGTTAACCCATTAACAGCCCACTGTTAACATGGGTGGTTTGTGTCTCTGCTAGTTAAATTCGGAATTTATCTTCACGCACATAGGAAATTTTTACTGAACTGGAGTAAAATTGTTGAACTGAATTATAGTATGGATTTTACTCAGATTTAAGAATGCAATTTTTCTGAGTGTAGTTCTGAGAATAAGTATTCTCTCAGACATTAATTTACCACATTTTTCACTTATATAATGCTCCCTTCGACCAAAAAATGGAAATGGGCCCACTGTAAAAAGAAACGCAGACCAGCTGGACTATAAGTTTATATAATGATCTATTCGACATGCCCTTTCAGAATAGGGCCGCTATGCTGTTCCAATAAACAAGTCTTCATTTGTTGTTATATTCAGAAAATTATCACGAACATAACTTAATTATTAAAAAAAATACCACTACATTAAATTAAATTAAAATGTTGAACATCTTTAAACGCTTCATGTAAGCCCGTATAACTTTGTGTCATCTATCGCGTTATTTTTACGTCTGGGCAGTCGCCCAGTTATCACTAGTAACACGTGTAATATTGTCTCCCAAGGCAACAATAGTGGTTGGCTTCGCGTGCGCTTACACCTGAAATGAATTGTGTTGTTCAATTGAAAGTCTATTCACGATGAAATGACAAGGATTCTTTTGACGTCATGGCTGTCCTTTGTAATATAATTCGAAAGCAGTTGTTATTATATACTTCTTTACTCTGGTGGTGAGTATTCGTCTTCCTCTACTGCTCAGCAAAAAACTCTCATTAACAATTAATGTTGAACATAATGCTAAAGCAAATGTCTTCACTACTTATATTTCGGATCCGTTTCTAATTATTTTCATAAATAAGTACTTCCACGCACGCAAACGTACGTTTGCAAAAAATTAATAAATAAGTAATTCTGGAATACACTTTGAAACATGTTGTTCGACATTGTTGGTTTGAAAACACACAACAAACAATTTCTAGCTACAAGTATGATGACTTTTGTGACTTTTAGGATACCAAAATTAATAACTTTCGAACAAGTGATGCTACAATGATAATGATTTGGTGTCAATACTTCGGAGTCTCAAACGATATCGAAAAATGGAAGTTGTCCCCACACTTATACACCTACCTCTCTTTTACATAAAAATTTCATATGAGAAAAATCTCTTAATTTACAGTCGAACCTGGGTAAGTGGTAGCTCAATGCACGTTTACTCCCAGGTTTCCCACTAATCCAGGTAATGTGGCTGTTGTCCCACTTAATGACAGTTGCCTGAAGATGTGGCAATCTATAAGGCCTTCCCTTTTAGTTCGACAATTAAAAAAGTCGTTACACTTGAAACAGATGATATACCTCTGAAACTATAGACAAAATGGAGTTAATTGACGTTTTTAGTTTTAGTTCACTGCGGGTTTTGAAAATGTCTAAATACTGGACAAGGTGAACAAAGATAAGAAGAGATATTTGATAGAAAGCTTAAGAATACAATAAAATGTAGAAAACCCATGGACATAAAGGAGTACACTGACAACATTAGTATGAGTTATCGTGCTGCAATAAAAAACGTGCCAATTAAAAACTACAACATAAAAAAGAGGAGAATGTCTGCTAAAAATACTTCACATCCTACGTCATCCTCCTATTAGCATTTTTAGAAGGAAGACTTGAAATAGTTGTTAATGCTAAACTAATACAGATAAAAGTATACTATATTCACCTCTTTAATTTGATACTTATATCGAGAATAAGTATCTAAAATAATTTTTGAAATTAAATTGTATCCTTTGGAACTTTTAGGGACAACATGATGTGGAATTGAAAAACTAAAAACGCCAATTAACTCCATTTCGGCTATAGTTTCAGACGTATATCATCCAAGTGTAATATGTACTGGAGGACAGTGTTATATTTTAAGCTTTCGTTTCGACATACTTATTTATTATACCCTCACTGTACAGAGTAGGAGTGTATACAGTATTTATCGCTTATATGTATTCCCAAAAATTTTCGACTTTAAGTGCATATAAGTGGGAAATGCATATATAAAAACACGGTTATATGCATCATCGGTGCATATATAAAAAAATCCAAAAAATGAGATATCCCAATATTTCTCTTTAGTTTGATCAGACCTCTACCTTAAGAACTTTTATTTTTGACATTTATAAAAAATGTACCCTTACTATGACATTTCTCATTTTATGCATACCAAAATTGTCTTTAGTGTTAGTTTGAAAGTGGTCTAAGTCACACTATATACACTAATATTGATGTGTGGCGTTGCAAACAAACGTTTTTTATTTATAATGTAAAGTTTCTAGACGAACAACCTGTAAACATTTACATATATTAAAAAATTGAAAAAAAATATACTAGTTTTCTTTAATTTTTGGTACGGAAATATTACTTGCGAAAAAAATGAAAAATTGTGTATGTTCAATTTTGAGAAGAATGAAAGTGGTCTAAGTCAGTACATCCTCTGAACGTAGTGGTTCCATTAGAGGTACCAACTAGGGTAAATTTTATTTTATTCCATTAATCGAATAATTTTTGTCAAATACTTGTTCGAATAATGAAAAAATCATGATTTTCGAATAACGAATAATTCGAATAAATTGGCCCAAATAATCGATTAATCGATATTATAAATTTTGACTTAAAAAACTAATGAAATCGTCGTCTGCTTTGTATGAAAGTTGATTTTGAATTGCATGTTTGCTCCATTTGGGTAAAAAACTATGAAACACAAAATATAAAATCCAATAACCAATATTTTTTCAATTTTTGAAATGTATGCTCCACAGATATTAAAATAACTCGGAAACGATTTATCCGACTTGATTTAAAAAATAGCAAAAACTGGCCAATAGCTTCGGGATTATTTAAAATAGTATATTTATAGAAAAGTGATAGTAGCAAACAAAATTGAGGTTAACACCGTGATAATAAAGTCAGTTCTGTTATAAATCACATGATTCATATTCGGAAAAAGTTAATGGATACCTTCTGATAGTATGCTCAATTAAGAAAGTTTCTTTATTTTGTCAAGAAATTTGTCAACTTCTTTTGAATTTCGAATTTGAAACTAAAATTTTTAAATAAAATCAGATACGTAATAAACGTTCAATATATAGTTGTCTATATAACTCTATTTCTCTTGTCTATATAACTCTTATTAATTATCTTTTATTTAAGTGAGCAATTGTTCGAATAATCGGTTAATCTCGACGTCATTATTCGATTAATGGAAAATTCTTTGTTTTCAAATAAACGATTAATCGTTTAATCGAACGTTGTCAATTTTTTATAAAAGTTCGATATAGTCGTAGGATATTCTAAGAAAAAAATTGTGGTTTGCATTTGCATATATCCGATTTTCTTTTCATGGGGTTGCTTTAAATTCTCCAAATTTCTGATGCATAAAAGCGAGAAATGCATATAAACGAATGCATACGCAAACAAATTTCCGTGTATTTTAAACGACAAAGTGAAATTGCACAAGTTTGGATGCATATAAGCGGGAAATGCTTATACCGGTGTGCATATAAGCGATAGATACTGTATATCATTTGGGGCACAAAAAAGTGTAACGCATTGAACGAGTGACTTAAGATCCTAAGTATGTTTGTACCAAATCCGTTTCACGACTTTTTAAGTTGTTTGAGCCATATCCGTCCGTCCGTCTGACTGGCTGGTGTACACGATAACTCTCGAAAGGAGCTAAGGAATCAATTCAAACTTTGCACATTATAATATTTTCCCCAAACTTAGTTTAAGTTCGAAGATGGGAGAAATTGTCACGCCCCTTCTGGTACCTCCCACACAAATGACCCATATTCCTATGTTAAATTAAAACGGCTGTAACTTCTACACAGATATTCGGATTTCGTTATATAATGGTATTTGACAATGTTTTTGTAACCACTTTAAGTGTGCAAAATATGACGGGTTTTACCACAAATCACCCTAAACTAGATAAAATAAAATCTGTTATATCTATGTATATACGGATGATCGGAAAACTGTGAGATATCACATTTGGCAATGCTTTTATAGATGTTACATTCGTGTGAAATATGGGCGATATTGCCACACCCCTTCTGGTACCTCCCACACAAATCACCCTAAAATAGGTAAAATTAAATCTGTTATATATTCTATACGAATGATCGGAATACTGTGAGATTTCACATTTGGTAATGCTTTTATAGAGGTTACATTCGTGTGAAATATGAGCGATATTGCCAGACCCCTTCTGGTACCTCCCACACAAAGTGGCATAAACTTTAGTTACAATAAAACCGATATAACATCCATACGGGTAGTCATAATCATTTGTAATATTATATTTGAAAATGTTTTTTTAATTACTTTAAACATAAAAAATATTTACGCTTTAGCCACGCCCCTTCAAGTACCTCTCACACAATTGTCACGCCCCTTCTGGTACCTCCCACACAAATGACCCATATTCCTATGTTAAATTAAAACGGCTGTAACTTCTACACAGATATTCGGATTTCGTTATATAATGATATTTGTCAATTTTTTATAACCACTTTAATTGTGCAAAGTAGTATTTCTTATTAGATTTTTGTTGTTCTTTTTTTAATCCTCTAATTCTTTAGAAATAAACATGCAGCCTTCTTCTTTATTTGCTGCCAGCAAAAATAATGTTTAACTGTTTTTGTCATTTTTATTAAAAGACAGCGCATTCTTTTATATTTATATAAGAAAATATTATATTTGTATTTAATTGATATTTATATTAGAAAATATTATAGTAGACAAGATTATTCGGAATCAGCGTCCTCTGATGTGCAATATTGTGATAACAAAGGTATAATGTCCTAGTTCAAAGGCCTCCCCTTCGACGATATATGCAACCAGTACAGTAGATGTCATGGCTTTAAATTACTTCAGAAGCTGTATCCTCGTTACTTCGATCCACGTTTGTTATCTTCTGTTCCGACGTATTTTCATTCCATTTCAGAAATACCGCATCGGTTGATAACCTCAAATTCTTCTCCAATTGTTTAACAATTTGAATGGGTTGCAAATATTTCTAATGCATATCACTGTACAACTCACGAGTAATGTATTTGATCTGATGGAACCTTCATTATCTCCAATCTATGTGTTTCAAAATGATTCAGAAATAAGCCAAATGTTTTTTTACAGCGTTGTTTAACCATGACTACTACTTTGTTCCTGAAGACGTATTTGAATCTGTTGTTAATCCTGATTTTTGGCCGCCGAAAGCTTTTATTCATGAATATGTTTATAGAGATAACATTCGATCAGATATTGTGCACTTACCGTTGCAATCAAACGTTGTGTCAAAAAAACTAATTTCTTTACTTTCTGATAATCATATACATGATGAAATTCTAAATTACCTAAACTTTATACTCACAGTTATAATTTCAATTACCACTTAATTGTCTTTACTGAACCCTGGCTTCAGGATAAAATTTATAATTCAGAAATCTTATGTGAAAAATATCAGATATTCAGGTGTGATCGTTCTGATAAAATTAAAAAGCAGGCGGTGGGGTTCTAATCGCAGTCTCCATCGGGTTTCCTTCTGAACAAATTATTTTGCCTTCAGTCGTTGATATTGAATTTGTTGCAATTAAAGTAAGGTTTAAGAAGATAAGCTTATTCATTTCATGTTTCATTTTAATCTACCTTTAATCACGTGGAATCAATCAGTTAATTCAAATATTCTTGTTCCAGTTCTTGCAAATAATTTCGTTAACAATTACGTCGGATCTTTGGATTTGATTTTTGTTAATCAGCCGTTGGAGGTTTCGCTGAACTCTTCTATTCCGGTTACATATCCTGATGATCGCTTTCATCCCACCATAGATTTAAAAATCTTGCTTCCTTCTATTTCATCTTCTAATACTTCAAAAAATGTTAGATATGAAAAAGTTTACTGCTATTCTATAACAGATTATTTAAAACTTAATTTACTTTTATCATCTATTAATTGGAATGATATTTTGTCGTCCAAAGTTTTAGATGATGTGATAAATAATTTCTACAGTGTGTTACATGAATGCATCTCAAAATCAGTTCCTAAAATTTTTGAACATGATACTATTGGCCCACCTTGGAACAATATTCATTTAGCTAAATCAAAGAGTAAGAAAAAAAAAATATTTAAAAAATACAAAACAAACTGGTTCCTCTGCTTATTTTTCTAAATATTCGATCGCAAGATCTGTATACAAGAATTGCATAATCTCCATGAAAAATCAATTGAGAAATAACCCTAAATCTTTCTATAAGTTTGTAAATTCCAAACGCCGATCACGTACTTTCCCTAACTCTTTGAAATTTGGTTCCATTTTAGCAGATGATGATTTATCAATTAGCAACGTATTTGCAGACTTTTTCTCATCGACCAACTCAAATAAAAATTTTGATCGGTCTATTCCTTATCCTTATCATATTGTTGAAGCTTCACCTATAAATGTTTCAATTATAAGCAGATTTACGGGTTTGGAAAATTTGAAGGCATTAAATATCACATTTAATCCTGGTCCAGACGAGATCCCCAATAACATACTTAAATACTGTGCTGATACTTTATCATACCCTCTTTCAATAATCTTTAATAAATCAATAAGTTTTGGATATTTACCACCTTTATGGAAGGAATCATATATAATCCCCCTTTTTAAATCTTGTGGCAAGATTGCATTGCAAAATTAAGTGCCATTCCGAAGCTAATAGAAAAAATTATGATTGATATGTTATCGCACCAAGTTTCCTCATTGTTGTCGCCCTGCCAACATGGATTCCGTAAATATCGATCAACTATAACGAATGTTTTGGAACTCACTACAGTTATAAATGATGGTTTTAGAAACTGAATGCATACTGATTCCATTTATACAGACTTTTGCAAGGCTTTTGATAAAGTAAATCACAACCTTCTGCTAATGAAAATAGATATGATGGGCTTTAGTAAAACATTATTATCGTGGCTAAAATGTTATTTAGATGGTCGAATTCAAAGAGTAAAATTTTGAAAGCTCTCTCACGAAATATAGTTGTATAATCCGGTGTACCTCAAGGAAGTCATCTTGGTCCGATTCTATTTATAATATTTATTAATGATCTTCCCTCTGTAGTTCGTCATTCTAATATTCTATTGTATGCTGATGATGTAAAAATATTTCGATCCTTAAAAGATCCCACTGAACAATGTTTTCTACAGTCTGATCTTAATAGTTTTCATGAGTGGTGTAAAATTAATTTAATGGAACTAAATATGTTGAAGTGCAAACATATGTCATTTTCTAGAGCTAGAAATTTAGAAACTAATTATTTTTTTGGTGATCATAAACTCGAGTCTGTAGTTTCCTTTTTGGATCTTGGAATTCTATTGGATCAACGTTTGAACTTCAGGTCTCACATTTCTATGGTAGTAAACAAAGCTTATGGTGCTCTTGGCTTTATGAAACGTTGGAGTAAGGAGTTTTCCGATCCTTCTGTCACTAAACACTTATATACCTCTTTGGTTAGGTGCATTCTTGAATATGGTTCAGTAATATGGGACCCATCCTATACTATTCATAGTAAACTGTCCAGAAACAATTCCTTTTATTTTGTCTGCGTGGGCGAGGATGGAACTTCCGTACACTGCCTTCATATGAATTTAGGCTTGGCCTTATCAAGTTGCCTTCTTTGAAGAGTCGACGTACTATGTTGAACATTACTTTTCTTATAAATGTTACCCAGGGCAACATCCATTCCGAGCTTATTCTGAGTAGAATGATGATAAGTATTCCGACAAGACCAACTAGATATTTTCATTTGATTCACCATAATTATTTCCGTTCAAACTATGCCAATAATGATCCTTTGCGCCGCCTGTTTGTTCAATTTAAAATTCTATCACATTATTGAATTATCAGAAAACAAAAACTCTATTAAAAGAAAAATTATCCTGTATTTAAATACTTAATTTGTAGTATCTAAGTGTATATATGTATATGTTTTTAGTCTGTAAGGATATTTGTATCTATAGGCTTAATAAAAAAATCAACTTGACCTACTTCGTCGTCTGGCAGCCCCAAATCTGATTATGTGTGTAGTTGTGAATTGCTACAGGTTCGAAGGACCAATATGTTTTGGGAATGAACAAAATGTTTTCCCGCAGGCCAACTCCAATTTTTTTGGAATTCTGTTCAAAATTAATTATGAATATTGTTTTTATTAAAAAAATATACTAAATACGTTGAGTATGATAATTTTAACATTTGTTTAAACGTATAAAGTATCAGGTATGTCACAGAAATCCAAATCGTACGAAAACTGAAAAACGATATTGATGTTGCGTTGCCATCTGCTCAATTGTGTGATCTTGTCGTATGTTTTACATAAAAAAGTGTTGTTATAATGTTGAAATTAATAAATAATTTTTATGTATTTAATGGGGCAAACACAAAAACATCGCTCAATCATTTTTTTTTTGGATTTTATGGAATGCCACCAAGACATTGCAAGGCGATATGTGAAAGGAGACAAGGTTACAGTCTGTGGGAAGAATTGGCGGATAAATTTAATAGCACTGGACCGCCTTCTAAAAATCTTTCTGAATTGAAAAATGGGTAGATTGGAAGGCAAATATGAAGAACATCTATCAAAATAAAAAACTTCTTTGTTTGTTTAATTTCTTTTAATATTAATCACAACCGCCAATCAGAGTGTAGAGCCGAACCGAAATTATTGACGGCGGTGGGTCAATGCTACTATATTTTTTTGGTTTCACCAACACCAGGAAGTTTTGAAGAACCAAAAGTAAAGCGTTACAATTTGGAAATACGAAATCAAATCGTTTTCGTAAAATTTCTGTGACATGTCTGATATATGGCGAGATAAATTTCTAATGTTTAGATATACATATGCGTGGATGTGTGTTAATACATAAATAATATTTTTCTTTATCTCGTTGAGGTTCCATTAAGACATGAGCAGTATGGACATAGCCCTTTACATAAATAACAGCATAAAAAACAAATGAAGCTAAAAAGATAACCATAGTTATTTCTATTTTCCCTGATGACGCTGCAACAACAGGGTCAGCCACAACTTTTGGCTACTTCAAAGGACATAAGAATTAAGATGTTCAGATTTTTTTCACGAAAGGTAAGCAAGTTGTCGCTTTGCTAAAGACAAAAGTACAGTTTTTCTGTCTTACTTTGCTCTCATCAAATTCTCTTATTTCCGAACATACTCGTATCGTGTGAAAAATGTCATTTGTAATGCAGGGACCTAATTGCGGTATACGAACTTATCGAAATGTAAACTTGCATAGTCTAAAACATGGCAACATTTAAATCAATTCAATTCAAGGAGCAAAAATAAAATTTTAATAAAAATGTGTTCTGTTTTTGAAACATCAAAGATTTATGCAGTAAGTAAGATTTATTTAAATTATTTTTTCTTCCAACTTTTGAGAATTTAGAGAAGAAGAAATGGATTTAATTGCAGTACATTATGCAATTTATTTAATTAGTATATTCTTTAAATACATTTCTAAATATATAGAAAGTGAGTAGTAACATCAATAATGTATAACTTACATTTTAAAATAAAGAAACACTTCCAATATATATATATATATATTCAGTGCCGTGCGCACGTCTTTCCCTTGGGGGGAGTTCATCTAGTTTTACATTTATTTATACATTTACATTTATATTTTAATTAACAGCAGCCAATTTTAGCATACTGCAAACTCTTTAGCAGTGTGAATGGTGATGTAAGATTGCAGAATAACTGCTGTTATGAAAAAAACAAATAAAAAAATTGGAAATGTTTCTTCACTTTTATCATCTTAAGTATGTATAAATTCGAATAACAAATACAGCTTTTTTGTACTCGATGAAATGCAAGAAGAAACACCTACAAATTTTAATTCCAAAAACCAAATAATTGGTATTTTTGTTTGTGGTAAAGATGTCATCAGTTGTTGTAAATTAACAAAGAGAAATATGTTTACAGTTTTTGATGCCAAAGTATTCTCAGATTTGGATGTCATCTGTCATATAAATTTGGAGAAGAAATTTTGTTCTAAAGCCTTTTTTTTAATTTTTCTGATTTGGCTATCTACTGACACGTTAATTTGTGACTGCAAAAGTGGCTATGAACATAAAAATAATATAAATAAAATTGGAGCAGCATATAACCGAAGGTTGTAATTCGCTACAACGCATTTGTTTGAAGCATTTTTCTAGATTTAGGGCATATCGTACTATGAAATTACATCATTACGCGGTTAATAGCATTTTGTTTCCCAACTTATCAGGCTAAAATTTGATAAATAGTGGCTGTAAATTCAAAAATTGTGAAAAGTATCTTAGAAAAACCCGCATAACTTTTTATCATTTTGATAATTCCAAACTATTTTTATGGCATATGATTGCTGACTTCATTCGGAATATTTGTGTCAGAAAAGTTTCAGAATCCTGAACAGAGAAAGTTTAAATATAAGCAATTGCAACCGCGAATTTTAGATTCTTCAACAAGTGTAGGGATTTTCGCGACTGACTTCATAGATGTTACAAGCGACATTGGTTCTTAATACACAAACAAAAATTCAGTTCGAGAAAATTATAAAACAAAAATGTACGAAAATCATTTTAGCCATATTTGCCACGAAAATGATAATTTTCCAATAATATCCAATTTGTATTTTTATCGTGCCCTACCGCAATATCCACTTTTTATTCATAGCCACTTATGAATATAAGCCTTCGGATTTGTATTATCATTACAAACTCCAAAAACATTTAGAAGTAACAGAAACCTTTGTTGTTTCATATGTGATGAAAATAGGTCACATCGGTTCAGATTTAGATACAGCTCCATAAAAATGTCGCATCGCAAATGTTACAAACCACACATTACAAACGGAATATACGAATAGCCACATCATATTATATTTGGCTTGTGAACATCTGTTGTGGAAGTGGAATATGTGGGTCAATGTTTTGAAATAGCCCTTATACAAATATCCAAATCGATTTCTATACTCAGAGAGAGGTATATCATTCGTTTGAATTGAAAGAAATTTAAAAATGCAATTTTAAAGTGTATAAGTAAAAAATGGATATATAAAAAATTCTTAGGTTACTCCAATACATTTTCTCAGAAACGAAGGATTTCATCTCGCCAATAGATTTTTATATAATTATTAATTTACAGGTAAATTGCTTTTCAATGATTTCATTCCAATTAGATATACTACAAATTTGTCCAAAGTTTGGCACTCATAGTTATGCTACGAGTTAGCATCAAACAAATTATTTGCTTTTATTAAGAATGTTTTTAGATTTCATTATGATATCATGGCGATTCTTCTCTACACTTTTTTAAAATTACTAAACAATTTTTTATTAAATCTCCAAACATTTATTGTAGTACAATATTAAAAGTTCATAAGATATTGCTCTGGTCAAATGTCAAGAAGTGGTATCTGTTAAATAAAATGAAATTTTTCCGAACAATTTGGTGTCCATCAGCGAAATTAGGATTGAATTTGGCACAATTCGTTTAGTTCTTTTGCATTTTTCATAACCTTTATCCGAAATTCAAAGAAAGAACTTAAAAATTCTTTATTTTATTGCTTCAGAAAGTCTAGAAGGTTTCAAAAAAGTATATATTTGAAATCTCTCTGGGGGGTTGAGCCCCCCAAACCCCCCTTGCGACCGGCCCTGTATATATTTGTTCCTTTTACTCCTATAAGGAGCATAGGACCGTAACAAGATTATTCCAGTATACGCGATCTGATGCAAGATGTTTCACTTCGTTCCAACGTAGATGTAAATGGGTAGTTCAATTTTAGTTTGCCGTTTCCAAGAAAATGGATTGGGATGCAAATGGATTGATATTGCCACCTCAGTGTTTGCAGCTATTGAGGGCCAGTATCATTCAATTCCTACTCCCACCTCCATCGCGGTGCATCCTGGTAATCCGAGTAACTTAAACAAAGAAGGGGTAATCAACCCTCATGGGAGTTTAGGTCGGGTCGAGAGGGCTACGCAGCGTCTGTACTCGTAGCGAGCGGCTGCAAAAGGCATCTGACCCCAGAGGGGCGGCCTAATGATGGCTTATGGAGAAAAATCGTACATTCCTATTGTGGATTTTTAGAATGTGTTTAGTAATGTAGAAGGGAAATTTAGCTGTCAGCATTGTAATGATTGTGTGGCAATTAGTTGCTAGAGTAATGCCAATTTTTTGCTGGGTGGTTATGAATGGTACGTCGGTCGGAGCAGACGTGTATGTAAGTAGAACTGCTTTATTTTAATTGCGAAATATTTTTTCTATTGCGTTTCCACTTTTATTTATTTTCTAGATACTTTTAGAAGGAACGCAGAGCTTGATTAACATACTCAATCATTATTTTTTATTTTCAGACTTTTTATACCCTCACTCTACAGAGTACGAGGGTCTATATCATTTGGCACAGAAAAAAAGTGTAACACATTGAAGAAGTGACTTAAGACCCCAAGCATGTTTGGACCAAATCCGTTTCACGACTTTTTAAGATGTTTGACCCATGTCCGTCCGTCCGTCCGTCTGGTTGGTGTACACGATAACTCTCGAAAGCAGTTAAGGAATCAATTCAAACTTTGCACATGGTAATATTTTTCCCAAACTTAGTTTAAGTTCGAAGATGGGGGAAATTGCCGCGCCCCTTCTGCTACCTCCCACACAAATGACCTCCTAGTCCTATGTTAAATTAAAACTAATTTAAACACAGGGATATTCAGAATCAGCTATATTTTGGTATTTAATAATATTTTTATAATCACTTTAAGTGTACTAAGTATGGCGAGTTTTGCCACGCCCCTTCTAGTACTTCCCACACAAATCACCCAAGTGATCGGAATACTGTGAAATATTTGGCAGTGCTTTTATAGAGGTTACATTCACATGGAGTATGGGAGAAAATGCCGCACCCCCTCTAGTACCTCCAATACAAACTGGCATAAACTTGGGTTACAATAAAACCGACATAACATCCATTCGGGTAGTCAAAATCATATGCAATATTTTATATTTGAAAATGTTTTTATAATCACTTTAAAAATAAAAAATATTTACGCTTTAGCCACGCCCCTTCTTGTACCTACCACACAATTGTATCTATACTAGGTAATATTGAGTCCTTCATATATTCTATACTGATGCATGGAATCCACTGTGACTTGATATTTGATCATGTTTTTACAATTGTTTTACAAATGTGGAAGCTGGGATCATGTGACACGAAATTATGACACACAAATTATCCTGCCCTAAGTAAAATTTAATTCCTTATATATTCCGCATATACGTTATTTAATATAAGAATGTATTTGTAATGGATAAGTTTCTTCTGAATAATAAACAGATGTCCAAATCACTCTCTTACTGAACATCGGTCAATAAACTACAAGTTGCAGTTTTCGACAAACTGAAAACCCCTTTGCTTTAATTCCAACAGTTTCCGCGTTACTTTGGATAAGTATCGCGTGGGATCAGTAGATCCTTATTTTTTTAAGACCTAAACTAAGAAAGGTCACCCATCGCGTGAATGTAAAGAAGGATGCCCCTAAGTATCCTTAAGGAAAAAAGGACGCGTTTAAACACAAGCCGCTTTACTAGTGAAAAAAGAAAAAATAAATAAAAACTCTAAAGTAAAAAAAATTATAAGAACCTAACGGTCAAAATTATAACAAAACTCAAGAGTAAAAGATCTAAAGTGAAAAATTATAGCAAAAGGAACAAAATTTAATCGAGCAAAAAAACACACACCAAAAATAAGCATAAGTCTAAAGTACTGGTACTTAAAGTGACTTCATTATTTGCACGGTGAAACCAGAGTCGTGAAACAACTGTGCCCTTGAAACAAAATTAGCATCTCTGTAACCCAACCTATACAACGAGAACACGCACATCAGGATACTCCAAGTCAACACCACCGTCTCTACATTTACCAGGATGAAGATAACTCTACTCATACTATCGTAAGCTACTAAGAAATTATATTTTGACAATATATTCTAAATAATTTTAAGTCTAAATTATACCGTGTAGCAACCTTTAAACATCATTTTATAGAAAATATTCTCCTTTGCAAGTTAGAACACATATAAAGAAATCAATCAAAATCAGAATAAATTGTTTCGGTCTCTGTGTAAAAATTTAAAACTAAGAAATTAAAATTTAAAAAAGGGAAAAAATGGCAAATCAAAACAATTTAATACGCCCACCTATTCTAAATCCTCCTATTCCTCCTAACCAACCCGGTAGAAACGTACAAGGAACCTAGCAGATCTTCGGACTGTTATCCTAGAAATAATTAATAGCCAGTTACCTGTAGTGCTACAGGCTTCGTTAAATCCGAACGCTATTCAGGGAAACGCAGTGGATCAGTCTATCGATATAGAACATTTAGGCAATTTAGGGGACTTAGATAAAATCCCGGACGTCATTAAATGTCTGAGGGAATTTAATTCCCTGAGGAAAAGCGTAGAGAGAATTTTAAAAATTTATGAAAATCTTAAAGGCACAACAAAATACTACGGTATTTTGAATATCATTATAAATAAAATAGTAGGTAATGCGGACATTGCATTAGAGTACTATAACACGCCTTTGGATTGGGCTGCAAGTTCCAGATGCCTTACGTTACATTACGCCGACAAAAGGGATGTGTCGACGTTAGAATATCAAATGACAGGATTAATTCAGGGCAATTCAACTGTGCAAGAGTTCTATCAGTCTGTTTATTCGCACTTATAACTGATATTGAACAAATTAGGCGGCTTAGATGCTGGAAATGAAGCTCTTAATTTACTGACTCAAACCTATAGAAGTAAAGCTCTCGATACTTTTATAAGAGGCCTCAATGGTGATTTACCAAGACTGCTGGTCATGAGAGAGCCAGAGGATCTGCCTCAGGCCCTCAATTTGTGCCTAAAGTTGGAAAACCCAAAATTTCGCACTAATCTACAATTATCAACCAGCAATGAATAGCTATCCACCACCATCAAACCAAAAATACAACTCACAAGGAAACAGACAGCCGTTCCATCCAAGTATAGCCTACATTCATACCCACAGAATCTCCCTACTACGAAATTTAATAACAACATTGGTGGTCAAAACCATAACCATCCAGGGCATCCAACAGCAGAACCAATGGATGTCGACCGAAGCATCCGGTCACAACAAATAAATTACGCAAACAGACCACCTCAACAGCAATTCATAGGTAAAAGACCCCCGAACCCACCTTCAAAGCAGAATATCAATCCTGCTAAAGCACAACGTACCTTTCACATAAACACGGAAATGGCAGACACTTTGGAGCATGACAACGTAATTTGCGAAAGAACTAGAAAATTTTTATTACGGCACTTATCAAACTGAAGAAGATAGCAGAGCCGTCAACGAAGTAGATGCGGAGCTAAGTGACATTCATTTTTTAGAATGACGAGCTCTTCGCTCCCATATTTCGAATGTCGAACGAAGAGCGGAGAAATCCTTAGAATCCTCTTTGACACTGGCTCGAGTAAAAATTACGTTCAACCCAACCTGACAAAAAAGATAATCCCCAATAAAACTCCATTTTTCGCGAAATCTGTGGCGGGTGATATTCAAATCACATCGCACACGTACCTAAACCTTTTCGGCTTAAACGATAGACTTAAATTTTTCCTAATGCCTTGCCTTAAATCTTTTCATGGTATCTTAGGTAATTATAGTTTAAAAGCATTAGACGCGGTCATTTACACAAACGAAAATTATATGGTCGTTCGTCGTCGTACTATAATTCAACTTAAACAACACATAAGCGAAAGTGTAAATTCAATAAAGATACAGGACGATCACATGAAGGTCGAGCAAAAAGAAATCATGAACTCATTTGCACAAAAATTCCCCATGCTCTTCTCAGATCCGGACGAAAAATTGACTTATACTACAATAGTAATTGGAGAAATCCGTACGACAACTGAATCCCCAGTTTACACCAAGTTTTACCCTTATCATTAAAGCGCGAAGTCGAGACTCAGGTAGAAAAGTTATTAAATGATGGAATAATACGCCCGTCGAGATCGCCATACAATTCCCCCGTATGGATAGTCGACAAAAAACCGGACTCTCAAGGGTATAAACAGTTTAGGATGGTAATAGATTATAGAAAATTAAACTCCGTCACAATTTCGGATAGATATCCAATCCCTGAAATATCGGACGTCCTAGGGAAATTAGGAAATAGTAAATTCTTTTCAATCCTTGTCAATCCAAATCCCACTAAAAAGCTCCGATATATACGTGAAATACTAGTTCACCCGCTTACCATTTGGATTGAAAAATGCGCCTTCGATATTTCAACGTGCACTGTACGACATTCTCCGCGACCACATACAGGATATGCTACGTATATATCGACGACATAGTCATATATAGCAAGTCTGAAGAGGATCACACTCGGAATATCCACAACGTATTCAAGACGCTTGAAGAAGAAGAATATGAAAGTCCAATTGGACAAATGCCTTTTTTCAAGCAGGATGTGGAATTCCTTGGATTTACAATTTCCGAAGCTGGAATAAAAACTAATCCGAAAAAAGTCGAAGCCATTGCAAATTTCCCACAACCCAGAACTATGAAGGAACTCCGATCGTTTTTGGGCCTCTCAAGCTACTATCGCCGGTTCATAATGGATTATGTATGCTAAGCTAGCAAAACCCTTTACATCACTCTTGAGAGGAGAATAAGGTCGCATATCAAAAAAACAGTCGTCAAAAGTTTGCGTAGTATTTAATGAGGAGACAGTAAAGGCATTTACGAAACTAAAAAGTTCTTTAATATCAAAGTACGTACTGCTATCCTACCCGAATTACGAAGAATACTTCGACCTGACAACTGATGCGTCAGATTATGATCTTGGAGCAGTTCTCTCGCAAGGAGGCAAGCCTATTACTTTCATCTCAAGGACTCTGAATAAGGCCGAGGAGCACAACGCGGCAAATGAGAAGGAGATGCTCGCTATCATCTGGGCCCTCCAGAAACGCTAAGGAGAATAAAATACAAATTCTTGAAAGATTTTATTTCCACAGTATGAATAACAAGATTAACAGAGTCGTTAAACAATGTGCGGTTTGTAAGGAAAATAAATACGATAGGCATCCATCGAAACCCGAACTGAAGGAAACGCCAATACCCTCACCCCCTGGCGAAATTCTAAATATTGACGTTTACAAAACTGAAAACCAACTTGTCCTCACGACATTAGATAAATTTTCGAAATATGCACAAGGCAAGATTATTAAGTCAAGAGCCGTCGAGGACGTGAAAGAGCCCTTACGAGATCCTGTCTTTTTATTCGGTGTTCCAAAAATTATTGTTTTTGACAATGAAAAATCGTTTAATTCGGCTTCAATAACTTTTATGTTACAAGATCAATTGGGAATAGAAATCTATAAAGCTCCACCATATACGAGTATGGTAAACTGACAAGTCGAACGGTTTCATTCCACCTTAACGGAAATCATGCGCTGTCTTAAAACCGAACGCACATATCCTACCTTTCTAGAATTGTAGACAGAGCAGTTTACGAATATAACTATACCATACACAGCACAACGGGACAGAGACCACTTGAGGTATTTTTCGGACGAAGATTCAGTACAGATCCCGAGATGTACGAAAAAGCAAGACAAGACAACATTCAAAGATTGAAAGACAAGCAGGGGACTGACCTTTAAATCCATAATGAGAAACGAGAATCAATCAAACCAGGGGACGTCATTTATGTAAGAATTCAAAAGGGTTTAGGAACCAAACTATCACTCAAATTTAGAAAAGAAATAGTCAAAGAAAATGGGTCAAACACAATTATCACGGAATCAGGAAGAGTAGTCCATAAAAGCAACATAAAAACTGAAACCATTTTTATATTTCCCTTTGTTACAGAACTCTCTTCACCTCTTCGGCAATCGAGTTACAAATTTTAAACTACACACTGGTACACCTCGTAACTATTTTTAATAAAGACGGCACATTTAACATTGTCCACATTATAGAAATTGACAAATACAGGAACTTCGTTGACCTGGAAATACGTCGCCGGATCTCCAGACCTCGACGATTTTGAAACAGTGAAAAATGCATTAGATCAAACTATCCAAAACAATAACAAACACGTAGTTATAAACGACATTTTTACAGAGAGTTACGAAACCTTACCCAAATTACCAATCATATAACCAAAGCAATTAAGGAAGATAATGATTTTGTAAACGAGGCTGCACTCTGCATACAAATTAAGCTCATGTTCACAAAAGAAGAATTAACTAACATCAAATACGCAATCCAATGGGCAAAGCAAAATGTTATAAATTAATTTTTGTTAAATAAAAAAGAAATAAAAATAGCACTGGAGAAATTAACAGATGACAATATTTTATTCACATCAATTGAAGAAGCCCTCGAGTTTGCAAACATTAAGGTTCTTTATAATCAGAAAAAACTTTTGTATATCATTGTAATCCCGCTCACTAACAGGGAAGAATTCGATAATGTTATACTTAAACCCATAAAGAAAAATAATAAAATCATAAGTACCAATTTTAGCGAAATAATAAAAAATAACCATAAAATATTTGGCATTAAAAACGAATGTGCGACAATAAAAATGTAAAAATTTGTAAAAGTGACCAATTGGAATGAGCTCATATCTTGTCCAATTTCACACGGCTACCATATACCACAAATAGAAAATATCTCACCCGGTGTCATTCTTCTTAATGATTTTACTGGAACAATAAACAATGACACGGTTAATGGGACATTCTTAATCAAATTCCACAACGCTACATTGCGAATAAACGATAAATTTTACAGAAATTTAGATGCTCCACTTTTAAAAGTTTCTCCAGCAATAATTCAACAAACGTCCGTCGAAGATGAATTCATAAGTCTACTATCCTTGGAAATGTTAAACCACTTGCACATCCATCCATCCATCCACGAACTTAAGTCAGACTATGTTGTTACTAAATATACCACTTTCTCCTTATTCACCTTTTTTGCTATATGCCTTCTTCTAATAAAGCTCTTTACAAAAAGAAGAGAAAAAGTAATTATTCATACAATAGCTCCTACCCATGAATTAATACATGCCCCAGTTGCTCGGACAAAATTGCACGAGCAAAGGCCACAAAAAATAGATGATCTACCTTACTTCTAACGATTGGGGACAATCGTTTTTAAAGGGGGAGGAGTTAACACACAATAAGTTATAAATTCAAAAGATATTGGGCACATGTAAATGCAGTTCACACGAAAAAATTTCATCAATTCAAAATTGCACATCCGGTCGATAAACTGTTAAACCCAAGAGATACTTGGCGCGTGCAGACGTAATTAACGCGAATTTCGTTTCACTTCATTTCGAACACATTCCCGCTCCATATAAAAAGTGCAGTGTCTGGCTTGAATTGCAAAAACGTTAACTGCAACGCTTTCGCAATGTTCAATGGAAATTCAGCAAATCAATTAAATAAAATAAATTTAGCTTTGTAAGCAATTTAATATAAGTATGTATTGGTAATGGATACGTTTCTTCTGAATAATAAACATCACTCTGTTACTGAACATCGGTCAATAAACTACAAGTTGCAGTTTTCGACAAACTGAAAACCCCTTTGTTTTAATTCCAACAGTTTCCGCGTTACTTTGGATAAGTATCGCGTGGGATCAGTGGATACTTATTTTTTTAAGACCTAAACTAAGAAAGGTCTAACTTATAGAGAGCAACTAATGATCTTTTTCTTTATTGAACAATGTAACAGTTTACACAGTCGATTCCAAAGAATCAATTAATTTAGGCTCGCGTTGTTAAAAGAATCGAGTATGCAATTCAGCAGGGAATCGATTGCCTCATAAATTTTCTATTCCACACATGAAAGTTGTGAGCGGTGCAAACGGAGATATTTTGCTGATTTTTAGGGACAAAAGTCTGTATTTCAGAAACTAATTACGACAATATCTAGCTGTTGTATGGATCAGTGGCATAGTGCAACCGACACGCCCGCCTCCCATACACCTTGGGTTATAATAACCTGTATTTGCAAATAAATTAAATTAAAATTGGTCAAATTGAAATTTTTATTGACAATAATAGGAATATATGTGCCCTTTATGGGCGTGGTCCCCACTTTTATATATGAGCATTTCTTCCGAAAAGTCATGGTGGCTCGAAAAAAAAAAGATGAAAAAATATTGTTTCTGACTTGTAAACGGTCCGCCATCTAACGTTTTTTTTTCAACTATTCAAACGTTGGACTATTATTTGTGGGGTGCCGAGGCAGCCATTTGAATGAAATTATTTTCCATTATTAACCGGAAGGATTGTATACTTTCAAATAAAAAAAGAAATTTGAGAAAATATTCAGAAGTTTTTTTTAAAGCATTTTCAAAAAAAAAAAGTTATTTGGCGGACCCTTTATTAGTAATCGAAAATACAATGAAATTAAAGAGTCCAAAGCGTAGCTTAATTACAATGATGATCATAAGGACTGCAAGGTTGCATTCTTGTTTTATTCACTTTTTTAAAACCATTTATCAGGGCCGTGAGCAGGATTTCCCCCTGGGGGGGGGGGTTCATCTAGTTTTACAAAAAGCAGGTGAAAATTATATTCCTTATTTTAGTCAATTTTCAATCGATGTTCAATTTTTCTAGTGAAGTCTAGTCAGTCTATGGCGCAAAGATAAATGACGAGAGATTACGTGAGCGTTTGGAAACCATTCATATTTTATTACCAGGATCTTCGAGAAATATTTTGATACATTCGTCTGACAGACATCGTCGACAAAATTGCATTCCATCTATCAGTACACTCAAAGGAATTTGTCAGTAAAAGAAAGCAGAAAGTCTTCTGAAAGAACAGATTTTCTGCTGAAAAAGAGACAGCAGATTTGTATCTGTTGAGATGGTAAACAGCTGTTTGCTGTTTTTAGCAATATAGAAAAAACTTTAAGCATATGTACAGAACCATGTTATACATGTTAACAACACTTTTTATACCCTCCACTAGGGTACTATGTCTTTGTGCATTTGTTTGTAACATCCATAAGAAAGCGAGATAGACCCTATATTAAGTATACCGATCGACTTAGAATCACTTTTTGAAACGATTTAGCCATGTCCGTCTATCTGTCCGTCCGTTCATCTATTCTTGTAGTCAAAGAACAGGTCGCAATTATTGTCCGATTCTAACAAAAATTGGCACAAGTGAGGTTTGTGGACCAAGGACGAACCCTATTTAATTTCAAGTAAATCGTTTCAGATTTAGATATACACTCCATACAAATGTTGCTCCTGATTTGGCACACTGCCTTATAATTGAACTGAAAAAATCTGTGGTGAAGGTGGGCGAGACCAGTTCAGATTTAGATATAGTTCCCATACTAATTTCACTGTCAATTTGACTTTTTTCCGCTCTATAGACGACATATATAGTACCCATACAAAAATAGTTCCCGATGTCACTTTTCCCCGAATTCAATTGTAAACGGGTAGAAAGTGGAGGGTATCATGTATTTTGCAACGCCCGACTTTAGCATTTCCTTACTTGCTTGAATATAAGTTATTATAAATCAATTTATTACAACGTAAATATATTGCGATTGTCTCTTTAATGATACGCATATTGATCCAAGCTAATATAAAAGGAAATTCGAGCTAAACTCGCTTATAAACGCTTATCTATTTTTATATTTTAATTAACAGCATCCAAGTTTAGCAGACTGCAAACTCTTTAGCAGTGTGAATGGTGATGTAAGATTGCAGAATAACTGCTGTTCTGCCAAACAACTGCTGTAATAGCAGAAAAGTGTCTGCGGATAGGCAGCAGACTTGTTCTCTAAGTGTAGAGCTTATTATTTTTTTTTTCAAATAATTGCTTGAAAGTAGATACATAAATATATATTTTGAAGAAATTTTACACAAAAAACGATAGAATTACTCGGCGCTATAATAATTGCAGACAATTGGATATGCTTGTTGACAATGTATGTGTCTAAATATGATGTCTAATAAGTTTTGGAGTTTTTAATTTATACAGGACATGAGTAACAGGATGTTTACTCAAAATCTTTATACGCATATATCGATTAAATAAAAAATATTTAGAAATGTTTCTTCATTTTTATAATCTTAAATATGTATAAATTCTAATAACAATAACCAAATAATTGGTATTTTAGAGTTTCGTCTTCCTACGTAGATCCAAGTTACATATATACAAGAATAAAACTCTGAAAAATGTTTGACACAAGTGACAAATATGACAAAATTTTTCAGTAAGTTTAAACTCATTTCTTATTGTTTCGCAACTTTAAACTAGATTTTAAAATAGAGACCAAAACGGAGAGAAAAATTCATTACGTAGAAATGAAATTTGGGAACCGTGAACATCGTTTTTGAGTTTATTTTTGTGGGAAAAATTAGTTTGTTTGCGGTAAACAGAGAGTTTGAATTGAAAGAAATTTAAAAATGCAAATTGTATTTTATTTAAAAATTAAAGTAATGTACTTTCTTTTGTATAAGTAAAAAATGTTTATATAAAAAAGGTTACTCCAATACTTTTTCGCAGAAACGAAGAATTTCGTCTTGCCAATAGATTTTTACATAATTATTAAATTAGAGGCAAATTACTTTTCAATAATTTCATTCCAACTAGATAGTTAAGCTACGGGTTAGCATAAAGCCAATTATTTGCTTTTACTAACATTCTTAATTCTTCTTTATTTAGATTTCATTATGATATCATAGTTATTCTTATCTACACTTTTTTAAAATTACTAAAAGATTTTGCTTTAAATTTCCAAACTTTTATTGTAATACACAATTAAAAGTTCATAAGATATTGATCTAGTCAAATGTCAAGAAGTGGTATCGGTTAATTAAAATGAAAGTTTTCCGAAGAATTTGGTGTCCATTAGCGAAATTAGCATTACACAATCTTGAAATTGACACAATTTGTTTAATTTGTTTGTATTTTCCTTTGTCCGAAATTCAAGAAAGTGTCCACGATTTTTTATGTAATTTTCATATTTTCATTATTTTAGTGCAAAATTACCATTTCAGACGAGTTATCTTAAAAAGAACTTAAAAATTCTATATTTTATTGCTTCAGAAAGTCTAGATGGTTTTAAAAAAGTATATCTTCGAAACCTCTCTGGGGGGTTTGAACCCCCAAAACCCCCCCTTGCGTACGGCCCTGTCATTTATTCTTTCACTTGCAGTCATGGTCGGTACAAGAAAGGGTTTGTGGGGCAACAATCCCAGGTTCAAAATTCGAAGACCAACGAATGCCAGACAGCAAAAAGTTTTGGGTTATAGAAAAATTAAAAAAAATAAATTTGTTCTGTTTGTATTACCTAAACTTGACTGCAAAGTAATTACTTAGGATAACACTATAAATCCAATGCACAATATAAAACCAATTAGTGTCAAAGAAATCACGACGAAAAATTCTAATATAGAAGATGCCCTTTACTTGATCGAGTTCGACCATGGGCAAAACTCGAATAAAAGAAGTAACTCGAATTAGATATTTCTATGGAATAGTGGTCCGCTGGAGAAATCCGATTATAATTAATAACAAAGTAATGTTCAAAATGTTCCATGTTTGGACATGGCTGTACTCATTGTTATCGAGGTGTTACTTGCATAGAATGCGCTGGCAAATATGACTATGCCACTTGCAGTTTGAGCAAAACATCACTTGCGGGCCAAGTTGTATATATATGCCATAACTGTATCAAAAAATAATAATAACATAAAGCATCGTGTCGAGATCCCCGATGTCCATGTAGGAAGGAATATATTGAAATTCGCCTCAGAGTCACTTCACGATACGGAACTTTTACACGTAAGCCAAACATTGTTTATCATGTGAATACAGAAATAATGAAAATCAACTGAACGATAACCTGCCGCCTACTTCAAAATCAAATGTTTCTCCATGGTAATAAGTTGTTCTCAGATATTGCAAAAACAACTAGCGATAATCATAACAATGATGATGAAATCTCTAATGCTCTTGGAGATATACTTTGAAGAAATTGACGCTCTCTAAAGATGTGAAAACAAATACAATAAACTCAGAGTTCGTGGTATGTGGTTAAACATGCATTACAATTCTGTTAAAAATGCATTAAGATTCTGTTATTTCACAGCTTGAACTTTTTCTACACCGAGAGAAAATGGATATTTAGTTTTTGAATGAAACGTTTCTAAATCAAAATCATAATTTTTTATTGGAAACTATAAAATATATTGAGAAGAAATATATAGAAGAGAAATATATAGCCGAATACTTGGTGGAGGAGTTCTAATAGCAATTCTTAAGTCAATTGAGCACAATATTTTTCCAAAATACGATACTACTGACGCCGAAAATCTATCAATCTTAGTTATCATAAATGGACTATATTTAACAATATAATCTATAATTGCAATCCAATTTTTATACATATTTTCCTCAGAGGCATACACGTTTCGGACAAAACTTTACTGCTATTCAACCTTCCACTGTTGATGTACTACTCACCAACTCTACGTTACCCTTTTTCTCTCCATACACACCCGAATGAGCTAATCTCCGATCTCGTACCCCATAACTTGTTTCATTTATGGGAACTTTGACTGCAAAAAAGAGGAAGTTCTTCTATATAATTTAACCAATTGAATTTCGTTGAAGTCCTAGGTTAACAATGAAATAAATAATTTAAATCTGACATTTAATAATTTAACTATCTCAAATGTTGAGGAGATTTTACAAAAGATTGTCAGTATAATAAAAAGATCACACGAAAAAGTTCCCACTGGAGAAAAGTTTGAATGGAAAAGAGACATTTGAAGCTTATGTAAATATCCTATAGCAAATTCAATAGGAAACTACAAAGGTGTTCCGACCTAACCCAAAGAACTCAATTCAAATCCATTATAATTCAATTGTATATCCTTATCAAACAAACAATCGAAACGGACGTATTTCTATAAGCTCCGTATCAAAAATTAAATTATATGTGTTCAAAGAGATTATAGTGAATAAATAAATAAAAAATAAAATTTAAACAAAGTGGAACTCAAACTGTTCTGTCTTCATTGTGTCTCTGCTCTGTCTTTCACAATAAGTGTTTTTACCAAACTAAAAATCTGGTAGGTGATTTAAATTATAATAATAATACGATAATTATCAGCTGTGTTTTTCGCAGGCAAACTAAAGTTCCTGATCATTGAATGTTCTTTTTCAATCTAAAAAGTAAAGACACTATCCGAACAAATATTGTAGATCCTGTGCCTCAGACAACTTGCAGTCCTCACCTAATCTCCCTTCATAAGCTCTCATAAAAAGCTTTCGTCCCCAAGTAACATGGACAAACCTACGAATGAGACGTCATCTTGTCCAAAAACACGAAACATCGAAATGGAAACGAAACATCGAAACGATTCAAAATACTGTTTCGGAAAACTCGCGAAAGCTCCCAAACTTAATATCGATACTCCGCCCCACATTGTCACTGTGATGGATGATCGATTTGAGCGTCAACTAGGGTTTGCATTCAGGGATTTTTCATATTTTCTGTTTCTCATACGGGATTCCAGCGGGAAATCAGCAGAAAGTTTTATATTTCTCGTACATTTTTTCACAACGTTTTCACTATAGAATTGTTAAAAGTACCAAAATACTATACCTGCATATACACATACTTACATACGCAACTCAATGAGATGCTAGTAAGATGGCATGTGTGCTTTATTACTTGGTGCGATTTTTTAAACGCAAATTCGGCAAGTGAGTTGTGATTCTCGTTCGTTTGTGAGAATCATCTCCTTATAGAGGCCGGGTTTGATGTTGAAAAGTCGCTGCGAAGCCACTTGAAAAGACTTTTGACATGGTCGAAATCATGATCGTGGTAGTCTGCAGCCAAGTAATAAATATCACCATGCCATTTGTAAATAAATTTGCATTCTATTAAATATAGAAGCAAAATGGTCTTGAGCCAGGACAATATCCCAATTCAGTACCAAAATAATTTAACAAAGATCACTTTCAATTAGATCTGACACATATCGGCGATACAAATCCTCCACCTTGAATATGGTAACAAAATAAAAGGTTACAAATATTTTTAGTAATATTTTGAGATAATTCAATTTCAGAATTTTTGATATTTTAATGAATAAAGCCCTGATATGCCAATATCTGTGGGGAAATCGTTCAGGGGTTATATACAATTTTACTAATAAATTTAAAAAAATATCCATACAATCTAAAGTAACAACTATGTTTTCAAAAAATGGCAATATTGCTGCTTCAAAATATAAGTTTTCGAAGCTACAGGAGAGAGAACTGTTAATTTAAGATTTATTAATAATTAATAATATTTACATCAATCGATATTTCAAAAAACTCTTAATTTAAAAATATACCTACAGATATATGTTTAGTAATTTTTCATACTCGGAAAAAATCCTATGTGACCTCCCAACCACGTGAAGTACAATATGCGACGTTGAAGCTTCTGTTGATGACTCAGTTTGATGTTTTGAATTTCGTTTTTGATGAGAGGTATCTTCAGGTCTCTGTGAATATTTTCGTTTCTCATATACCAAGGTGCGCCAGTAATCATCCTTAATGTCTTTGACTAAACCCTTTGGATTTTTTCGATATTGCTCGAGCGTGCATTGAGCGTGCATTGAGCGCAGTAGTGCCAAATTGTTTTTTTCACGCTGTTGTAGAGCAGTACCTTGTATTCTAGATTTAGTTTCGAGTCTTGATTTAGCAGCCAATGAAGTTGTCGGATTTTTATATTAATTTGAGTTTGGCTTTCAATGTGTCTTCGTCAAGTTAATCGGCGGCCCGCTTTTGACTCTAAAGCTACGGCGCACAGTAATGCCCGTAGAGCAAACGAGGTTGCAAAAATCAAAATTTTCATGAGCGCCGACGAAGTTTTGAATAAACCCATGTTATAGGTAACTTTTCAACGATTTCAAATCTGCCACTCTTAATAATATCACATTTTTAGTTTAGAAGATATAGCCGTTCAAAGTTGACCGACTTTCGGTTTTCAAAAAAAACACACAATTTTTAGTGAATTTGTTGCGATTTCAGGTGTAATATCACGAAAAATAAGTAACGAATCGCCTTATTTTTTGTTTGTATTGATTGATGTATTTATTAAATGTATAATGATAAAAAAAATTAACTGTTTGCTTTGTGTTTCTCCTGGTAAATCACTATTTAAAAACTATCCGTTTTTTCACTATTTTTCAACTTTGACGGAAAATAAAAAAATCTATATTTTTCTATATTTGCCATATTTGCAAAACCTGTTCATTGATTATTTCTTTACATAATTCAAAAATTTTAGCTGCCCGTACGTGCCCGTTTGGCTTCTAGAGGTAAAAAGGTTAAAAAGACATGGTTGCAGAAATTGTATGGCGTCCATCCCTTATATGTTTTGACTGACAGTAGTTTGATCTAATAGTTTGAAAAAATAACTACTCATTGAAATTAGCAGGAACGTACCTCACTTAAACAATACTTTGGCGTACAAATGGTCAAGAACAATATAGACTTATGGTCCCTACAGGTAGGCACAAATCTTATTTGGACACGTGCATAATATCAAAATTGCATTATTCAGCCTAAATCCATATGTATGCAGGGAACAGGTAATTTTTTGGGCATGGTAGCATAAGCCGATATATTTCAAAATAAGGATAATGCCTGGATTACTCTACGACTGAAAGTTGGCGCAACAATTACTGAAACAATTAAACAATTTAAGTACTGAAAACATGGCGTTGAACAATTTTAAATTATTTGAACTGTTTAGAAAGTCAACCACACCAAATTTTTTCACGGAAGCTGCTTTAGAAGAACTTGATAGCTTATACGGAAATATTGAGAGAAGCGAAATTATAAAAAATAAATTTTATCTGATATATGCAAATATTAAGGCAAAATGGGTGAAATCTAATCGAACCATTCAGAACTTCAACTCCAAATACGAGGACTGGCTTAATGAAGACACCATCCTGGATATATTGGCAGTAGATAAACCCACCACATCAACCAGAGGAGCAAAAGGAAGGCCAAAAAAAGTATTGAGGAGTGTTCAATTTTCACAAGGAAGAGGAAACTTGCCGATGCCACCAGTGACTTGAATACGAAGAAATTATCGGACGCGCTGTCTATTAAATTTACAAAGGATAGTGAAAGAGTTAGGTCGCAGATAACCAAATCTGTTGCTGATGCAAGCCCACTGCGACTAAAAAGGATTAAGGAAAGCATTCCCACGCCCACAAACGCACACATAAAAAAGTATGGATCCGAAGAAGCCTTGGCCTTGTTTATGGACTTAGAACTTTCCAAAGAGAAATATGAGAAACTATGGACATCTTTAACGCGACACGGCGCTGACGTTTTACCCGGATACAAGCATATTACGCAAGCCAAAATAAATTCACGACCATTGCATACGGAGTTTACGGAAGTCTCTGCGAAAGCCAATCTGCAGGATCTCATGGGCCATACAGCAAAACGGTTGTTGGAGAGTCTTCCTGAAAATGAGGTGAAAATTCTTCCTGAGAAGTTGACATTGATCAGCAAATGGGGCTGCGATGGATCATCCGGACAAAAAAAAAATAAAAAAAAAAAAAATAATAATAAATAAATAAATTTAAAAAAAAAATAATTTTTTTTAATTTGTTGTGTAATAATTTAAAACATAAAACCCTAAAGAAAAAAATAAAAACAATCTAAAAATGTAAAAATAATTTTTTAGTTACCATAAAATTGATTTTTCTACTAATTTTAACTTTGATAACCCATAATTAGGCCCCTACAGAGAGTAGCACCCTTTCCAAACGCTCATTTCATAGGCTGAACAGTTATCTATCATATGCTGTTCAATTATCTTATTCGGTTCAAAAGATATGATTTTTGCAACGAAAAAACTCAAATGGCGCCACTGTGCGGCGTTTAAAGTATGAGTTAAGAAGACTGTGAGTGTTGGCGGGTATATATTTTTGAATTTTGTAGTTCAAGCCTTCATGCCAAACTTTGTCAAAAGCCTGGGCAACGTCGAGGAATACAGCACAACAGTATTCTTTTTTCAAAAGCATTTCGTATTTTATTGGTCAATCTGTTTACCTGCTCCATAGTGTTATGGCCTTCGCGAAATCCAAATTGGTGATCTGAAACCACGTTTTTAGATGCGAGAAATAGTTTAAGATTAGCGAGGAGAATATTATAAAAGAGTTAAGACAAGCACGGAAGTAAGCTTATTGGCCTATAGGACGAAGGGACTGTTTTGTCCTTTCCTGGTTTCAAAATCATCTTTATTAATGAGATCTACCATTTGGAAAATAGCGTTTTCTAAAAATGGAATTGAACAAATTTGAAAGGAACCGTATCACCGTAAATGGTAGTTCAAAAATCATTTTCGGCGATATAAGATCGTATCCAGGAGCTTTTCTTAGTTTAATGGTATCCTTTATACAGGGTGGCGCAGAATGAGCTATACACTGAAAGAAAAATCGTTCGTTGCATCAACGAATCAGATTCGTTATTGCCATTTCGTTGCAGCAACGAAATTTTACGTTCCATCCCACACGTTGCTGCAACGATGTGAGCGTAGTTGAGCTGTTGTTGCGAATAATCACTTCGAAGTCCACTGCCGGTGGTCACCTTGGAACTAAATTATCTATACTGAAAGAATAACGTTCGATGCCGGGACGAATTTTGTTTTTGAAAATCAACTAACGTTGGCGTTCGTTGCTGCAATGATAAAGATTCGTTGCTGCAAAGAAAATGTTTAATTTAATGCCACGAATATTTTCGAAACCACATTGTTTCAGCAAGGAAACCGCGTTGTTGTAGCAACGAAACAGAGTTGTTGCACCAATAAATTAGAGTTGTTGCAGCAACGAAATAGCATTGTTGCAACAATGAAACAGCATTGTTGCAGCAACGAAACAGCATTGTTGCAGCAACGTACAATTTCGTTCCGGTTACGTACGTTTTTCTTT
Source organism: Polietes domitor (assembly GCA_947397865.1). Taxonomy (NCBI): domain Eukaryota; kingdom Metazoa; phylum Arthropoda; class Insecta; order Diptera; family Muscidae; genus Polietes; species Polietes domitor. The sequence goes on from OX377618.1 coordinate 108,986,148, forward strand.
CAGTGTATTGTTTGAATTACACCGTTGAACAGCACTTTTTGCACATCAACCAAACTATCGCCCATGTGCTGACAACCGCATGATTTCAAATCGCATTTTTTTTGGCGATTTCGAGTCTCTAAATTTTACATTTCTATTTAAAATTGCTATTTTTAACCAAACATCTTCTTCATTTATCCGCCAGTAAAGAAAGAAAACTGAAAACAATTGTTTAAAGTAAAAATGCGAAATTTAGAGACTCGAAATCGCCAAAAAAAAATGCGATTTGAAATCATGCGGTTGTCAGCACATGGGCGTATATTTTTATGAATGTAGTGATCCACCATGCCAAAACCTCATACTAAGTTTTCAGTCTCTGGTCGAATTTTCCCTTAAAAGGACATCGAAGTTGCAAAGGACATGTCCCCTTCCATGAATTTTCGCCGTTTTTGTGCAAGTCGTATTATCACAACATGGGTATTAAATGCAAGGTTACATTTTGAGCTTTCTTCTTAGATTTTTTATTTTTATCATATGGACCAAAAAAGGATAAAAAAGTCCTTTCAAATGTTTATCCTTTATTATCCATGAAAATCCGTGGTAGAAAATTCCAGGAAAAATATATTTTGTGGGTTCTTATCTTCTTTTACACTCTTCCAAAATTCATCGGTCTATTGCATATATTTTAGTCTCCAGAAATATTTTAATTTTTTTTCACAAAATTCCCCACACAGTTTATGTATGTTATGTTTCATAATTATTTTTTAGTAGTGTATTGGTGCAAACAATATTGTTATTAATTTGATGTTTATTGGATTACTCAAAATTTCAGTATATAGTAAATATTGTACTATGCGCTTATGTTTAACTTGTGTGTTTCGATATATACCAACAGTATTCACAGAGCATATAAATTGTACTTTTCCCTTTAAAGCGATTTTAAATATTGGCAATGTCTTTGTGAAATCGCTCACCGTGCTCATCGCTAAAATCACCCAAATTATAAGTGTATTTTTAAAGACATATTAAGTAAGTATTTGTAAAATTGTGTGTAAATTTTTCCAGACTGAGCCGCGCATTTTGTACGTTTGGTTTCAATAGATCAGGGAATGTCTTGCTTTTGAATAATTTGTTCAGTTGTGGTCCATTGAAAACGCCTTTATAAATAGAATATTATATGTGGATAAAATTGTACCAAAGATTAAAATATTTACTTACCTGTACTTAGTTTTGGAAAAAATGTTTTTATGTGCATCATGGTCGTACCATCAGGCGGAAGTGCCTAAAAAAAATTTTATAAGGCACAATTTTATATGAAGAGGTGGCAGTATGATTTTCGATGCGGGTACTAGTGGAATATGTATGCTGTTATCGCATCCAATTTTATAGTTGATACGTGACTGCCATTTTAAGTCGGTATAGTGTAAATCTTTCCGTCGGCCTTCCCATAGACACAATAAACATTGGTGCTTTCGGTAACCTTGTTTTAAGCCCATAAGAATGCCTACCATTTTTAAGTCACAACAAATCAGCCAACGGTGAGTTTCGTAATTAACTAATTTAAGTATAGTGGCAACATTTTCAAAGTTTTCCTTTATGTCTGTGCCGTAAATAATTGGAACAGATGGGTATTTATTCCCAATATTCAAAAGTACTCCTTTCAGACTTGTGACAGATCCATCTATGAAAAGGCGCCATTCACTTGGAATATAAGGATGACCAATGGCGTTGACAAGGTTTTGAATATCTTCTGCTTACGTTATTCCACTTTCGCCGAAAGATTTCATGCATTCTCGCTTTCTTGAATAAGTAACCCGAAAATCGGATGAAATCAGCCCCCACTATTGTCAACGAGATGCTATCAATAAATATCAGCACTAACTCGTGATATACCTGTATCTCGGACCAGGTCTTTAAAATCATTTTGGGTTATCAGATGTGGCTGTGGCATATCCATAGCATTTTTAAAATTTGAATCAGAATAGTTACTAACAGCATCATCCGGCACACAGTATTCATCCGCAGTCCTATCACGAATATCATCTCTGTTTTCAGGAAGTGATGAGCGTAATACAGCAGGTTTCATAGATTTGCAAATTGGGTATGGGATTGTATCTCGGTTTTGATATTTAACTTTTATATGCGGAAGTGACAGACAAAAAAAAAACCGCGGAATGTCCTTTGCGATGCAACCTAATAACTGGATGTGCATATTGTTCACGTAGAATAGGGACAATATTTCTGCAGCACTGGTGTGCTCATCACTGACACTTTGAGAAAGGTCAGTAATCTCGTCCCTGTTCTGCTTGAACGTATCGACCGAATACTCTCTCTTTCATTCTCCTTTTTTTGTGACCGACAGAACTTAACGTAACATTAAGTGTCTAAGCACAACCCCCCGCTTCATCTCTTGTCTTGTGCTTTGCTGTGCCATCGTTCCAACGTAGCAACGAGTGGCTGTTGCTTTGACTCTGGGTGCCAACAACAACAAACAGCTGTGTTCTTGGTAGGCTCTCCTGTGCCTTTGTCTCGCCTGCAATAATAACAACAGCAGTGGTAAGCGGTACCGTCAAGCCAGAGACGGGAGTTTTCAATCGCCGGAGCAACAGAACGAGATTAATAGGGTGCCAAGAATCTGAGCATTCTGTGGTCGTCCCTAGGGAGTTGGTGAGTTACCCCAACATTTGGTCCTTCGAAACTTTGGAAGACGTCCTGTGGCCCTTGGAAGCTGGAAGAAAACATCGTCGCTGTAAGGGAAGAGGAAAAATCGAGGTACGTACGTTTTTTAATTATATACTAAAAAACGTGAGGAAGGTAGATAAGTGTTGGCGGAAAATGATGGTGGAAGTTACGAGACAAGTTGCGTAACTTCCATGAAGAAAAAATCGAGAACTGTGCCCGTTAGACCGTTACTTTTCTACCTACGTGCTCCTTCGAGTTTCCCTTTTGACTCTGTTTGTTTATGCAAATCGGTCTGCATATTGTTTTTGTTGCACTCAACCGGCATTTTTTGACTCTTGGTTTTGTCTTGCGTTGTTGGTTCGTGTTTGTGTCGCCAATTGGTTGTTCCCGTCTCTTCCTTTCTTGGCAGCGCTGCCCGATTTATTCAGTTTGCATTTCTCTTTGACTCGCGGTCGCTGAAATTTCCATGCAGATCTTATTGGGAAAATATGAATGAAGAAAGGCCAGCTGTGACAAAGTGAAATAAGCTTAGAAAAATTTACTGATTTTCTGTGTTTTTTGTCACAGTGGTTTGGAGCACACAATTTATAGAAAAGTTCCGATTATTTCTTACACAAAATTTTATAATTTGAAATATTGTAAGATTTGTTTGGCTCGTGTTTTCAAGTGCTGGACTTGAACAATTTGGTGTACGGTGGGCCAAAGACGAATTTTTCGAAGCAAAAATTTTTAAATTATTAAATTTACAAAATTTTTCTGGCTCGTGCAGGATTAGACATTTTTTGGCGCACAAAGGAAGAATTTTTCGTGGTAAAAAATTTTGAAATTGTGTAAATTTCAAGTTTTTTTGGCTCTTATTTTTTTGTGGAAAATTGGTGCACACTGGACAGAAACAATTATTTTTTATAAAAGAAAAATTTAATTGGCAAAATTTTTTAAATTTTCAATTGCTGGAATTGGAAAATATTGCGCACAGTGTGTCAAAAAGGATTATATTTGATAAAAATTTTCAATTGGCGAAAATTTTTTAATTCTTTTGGCTCTTTGGTTTACAAGTGCCGGGCTTGTAAGATTTGGCGCACAGTGGTTCAAAAAGGATTAATTTCGATAAAAAATTTAAATCGCTGAATTTTTGGCTCTTTGATTTACAAGTGCTGGGCTTGTAAAATTTTGCGCACAGTGGTTCGAAAAGGATTATTTTCGATAAAATTTTAATTCGTGGAAATTTTTAAAAAAATTGTTTGGCTCGTTTCAAGTGCTGGATTTGGAAAATTTTGTGCACAGTGGGCAAAAATTAAATATTTTGGTGGAAAAAAAATTAAATTAAAGATAAATTTTCACATTTTTTTGGCCCCATTGTTTCAAGTGCTGGACTTGAAGAAATTTTTTTCGCACAGTGAGCCGAAATCGATTCCATTGGTAAAAAACATTTTTTGTGGAAAAAGTTTAAATCGTTTTGGTTTGACTCGCAAGAATTAAACTTGCATTTTTAAACGCACAGTGTGCCAAGACAATTGTCGTACGAAATTTTTTGGAGAAAATTGTGGTTTTATGGCCTTGACTCACAAGTATTGTACTTGTAATTTTGAAATGCTTAGTGAGCCATAGCAATTACTTTTGGAAATTTAATATGGATGATTCTCGTGAGATATTGTGCTACTAATTAATATATTGGAACAATTGGTGTTTTTTTCGGCTCAAGGAAAAGTTAAGGATTTTTTTTTGAAATTTTTGCGTGTCTACGCCGTGGTGATATTGGGCTTGGTAATTTAAGCACAGTGGGTCAGAAAATAATTTTCCTTAACAATTTTATGAAAAAGGAAATGTTTTTGGAAATTTATTCTGGCCATTGACTCATAGTGATTCAAATCAGTAATTTCACATTTATTGATTGTCTTTGAAATTTACTGAGGATAGTCTGCGGATATTTCGATTATTTTTTATTTCTCTTTGGGGTGCCATATATAAAACATTACTTTCAAATATGACTCTTTTGGAAGATTATTTGGTTCAATGTGAGGAGATTGTCGCATTTGAAGAGCAGTTAAAAGAGACTGACGGATCCAAATACAATGAACTGTCTTTGGAGGCAGAGAGGCAGGAGGTACAAAATTTATGGGCAGATTGGAAAGACTTGTACAAGCAATGCATTTCTGACCCTGAATGCAACAAAAAGAGTAAAGATACTATCAAGAACAATAAAAAGATAGCACACAATAGTTACATCAGTTGTGTAACTATAATAGGAAAAATTAAAGAGAAATTTGGAACCGAGTCAGCCCATACCACAACAGTTCAAAGAGTTAGTTCGTCAATAGCAGACCCGCCGTGCGACACGCAAATATTTCATGGGGATTATGTTTCTTGGCCCACTTTTCGAGACTTGTTCACAGCAATTTACGTGAACAATAAAAAACTTAGCTCGGTGGAAAAATTGTACCACCTATTCCAAAAAACAAGTGGCGAGGCAAGGGAGATTAATAGGAATATTCCCCTAACAGCTGAAGGATTTACAATTGCGTGGGAAAATCTCAAAACCCAATACGAGAATAAAAGGATTCTGATAAATACGCAATTGAGAAATTTATTCAATTTGGCTTCTTGTACACAAGAGTCTGCTAGTGGACTAAAAAAGCTTCAACGCGATATACCAAATTGTATATCGGTTCTGGAATTATACAAAATAGATATTGAATCTTGGGGTCCTATTTTTGTATATCAATGTTCCTCTAAAATTCCAAAACTTTCTTTATCTCTTTGGGAGCAATCATTATCAAAGAAGACTGAAATGCCTCGCTGGGAGGATTTGAACAAGTTTCTTACCGAAAGATTCCAATCGTTGGAAAGTGTTTCGGATATGATTGGCTCTAATGGAACAAATTCGTCGCAGACTCATCGCCCCAAATACAATCAATTCGATAAATCGAAGCAGTATAAAGTACATCATACTAAGGTGAATGATACTAAATGTAATTTATATAAAGGGACTCATCCGTTGAAGTCGTGTCAGAAATTTTTGAGTATGGACTTTGAAAATAGATTGTTCGTAGTTAAGCGCGAGAAACGCTACATGAATTGTTTGGCTCTTGGTCATAAATTTTCAGAATGTCGAAGTAAAAATTGTTCGAAATGCACGTTCAAACATCATACACTTCTGCATAAGCAAAAATTGGCTCATCAGAATAATGTTGCCACAGGGGCAGCTAATAGTTTGGCTCAAAATTCCCAAAATCTGAATTTACAGTCCGCTGATATACCATCAACTTCGGGGAATGTTCAGGCTTATCACACTTCAGTCTTCAGTAGGACTATGTTAGCTACAGCCTGGGTAAACATTATTAAAAATGGACTTTCCTACAAAATAAGAGCCCTAATTGACCCATGTTTGGATGATACTTTTGTATCCACGAGGATTCAAAAATTATAAAAATTACCTACAAAACCAGTATCGGCAGATATTACGGGATTAGGAGGAGAACATTTGGCAAAATGTTCTAAGATCGCAGTTTTTACTATTGGCTCTATAAAAAGTCCGTCCTTTTCCATTGATACCGATGCATTAGTAGTGCCAGACGTTACTGGTAATATTCCTACGCATTCGTTTGAAAATGCGTTAGTGGAACAACTTCCAAAATTAGAATATGCGGATCCGACATTTTATAAGAGTGGTCCAGTAGATATTCTACTTGGAGGAAATGTATACCCTCTTATTTTGCTCAATGGTGTACAACATGGCATTCTTGGCTCACTGGTGGCCCAGGAAACAGTCTTTGGGTGGATTGTGACTGGCCCCACTAATATTTTGACTCCACGACGGGAAGTACGAGTTGCTCATTGTACAAGGGTGTCGATAGATGAGCAATTGGCTAAATTCTGGGAGATAGAGGAAATTTCCAGAAAGCAAATAATTTCAGAAGATGATAAGATTTGTGAGGAAATCTATCAGTCGACAACTCTACGAAAGTCTGACGGAAGATATATGGTGGATTTGCCTTTCAAACATAATTTTCCCGTGGGAACCGTTTTTAACTCAAATCGATATATAGCTCTTTGGCTCGAAAGCCAGAGTTTAAATCGACATATGACGATGTCATTGCGGAATATTTGTCTCTAGGACACATGGAGAAAGTTGATCCCCCTTTAAATAGCTCAGAGAAATGCTTTTATTTGCCTCATCATGGTGTTTTTAAACCTGATAGCACCACGACAAAGTTCAGAGTGGTTTTTAATGCCTCATGCCAATCATCAAATGGGAAAAGTCTGAACGACGCTCTGTACACTGGCCCAATTCTTCAAAAAGATATCGTTTCTCTTGTGTTAAATTGGCGACTGTATCAGTTCGTTTTTAACGCCGATATCACTAAAATGTGTAGGCAGATTTTGATTAACCCGAAGCATTCAACTTATCAGCATATTTTGTTCAGAACTTCTCCAGATGAAGATATACAAGATTTCCAGTTGAAGACTGTGACGTTCGGCGTCAATTGCGCTCCATATTTGGCTCTAAGAACGCTTTTGAAGTTAGCAGAAGATGAGAAAAATCGATTTCCAATTGGCTCAGATATTTTGGAAAATGATATGTACGTGGACGACGCTTTGGTTGGCGCTCATTCTGTCTCTGAAGGCTTAAAAGCCAGGGATCAATTAATAGGCATCCTAAGTTCGGCAGGTTTCGATCTCAGGAAGTGGACTGCGAATACCAAAGAAATCTTAGAGGGAATTCCACGAGATCATCTTCTGAGGGAAGAATTTCTTGAGCTGGATGATAAAAGTTCCGCGAAAACTTTGGGAATTCGCTGGAACGCATCCACTGACTCATTCTATTTTGCGACCGAGAAAATTCATGATAGAAGTTTGTTCACCAAAAGAGAAGTTTTATCGGTGATAGCGAAAAATTTTGACCCCTTGGTTGGCTGTCTCCAGTTGTTATATCGGCAAAAATATTAATGCAGCAGCTTTGGCTCGATGAAATAGGATGGGACGATCCTCTAAAACCTTTGACTCTACTCAGATGGAAAACTTTTACGTCAAACTATTCGGAAATCAATAAAATTAAAATACCTCGATGGGTAAAATATTCACCAATTTGTGAAATTGAGGTTCATGGATTTTGTGACTCTTCTGAGTTGGCATACGCAGCGGCGTTGTATTTAAGGGTAGAAGTGGGAAACGAAGTCTACACGAACTTGCTTGTGTCGAAGTCGAAAGATGCGCCTATAAAAAAGGTCTCCTTGCCAAGATTGGAATTGTGTGGAGCTCTTTTGTTGGCCAATTTAGTGGATTCGATTCTTCCACAATTGAAAATAAATAAACCAAATTTGTATTCTTGGTCTGACTCAACGATTGTGTTGGCTTGGCTCAAAAAACCGTCGTATACTTGGACGACGTTTGTTGCGAACAGGGTTTCCATAATACAGGAAAAAATTGGTAATGACTGGCGTCATGTTCCTACCTACGATAACCCGGCGGATCTAGCAACCCGGGGGCTGACTCCTTTAGAACTAAAGGATAATTCTTTGTGGTGGTATGGACCACCTTGGCTCAAACAACTTCAAAATAATTGGCCTGCAAATAGTGTGTTTGTGGAAACATCACTAGAATCAAAACCAGTTAGAGTATATGTTGCTAGATCAACAATAGGCGAAGATATCTTGGAGAAGTTTTCCTGTCTCTCGAGAGCGATTCATGTGGTCTCGTATCTGTTTCGATTTTTTCGTATGACTCATCCTACGCATAAGGTGAACGTGCAGTTTAGAAGTGTCCGGCTTTCGACAGCAGAGTTGACATTTGCGCGATATCGCTTAATGTCTTTGTCTCAGAGGATTCACTTTCCAGATGAATATTCTTGTCTCTCAGGGAAACGAAAATTGGATTCTAAAAGTCCGCTTCTATCTCTGACTCCATTTCTGGATAAAGACAAGTTAATTCGAGCTAATGGACGACTTGGATCTACCTCGTCTCTTTCTTACAGCGAGAGGCACCCCGTAATTATAGCCTATCAGAGTAGATTCGCACGACTTTACGTTGCTTTCATCCATAAATTGACTCTTCACGGAGGAATTCAACTCACTCTTGCTACTACCCGCCTTGAATGTTGGATCATAAAAGCGAAAACTTTGATAAAAACACACTTTCGTCACTGTGAAGAGTGTGTAATTGACCGAAAAAAGCGTCAAGGTCAGCTTATGGCTTGTCTCCCTCAGGAACGGACAACGTTTAGCCGACCTTTTACTAACTCTGGGGTTGACTTCGCTGGCCCATTCGATATCAAAAACTTCAGCGGTCGTGGCTGCCGTATTTCAAAGGGCTACATATGTTTATTCGTTTGTTTTGTCACCAAGGCTATTCACCTGGAGCCGGTCAGTGATCTGTCCACCCCTGCCTTTTTAGCAGCACTTTCGCGCTTTATTTCGCGACGCGGTTGTCCCCATCGGATATATTCTGACAACGGACGAAACTTTGTTGGCGCCGCCAAGGAAATAAAGGCAAATTTTGTGAAATCTATTTCCGGCCTGAATGAGGAAGCAGTATTAAGGTATGGGCATCAAAAACTGGAATGGCATTTTATTCCTGCTGCTGCCCCTCATATGGGAGGACTTTGGGAGGCGGGCGTAAAAAGTTGCAAGACGCATTTAAAAAAGATGTCAGGTCAGATTAGACACACGTTCGAGGAATTCGCTACGATTCTGGCTAATATCGAATCTTGTTTAAATTCTCGCCCTTTGACTCCACTTTCTGATAGTGCTGATGATTTTGCTATTTTGACTCCTGGGCATTTTTTTCTTATCTCCGGCCGAGCCAGAAGAAATCGCGTCAAAAACTGCCCTTTTAAACCGTTGGCGTCGTCTTAAGGTCATCCAACAAGAATTCTGTAGGCGTTGGAAAACAGAATACCTTAAAGAGCTCCATAAGAGAAATAAGTGGAAGAGTGCTCAAGAGGATCTGCAAATTAACGACCTTGTGGTTTTGCGCAATGAAGCTCTTTGTCCCAACGAATGGCGCTTGGGTCGCATCGTAAAACTTCATCCAGGTGGGGACAATAGAGTTAGAGTCGTAGACTTGAGAACGCAGTCTGGACTCATTACGCGCCCCGTGCACAAATTGGTGCTTCTTCCAAAATCCCACTAAAATATTACCAAAACTTCTGCCAATACTTTGTCTATCGTTGTCACATGCTAGCTCTCCACATCTTGACTCATAATTTAGCTCACTCAACTACGTTCTCTTGCAGCCATGAAGTTTCAAGAGGGTTACTTGTGCCCATTATGTGACAGCCGTCACTCATTTCGGAACTGCCGCAAATTCCTGGTCCGCACCCCCTTTGAGAAAGGAATCTACCTAATGCAACGGGGTTTCTGTGTCAACTGCATGGGGATGTCGCACCGGGTCATCGACTGCCGCCACACTAAAGGCTGCCGTATCTGTACAATTGGTCATCACACGTTGCTTCACCCGCTCAATGAAAAGGGTAAAGTGTGGCTGCAAATGACAGCGTGGGTTCGATTGCGAAGTCCAGGAAAAATCAACGACCCAATTATGGTACGCGCATTCCTGGACCCCAACTCGCCCACTAGCTATTTCATGCCCAATGAACACTTTCCTCTCAAGGATGAAGACGTCGGCACTCTGCTTCGCGTACAGCTGTCCTCCTCACGAAACGGGACGAACATATGGACGTGAGATACCCAAAGGTACAGGCAAGAATGGGTCACGTGATGGAGGTGTACCCTCAAGAGGACTGCGCGGACTACGCACCCCATATCCCATACGGTATAGGCATTATTTTGGGAGTAGATGTCGCCAGCCGTTTATATATGGGTCTTCCAGCGAAACAACAAGGGTTTCCTTATGCTCAAAATACTATTTTTGGATGGGCCTTCTTTGGAGAGGCCAGCATTGACTGGGACAACATCGGATTTTTCTTTTAGCTCTAGGGTAAACCAACCCACCACTATTATTATTAGTTTTCAATAGAAAAACCAAACTGAATTGTAGTCATTTACTATTATTTTTATTTCTTTTTTCCTTTTTTTTCATTTAAATTCTCTGTACATAATTATACCAACATTGTTTGCGCCTCTGTCGCAAGGCCGGCGGTATGTTCACGTAGAATAGGGACAATATTTCTGCAGCACTGGTGTGCTATTCACTGACACTTTGAGAAAGGTCAGTAATCTCGTCCCTGTTCTGCTTGAACGTATCGACCGAATACTCTCTCTTTCATTCTCCTTTTTTTGTGACCGACAGAACTTAACGAAACATTAAGTTTCGTTTTATTCTTTTTTGCTCTAAGCACTCATTCCTTTTTGTACGCCGGTCACAACGCATCGAAAAATATTAAAAAGTGTAAATTTAAGTTTTGTTATAAAAAGCCCTGAGAGCTAATAAATAATTGAAGTGAAAACTAGATCAAAATCGTGTGGTGTGTTTCATTTCATAGTTCGGGTTTAAAGATTAACAGTGTTAAAACCCACCCTTATTATTGCCTCGGTGGGCTTTCATATTAAAAGATCAGTGCGTGTGTGTGCCAACCAGCCAGTGTCTAAGCACAACCCCCCGCTTCGTCTCTTGTCTTGTGCTTTGCTGTGCCATCGTTCCAACGTAGCAACGAGTGGCTGTTGCTTTGACTCTGGGTGCCAACAACAACAAACAGCTGTGTTCTTGTTAGGCTCGCCTGTGCCTTTGTCTCGCCTGCAATAATAACAACAGCAGTGGTAAGCGGTACCGTCAAGCCAGAGACGGGAGTTTTCAATCGCCGGAGCAACAGAACGAGATTAATAGGGTGCCAAGAATCTGAGCATTCTGTGGTCGTCCCTAGGGAGTTGGTGAGTTACCCCAACACATTTTATTGATACATTGTTTTTACCATTCCTACACCTTAGTATTCCAGTGTAACAAGAAATACACAGAACATTTGGCTCATACCATTTGATGTTTTCCAACTTAATTAAAAAACAATTTGGATAACATTCAACCGCTCTTTTTGTAATTTTACGCTATTACGCGATGATACGAGGACTAAATATAAATCTATTTTGTAGAACATATCAAAAACTAGATTAAAATGTGTTCAAAATTCCAAATATTTAGAAGTGTGTAAAACAAATCTAAATGAATATCCTCTAATACTGTAAAAAAGAAACGACGAATGGACTTTTTTATCATTTTTTTGGTTCATATGGTAAAAATAAAAGGAAGAAAGCTCAAAATGCCACCTTTCATTTAATACCCATGTTGTGATAATACGACTTGCATAAAAACGGCGAAAATTCATGGAAGGGGACATGTCCTTTGCAACTTCGAAGTCATTTTAAAGGAAAATTCGACCAGAGAATGAAAAACTTAGTATGAGGTTTTGGCATAGTGGGTCACTACTTTCATAAAAATATAGTTTGGTTGATGTGCATTAAATTTTTTTCATTTTTGTTCAACGGTGTTATTTATAACTTTTTTAATTATTATTCTTTCTTTGTTTTTTTACAGCATTTTGTGAAAGAGACTTTGGGAATTAATTATGAATCGATCGAACAACGTAAACAATTATTAAATTTTATTTTTCAAACCAAAAGTCACAATTTGGTAATGATATAATTAAATTTATATGTCAACAAGCAAAACTGCATGATTTGGGCTACGGAAAATCCGCACACGAAGTAAAAAACATTTATTATTCTGAAACAAAAGAACAAAAATGTAATTCTGCACTTCTTTGAGGTAAGAGCTTTCCAATGATATATAATTTGTATACATTGAGATAATAAAACGCCGTAAAATGGTACCGAAAAATTCATGCCTTCCGTTTTAATATTCTGATATGGGTCAATTATCCTTTCGGAGGATACACCGCACCAAATAGTACACTTAAGTGGGTGCGATTGTCGCTGATAAACTGATCTTGGATTTTCGTAGCCCAAATCATGCAGTTTTGCTTGTTGAAATATCAATTTAATTATCTCATTACCAAATTGTGAATTGTGACTTTTGGTTTGAAAAATAAAATTCAATTATTTTTGTACGTTGTTCGATCGTGTAATGATTCATAATTAATTCCCAAAGTCTCTTTCACAAAATGCTGTAAAAAAAACAAAGGAAGAATAATAATTAAAAAAGTTATAAATAATTCAAACAATACACTGAAAGAAAAACGTACGTAACCGGAACGAAATTGTACGTTGCTGCAACGAAATTGGTCATTGAAAGTCAACCAACGTCGACGTTCGTTGCTGTAACGAATAAAGTTTCGTTGTTGCAACGAATCTTGATTTAATGGAAATTATAGTTCCGCAACGAATATGTTCGATGCTTCAACAATTGTTGTTTCGTTGCTCCAACAATGTTCTTTCGTTGCTGCAGCATTGCTGATTCGTTGCTGCAACAATGTTGTTTCGTTGCTGCAACAATGCTGTTTCATTGCTGCAACAATGCTGTTTCGTTGCTGCAACAATGCAACAATGCTATTTCGTTGCTGCAACAACTCTGTTTCGTTGCTACAACAACGTGGTTTGCTTGCTGAAACAATGTGGTTTCGAAAATATTCGTGGCATTAAATTAAACATTTTCTTTGCAGCAACGAAACTTTATCATTGCAGCAACGAACGCCGACGTTAGTTGATTTCAAAAAAAAAAAAAAAACAAAATTCGTCCCGGCATCGAACGTTTTTCTTTCAGTATAGATAATTTAGTTCCAAGATGACCACCGGCAGTAGACTTCGAAGTGATTATTCGCAACAACAGCTCAACTAAAGGGTGTTTTTTATTGAGGTATAGAACTTCGAATTGAAATAAAACACAAGAAAATCGTTTTAATGTCCATCAATTTGGCTTTATTGGAAGGATAATTTTATGCCATTAATGTTTAAATATGATTTCGGGCATGTGGCCGCCGCGGCTGGCTCGAATATAGCCAATTCTACAGGTCCAATTTTCAACCACTCCAATTGCTGTGCACGGTGGCGAATCGATTCATTCGGGTCCTCTTCAACACAGCTCTACAGCGGCAATTGTTTCTTCGGTGCGCACTGTTCGACGTCTCTGCGGATGCGTATTATCACATAGAGTAAACGTAGTGCGAAAACGATCCATGGTTAACCGAATTAATTGCTCTGATGGACGATTATGTCGACCATAAAATGGACGGAGCGGTGAACTTCGCGAACTGAACCATTACTTTCGAAATAAATTTGCACGATTTGCAAGCGTTGTTCTTTTGTCAAACTGTTCATGATGAAATGGCAAACCAAACTAAATATTAATCACTTGACAGCTGACAAAATGGCCGCCAGTTAAAAAAGTGATGGCAACTTAAAGTTCTATACCCCAATAAAAAATACCCTTTACTTAAGGCAGAACTCCAAAAACGTGAATGAGAATTACTATCGAATACATTCTAAAAACATACACACTAGAAAAACACATAATTTGTGTGTCTCCGATTGTTGCAGCAACGAATAAATAGTTGCTGTAACGATATCAGTATCGTTGCTGCAACTAATGAGTTGTTGACGCAAACTCCATTCTCCATTAATTTTAATAAGTTTTGACAAAATAATATGGATTTGTATAAAAACAAAATTAATGAGAGTATTTTCGTTGCATCAACGTTGCAACGAAACTACGAAAAGTGCGAAAAATCGGTTTCATACCATAAACGTTCACATCGTTGCAGCAACGTGTAGGATGGTTGTGTGAACGTAATATTTTGTTGCTGCAACGAAATGGCAATAACGAATCTGATTCGTTGATGCATTGAATGATTTTTCTTTCAGCGTATAACTCATTCTGCGCCACCCTGTATAAAGGATACCATTTAACCAAGAAAAGCTCCCGGATACGATCTTATATCGCCTAAAATGATTTTGGAACTACCATTTATGGCGATACGGTTCCTTTCAAATTTGTTCAATTCCATTTTTAGAATACGCTATTTTCCAAATGGAAGATCTCATTAATAAAGATGATTCTGAAACCAGGAAAGGAAAAAAAGTCCCTTCGTCCTATAGACCAATACGCTTATTATTTATTTATTTATTTATTACAATTAAAATTATAATAAACTTATACAATAAGGGCACTAGCAACTAAGGCTATCGTCCCGAGAATTATCTATATGCTATGTGTGATACCTAATGGTTATTTAATAGTAAAAATAATTCATATTTTGTTATGTATATTAATAGTTATTAGAAACTTATAAAGTTTTGTAATATTATCTGCGGATGGATGTTTGAGAAAGTCAAATGCATCAGATGTTTTAAAAATATTTACAAGAATGTGTTGAAGTGCAGAACAGTTGGATAGTAGGTGAGATATTGTAATGTTGCTATTGTTAAAGAAAGTGCAGACCGGCGGTTGTTCTTTTGTCATTAAATGTTCATGAGTCAATTTTGTGTGATTAAGGCGTAGACGTGAAAAACATTTGTTTTGATGGCATGTAGTTGTTAGAGGCAATTGCAAAGGAGTTCTATTCGGATTTATATTTTTATATTGATGACTGTAAATGCTCCATTCATAATTTGATTTTGTATTTGCGTAATTTGTTGCCATATCAAAAACGTATTTTTTGGAAATGGGTATAAATGTCAATGTTGGAATACGATGTGGGATATTTTTGGCTATCATGTCAGCAGACTCATTACCAGAGATTCCAACATGGCTAGGAATCCACATGAGTTTTACTTTGTTTTTCAGATCCTGCATTAATTGTTGTATATGGTTTATTGTTTGGTTGTTGTTCCAAATCTTGAAACATGCTTCAAACACAGAACGACTGTCGGAGCATATAAGGGTTTTAATATGTCGTTTTTGCAAATTTCCATTGATTTCAAAATAGATAAAGCTTCTGCATCAAATATAGATGATTTTTCCGGAAGAAGGCCTGTTACTTGGATATTACCGTTTTCAGTAACAACAGCGAAAGCTGTATTTATCTGAGATTTTGGCCCATCGGTGAATAAAATTTCCCATCCATTGTTTTTATATTCATTAAAAATGTTTGTTGACAATGTCCTGTAAATGTTGTGGTTGGTTGTGTTTTTGTTGAATGAGGTTAGTGTGTCCACAAAAAGGTCTGGGCACAGTGACCAAGGAGAATACGTTTGCTTTGGGTTCTTATATCCTTGTATGTTCAACTGTTTAGTGATTTCATAGAATGTTGATGGCTTTTTTAGTTGCGACTTTCTTTTTTTAACAAAGATAATTCGTTTCGGAGAAGATAAGGTATGTTGCATAGTATTTTGTGCGTTAATCGGGATTTTAGTCTTAAGGCGTGTAAAGAAATCGGTTCAAAACCTCCTTCTGCTAATAAATTCTGTATAGGCGTGGTTCTGTATGCACGTAGACTTGATCTGACAGCGCTGTGGAATATGGATTCGACTGGAGATTTTATTGATTTTGCAGCTTTGTGATAGAAAATTAAACCATAATCTATCTTTGAAAGTATTACTGATCTCACTACTTTAAGTAAACTGTTGGTGTGCATTTGACTTTTTGTTGATGATAAATACTTAATTATATTTAATCGACTGTGCAGATCTTTTCTGAGGTATATACAATGGCCCTTAAAACTATATTTGCAATCTACGTATATTCCAAGAATCTTACAATTATTTACATTTTTGATTATATTATTATTATAGTCAATATCAATAGAATTACAAATTCTTTTATTGCAGATATGCAAATTTTTCGTTTTGTCAAACGAAATCTTTGCACCTGATGTTTTCGATCAAATATCAATTTCATTTAATGATTTTAAAAATTCCTGTTTTATTTCGAAATTGTTTTGTTTTTTTTTGCGATAATATACAGGTCGTCAGCATACATGCAATGATAAATTTTCTTGTTTTGTAGTAGTATTCTGCTTAAATCATCAAAGGCTATTATAAACAGAGTTACCGATAACGGAGATCCCTGGGGAATTCCATTGTGTAGTGGTACTATTTCAGAAAAATTGGTTTTAACTTTAGCGGTAAATTTACGGTTGGTTAAAAACGATTTTATGAAATTGAACTCTGACAGTTTTCGAAGGACAATATGGCCTCCAACATTGTCAAATGCTTTAATGAAGTCGATTGACAAAATTGAGGTGTGATTCTTTGTAGATCGATTTTTACAAATTATGTGATCTATATACAATAACGCATCTGTAGTGCTTAGACCGGAATGAAAACCAACTTGGCTTGGAGATAGTAGTTTAAATTTTTTAAGTACCACATCAAACGTTTAGATACAATTTTTTCTAATATTTTTCCAATACATGGTAACAATGATATGGGCCTATGTGAAACCAATTGATTGATTGGTTTCTTTGGCTTGATTATTGGAATATTTGCTGAGATTTTAAAATATTGGGGGATATTTCCCGATTCAAATATGGTGTTGAAATGTTGAAGCATACGTTTCTTCAATGTTGTAGGTGCATATTTGATCATTGGGTAAGATATTTTATCTAACCCCGGAGTTTTGCCCTTTGATGAATTTAGACTACAAACCATTTCTTGAAATGTAAATGCATCCGCTAAGCATTTTGCTTTAGGAGAACAGGGTGTAGTGGGTTGGCATGTTTGCAAAAACGTATATTTACTATTGCAGAATTCAATTGAGCGAATTGTATGTGGTGTGAAGTTCCCAGTTAGTAGTTTAATTCCTTGCCATAAAAACGACGAAGAAGATGATGGATTGAGAGACTGAGTGAAATTATGTAATGCTTTGTCTTTGGCAATTCTTTTGGCCCTGTTAAATATTGCGTTTTTCATCTTATAATCAATCAGGTTTGACATATTTCGACGGAATTTTCTCCATGCGGATTGTTTGTCTGATCTCAACTGTTTCAGTTCACGAGACCACCATGGGACAGTCTTGGTGTTGTAATTACCAGTTGTTTGTGGAATGGAATCGTTTGCCGAGGATCTGATATTTTTCTAATTTGAGCTGCTTCCCTGTTTATATTTTCCGAGATAGGAATTGAATTCGAGTATCTAATTATATTTTTACTATATTTAGACCAATTTGCCTTATCAGTGACATATTTAGGTTGGAAGGAAAGAGAGAAGTTTATATTCATGATCAATTCAGTCTTGGTGGGGAAGTGATCGCTATTATAAAGGTAATTTATTGTATTCCAAGAAGCTTACTTCCGTGATTGTCTAAACTCTTTTATAATATTCTCCTCGTTAATCTTAAACTATTTCTCACATCTAAAAACGTGATTCCAGATTACCAATTTGGATTTCACGAAGGCCATAACACTATAGAGCAGGTAAACAGATTGACCAATAAAAAAAGAATACTGTTGTGCTGTATTCCTCGACGTTGCCCAGGCTTTTGACAAAGTTTGGCACGAAGGCCTGAACTACAAAATTCAAAAATATATACCCTCCAACACTCACAGTCTTCTTAACTCATACTTTAAACGCCATAGCTTTAGAGTCAAGTGCGAGCCGTATATCGTCAGTAGTTGGGAAATAATGGCAGGGTTCACACAAGGTAGCGCACTGGGTCCCTATCCTCTAACTTTTATACTCTGCAGATATATCCATATCATCAAGCGTCCTCATGTCAATTTTCGCCGATGACACAGCCATAATGAATAGACACGAAAAAACAGATAACGGCTTCAATTACCCTACAGGGCCACTTAAAACACGTTGAATCATGGATGTCTATCTGTAGGATAAAATCTAACGAGACAAAGTGTAAACAGGTAACATTTACTTTAAATTGTAATACATGCCCAACGGTAAAACTAACCAAAATTTCTCTTCCACAATCTGATTATGTTACATACCTAGGTATCCACCTGGTCCGCCAATTAACTTGACGAAGACACATTGAAAGCCAAAAGAACTCAAATTAATCTAAAAAACCCGACAACTTCATTGGCTGCTAAACCAAAACTCGAAACTAAATCTAGAATGCAAGGTACTGCTCTACAACAGTGTAAAAACCCAATTTGGCAATACGGCGCTCAATGCATGCTCGAGAAAAAAATCCAAAGGGTTCAGTCAAGGACATTAAGGATGATTACTGGCGCACCTTGGTATATGATAAACGAAAATATTCACAGAGACCTGAAGATACCTCTCATCAAAAACGAAATTCAAAACATCAACGTCGCTTACGAAGAGGTGGACAACAAACTCACTAAATTAAAAGTAAAAATACATTAATTTATATTGTACTTCACGTGGTTGGGAGGTCACAGAGGATTTTTTCGAGTATGAAAAAATGACTAAACATATATCTGAAGGTATATTTTTTAAATTAAGAGTTTTTTGAAATATCGATTGATGTATTAATAATTGTTAATAAATCTTAAATTACCAGTTCTCTCTCCTGTAGCTTCGAAAACTTATATTTATATTTTGAGGCAACAATATTGCCATTTTTTGAAAACATAGTTGTTACGTTAGGTTGTATGGATATTTTTTTAAATTTATTAGTAAAATTGTATATAACCCCTGAACGATTTCGCCACAGATATTAGCATATCAGGAGAACAGTTTATCGGTCTTTATTCATTAAAATATCAAAAATTCTGAAATTGAATTATCTCAAAATATTACTATAAATATTTGTAACCTTTTATTTTGTTATATTCGCTTCATATCAATTATATATAGTAAATTACCATATTCAAGGTAGAAGATTTGTATCGCCGATATGTGTCAGATCTAATTAAAAGTGATCTTTGTTATATTATTTTGGTACTCTTAACAGTTCTATAGTGAAAACGTTGTGAACAAATGTGCGAGAATTTGTACAGATCTTAAATAACTAACAAATATTTTATTATTCCTTGCCACAGCTTGTGTGGAATATACGTATGTTTCTCAGTGAATTATGTCGACAGTATCTCGTATCTCTCTCTTCTTAGTTCCCTTGCCAATGGATTTGGATGTGTAGCTAGGCATGTTTAAATCACAATGTATATTTATATATTTTAATTACCATGGTGCGTTTGCAATCTGCCACAGGATTTTGTTCTGTATTCTTTGTATTTTATCAATGTTCGAATTTGAAGTTCCCCAGAGCTGAATTTCATACATCCATATTGGTTTAATTATTATTCTTGTATATAAGCAACTAGCTGACCCGGCAAACGTGGTTTTGCCTTCAAATTTTATTTATTTATCGGTGCAATGTAATTCACATTTATTTGAAAAAAAAAAATGTGAATAGTATATGAACTATAAATTAATAAAAAGTATATGCATAATTAAGAACATGTCAGAGTTATTCGTTATAGTGTACCCAGAGAACTTCGTCTCACAGGCGTTATCCTACGTCATTTCAAATTGCAGAAAATCTGTGGTCAGTTGATTCTTTTTTTAAATATTTGCTGGGTGGGTTACGGTCGTGCCGATTTTGAATTGTATTTTCGCTCATTGAATCACTCTGTGATAAACAATATTTTGTTTTATTGTCAGATGCAAAAACGATCAAAACGGGTGGTTTTCCGACACGGAAACATGCGATATACAGTTGACCGTGTGAAAAACATACATTCTCCAGACTGAGGACACAAACACTCGGTGTGATTTATTGATTGTCATGGCGAATGGAAATTGGATTCGCTTAAACTCGAATGTCATATCGGTTGGAATCATTGGAATTCTCGGAATGAGAACTTCCTCACCTTTGAACTTTTCTTTTATTATTCTTGCGTGAATCACATAGCTCATGAGTTTTGTGACCGCTAAACGCGTTCGGTTGCATAATTTCGGTTGATGGATATTGCAAAGCATGATGACAACTGAAACAACCTTAAATTGTAAATTGTGCGATGGCAATCCAGGCAGATCCAATGAATTCAAAAACTCAGTTGGATAGTTGCTTGCTTCGTCTTCGTTTGTTACACAGTCGATAGATTTGAAGGAATGCAATGAACCAACGATTTGATTTTGAATTGTTCAGTTTAAGTGATCCACATCCTTGTTCTTTGCCAATTGGCTTAATGCGTTTGTGTCGCATTAACGTTCACGCTGCACTTCTAGTTCGAAAGGGTCGTATGGTCGACAATCTGGCAATGGCATTCCTAACCTGACTAATAAACTGCTGCACATGAGGTAACACATGCCTTCTATCAAAACCAATGCCTGGTTGTGCATCTCTTCATTCATCTCAATATGGGGATTCTTTGAATGGACAGAAACTCGATGCAAAATGTCTTCTTATATGTCATACTTGTACTTGTCCCACAATTCACGTGGATTTAATGGAAAACATGTGGCAATAATGAACGCAAATAATATGCGTATTTTACTTGGGAATGCAGAAACAGTTGCTTCAGCGATTGTCGTATCCCAATGCGTATAGTTTTCAAGCAAATTGAGCTCCTGACACGCAGTACGAAATGTTGGCAACACAACACCATGGATATTTCGAAGTGACTCAAATGATGAGTCGCAAGTAAAAGCAGTCATCATTCCTTGAATGAGCTATATAAATAAGACCTAAAGCTTCAGTAGAACGAAACCCGAATGACCAGGAACAATATCGCCTTGCGTTCGACGTTAAATTTTCGAGAAGAAACTGCTCAGTGTTGTCGCTGGTGGGTTCTGAGCACATTTTGCAACATTTGCTGCAGTGAAATAAACTCGTTGGCCGTTCTCCAGATGCACTGCCAAATGAGTAACAGTCGGAAAGCGTTCGTAAATGGGAAATGAGAATATACGCAAATTGGAGCTCCGTTTCTCGGAATCATCAACCGATACGCGTTAAAATTCATTGCGCTGACCTTCTTGCTGATTTCATTGCGCCGACCTTCTTGGATTGAATCTGCTTTCATCAATAATATCTGCTCCAAATGAAGTCATTTGAAAGCATCCGTTATATTTATGTGTGTTCGATAGAAATGAAGTGATTCTGGTCTTTCACCATGAAGCAAAGAATGCAATGGCTCTGGTGGTAATTTAACCTTGCCACTGAGACAGCACAATCCAGGCGTTTCTACAGTGCACTTCAATGCACCGTAAACATAAACGTCATCTATCATCGTAAAATCATTCCATACAAATCGGGGATATTTCGGGAATTTTCTTCGGTATTCTTCTTGTTTGGCCGGCGACCAATCCGAATTGGTGCGAATCATCGAAATCGGTCCATGCGTTCTAGAGTTATAAGCGTAGTAACTAACGCCACTCTTTTTTATATATATAGATTTGCAGTCGAGTCCGAGTTTGGATTTACGATTTATGAGCCATGCGAGTTGTTGTGATTTAAGTTTTATTTGGGTAAGTTTAGAATCAATATGGTTTTGCCAAATGAGTCTGCGGTCAAGATGGATTCCCAAGTATTTGATGGAAGTATGCTGCAGAATACTAAGGCCATTAGTGGTAATTGGTGGACATGTGTTCCTTCGCAGAGTAAGAGTGATATGTATGTACTTTTGTTCGTTTACTTTTATTTTCCATTTATGGATCCAATTCTCTAATAAAACTACGTATTCTTGAAGAAGACCAGATGCGACGATGTGATTCTCATGGACACTTGAAATTGCGGTGTCATCGGCGAACGTTGAGATATGGACCAGATTGCTAGTAGGCATGTCGGAGGTATATCGAACATATAACAGTGGACCTAAGATGCTACCTTGGGGGACGCTTTTATAGAAATTTCCGAAGATATGTAGCTTTTGTGTTTAATTATGAACTTGCGGCCAAGAATGTAATTTTCTAGCAGATTGTGTGTATTAAGAGGCAGAAGCATTTTAATTTTGTGAAGTAGGCCTTCGTGCCATACTTTATCGAAAGCTTCAGAAACATCAATGAACAGAGTTGAGCAGTATTTATTTTTCTTCAAAAGCATTGCGTATATTTGTTACTAGCCTGTGAACTTGTTGAGTCGCGCTGTGGTTTTTACGAAACCCGAACTGGTGGTTTTGGCGTTAAGCAGCTTTTCAAAAAGTTTGGACATGTTAGGTAGAAGACTTATCGGTCTGTAAGAATTTGCTCTTGTAGGGTCTTTCCTTCTTTATGAATCATAGTGATAGCTGATGTTTTCCAAACTGTAGGGTAATACCCAAGCCGTGATATAGCATTGAAGATCAGAGATATTAGCCACGCCGCCGCCGATGACTACAGCTGAAATCGGCGCAGGAAAAACTAAAGATATAGATATTTAATCTTTTTTAATCAACCATGTAGGTATCTACCAAACTATAACTACCAAATATTACAAGCGTTCATATTGCTTATTACCGTAACAAACGCAACAGCGACAAAAATAATAAAATTTCATAATAAAAAATCCAAATAAATATGACGCACCAACCATCTATCATTTAGAGGATTTTGATGAAGAATTAACAAATGTCGACTTCTACCAAAAATTATTGACGAAGAAAAGCCTCGCAATGGATGGCGCAAAAATCGCGATATCATCCGGACCTGGCGCTGAATGTTGGAAGTACTTTGGCCATTTATACATAGCCAATAAAAAAATTTTGGGGAAGTCCAAATTTTGTAACCAATGCTTTCAAACTGAGAATAGGATTCTGAAAGGCTGAGATAACTTATTTTCATACATGCATGCCAAAAAGTAAAGAAAAAAGAAAAGGCATGACTCTATATTAAATACTCAATTCAGAATTCATTGGGAAGATTTTATGGTTCCAATTAGAATAAAATAGAACGGATGTGAAATATCGCAATCATTTAAGTTCTAGAACTGATGTATTAACCCCATATCAACAGATACGGAAATGCTTCATTGTAAAAATTTAATGATAATTAGAATTTTATTCTTTTTTAGGTTTGGCGTGACCACATCTACTGCTAACCACATCAATCATTTGAAATCGTTGCATGACATTGATAAAAATTCCCAAAATTTTAAACCAAATAAGGAAAGAACACTACTGGCCCTTTCATCTGCAAGCAATAACACCAATTTTAAACACGCTAGGCAAATTGCTGAAATGTGCAGTGTAGACCTGACAGCGTTCAAAGTTGTTGGTAGAGAAGGCTTTAAAAGATACATCCGCAGAATAAACCCTAGTCTTACGTTCCCATGCCCAAAGACAGTAGCCACAACTGCCCTTAACGATGTATACGATGTTCGTGGCCAAAAGTCCGAATGACATTGCTTTGGTTTTGGATATGTGGACGGATAATTACAAAAAGTTATCATACATCAATATAAAGGTGCATTTTTCTGAAAAGTTCGAATTAAAGTGTGTTTCTCTAAAAACTGAACTGTTTCCACATCCTCATATCGGGAATGCCATCGGAGAAAAAATCATGGCCACATTGAATGAATTTGGTTTGGAAAGACGGAACATCACTGCTATTACTGATGGAGGTTCTAATATAGTATCGGCTCTAAAATTGAATAACATTACTCGATTTACCTGCTTGGCACATAGCCTTTACAGATTCATAAGTTACGACATTTTGGAGAACGATAGATTTAAAGAAATTAAGTCTATAATTTCAAATCTAAAAGACATCTTCCGGACCCTCATGTTTAGAAGTAACGATAAAAGCCATACGATATAATCGAAAATATATATAATTCTATTGAAATTGATGACTCGTATTCAATTGGTGAGTTAGAACAGGAATTGGAATCTGCTCTGCAAACACCACATATCCAAACTCTAAAAAATTCTGTAAATACGCGATGGAATTCTCTTTTGAGCATGATCCGAAGTTTCGAAGAAAATTACGAAGGTATAAATTTTACCCTCCTAAAGATGAAAAAAGAGACTCTGATTATTCCGGGAATGAAGAGGGAACTACTAAAGGAGTTCAGAGAGTTTCTCGATTTTTTTCCGCAGCAACTACATATCTACAGGGCCAACAATATGCGACGGTTTCAACCTGGGTGTACTTCTTGGAAAATATTTCTGATAACCTTATCGAAAAAGAATGTTTGGCGTCATTTGACAATATAATAGCTCTTTACCAATTTGCAAAACAGCGCATTTTTCAGATATTTACTATACAAAAGCTACATGTGGTTGCGGCATTAATGGAAAGGCTTGCAAATTACTTGAACAAAATACCGATATCTGCAAATTTACCCGACACGTTTGTTTTAAGACAAGTTGTTCAAAACCACACGACAAAACAAAGGCTAATTTGCGATAAAAATTGAAAAACGTAAATTCGAAGAAGAACTCTCTACTAGTACTTCCTGCCAGGAAACTCTTCCGAAAAAATCAGTGAGCATCTGGAAAATGTCATTAAGTGTTATTATTTATGTACACATTTCCATATACTATCATTTCCAGTATCAGATGGTGAAAGTCTGGATTGGTGGAAGGAAAATGGAATAGTAACATAAACATTAATATCGTTACTCTAATATAAAAAAGACGTAACTCATATTTGTTTGCAAATCGAGATTTTTGGTTATTTTAATTTTAACAAAACACGAAAAATCAGTAATAGATAACAAAAAATCTCGATTTGCAAAAAAATATCAAATACGTCATTTAATATAGGGTAACGATATGTAAATATTTTTCATAAACAAATTAATATGAATTATTCATTTAAGGTTTTCCCCCATATTGCGCAACTAGCAGACACTTATTTTGGAATACCCGCAACTTCAGCATCTTCTGAAATGGTTTTTTCAGCAGCTGGGTCTTGTATTACCGCCAAAGAAGTAGACTAAATCCATCTACAATCAAAAAGCAACTTTTTGTTCACGATAACTACAATATAGTTAATCAACTATTATGAACATGTAAAAACTTCAATGTGGAGTTTCATAACACAAATTTATGTAACAAATAACTTGAATTTGACTGCATGTATTTCAAATCGTGAGCACAATATGTACGCACAAATTTTTAGATTTGTCTACCCCTTCGTTACTACAATACGAATCAACCAAATCGGCCAGTGATATTTCATGTACATAGTTTACTAGATATGATATTAATAACTAAACCGAAGAGAGGTAAGTAAGATATCATATATTTTACAAACTGTACCGATTACTTGTAATTGTACATTAGAAGTAATCGGTTTATTACACTGTCCGACAGTCCATATTGTAGATGATATATGTCTGAAACTATAGGTGACATGGGGTTGATTGGCGTTTTTAGTTTTTCATTTCCACATCCTGTTACCCCTTAAAGGACCACAGAGTTCCAAAGCAAACGATTTTTCAAAAATTATTTTAAATACTTGTTCGCATCCTATGATATAAATGTCAAATTAAAGAATAGAACATGTGCTAAAAACACTTTAAATAGCAAGCTTTTATCTGTTTTAGATTAGCATCAACAACCATTTCAAGTTTTCTCTCTTAAAAAGTAAAATATGAACAAACTAAAGAAACTAAGGGGTAAATTTGAAATGGGTGTTAATGATGATCTGATACAAAGGGAAGCATGATATTGGAAATATTTTTAACAGATATTATCCTCTTTAATTTGACACTAATGCCGTTATCATAGGGTGCGAAAAAGTATTTAAAAAAATTGAAAATTTGTATCCTTTGGTATTTTGTACTCCTATGAAGGGGCAACAGGATGAGAAAATGATAAACTAAAAACGCCAATTATCTCCATTTTGCCAATAGTTCCCTACGTATATCATCCGGTTCAAGTGTAACTACTTTTTCTACTCTTTTCAGAACTTGTTCGAATATACCCATAAAAATGTACATTAAATTTATTGCTCAATCCCAATGTCTTGCAACACAAATTTGAAGAGAAAAGTTGAATTGAAAAAATTGTAAATCGTATTATATCAGCGAAAAACAATATAGGCCTTTTTCACCGAGTGTCATTAAACAGTATTTTAATTTTCATGTTCGAATATTATTGTTATTTGTTTTTATTAGAAAATAGCTGAACTTATTTTTGTTGAACATTCCGGCTGACAAATGTTCGCAATTGATTAATTTTGATTAGAAATCCGGATTCCACAAGTAAGTACTTAAATACATAATGTTCATGCTTTTTTAATTTATGCATTTCTGATCGTCAACCATACAGGATTCTTGTCCACAACCATACTACTAGTAAGCTAACTTTTGCTGATTTTGTTGCCATACAATGTGAAGATAAGCCGCGTGGATAATCAGCGAATAAGTATTTTTAGAGCTTGAACTTCCATTGGAAACTGAATTTATTGTAAACTGTGAACTTCTGCTAAAGATTCAACAGTTAAACATGCAACTACAAAGCCTATATTCAAAATCATAAATTAAATTTTGTTAAATTGTTATAAAAATGGTTTATATTATTACATATCAATCAGAGAGGATTTCTAAAGGGTGTTTTTTATTGAGGTATAGAACTTCGAATTTCGAAACACAAGAAAATCGTTTTAATGTCCATCAATTTGGCTTTATTGGAAGGATAATTTTATGCCATTAATGTTTAAATATGATTTCGGGCATGTGGCCGCCGCGGCTGGCTCGAATATAGCCAATTCTACAGGTCCAATTTTCAACCACTTTTTCGAGCATATGGGGCCGTATGTTGGCAATAACGCCACGAATGTTGGCTTCCAAGTCCCCTAACGTTTCTGGTTTGTTGGCGTAGACGAGCGACTTCACATATCCCCAAAGAAAATAATCCATTGGTGTCAAATCACACGATCTTGGTTAACCGAATTAATTGCTCTGATGGACGATTATGTCGACCATAAAATGGACGCAGCTTGCGGTGAACTTCGCGAACTGAACCATTACTTTCGAAATAAATTTGCACGATTTGCAAGCGTTGTTCTTTTGTCAACCTGTTCATGATGAAATGGCAAACCAAACTAAATATTAATCACTTGACAGCTGACAAAATGGCCGCCAGTTAAAAAAGTGATGCCAACTTAAAGTTCTATACCCCAGTAAAAAACACCCTATATAATAAAACTGTTTCGCAATTTGAAAGTTTTTCTATAACTAAATTTTGTTCGAAAAGAATATTTCGATACTATCAAATTCTAAACATTAACATATGCAAAGAACAAAGAAGTTACATTTCTTTTTGAAAAATTTGTTTCAAACTTTCTTTAAACTAGAAGAATGCATGTAAGTTGTTCTTTGTAAATATTGAT
The DNA here is from genome assembly GCA_947397865.1 of Polietes domitor. Taxonomy (NCBI): domain Eukaryota; kingdom Metazoa; phylum Arthropoda; class Insecta; order Diptera; family Muscidae; genus Polietes; species Polietes domitor. The sequence continues at coordinate 109,013,831 of OX377618.1, forward strand.
AAAAAAATTTACAATATTTTACTTTATTCTCACTGTATCATTCTACATATAAGGATGTATGTATTTCTGTACTGTATTCCCAGGATAGCAAACCACACAAGATAAAATAGTTTGACCGCTTTAAATTAATATGTTTATGTTTTGTTGCCTAGTGACGCAACATTAAATCTATTTATGTCATTCAAAAAATGTATGTATGTTATGTATTATTTACATAATGTAGCAATATGAATTTTATATCAATACACAAGTGTATACATGTTTTTTAAAGATATATTTAAAAACTACTATAAAACATTCTCTAAAACTGAACATTTCCATACAATTTGTTGTTAATACAGAAACAGATCACATTGAAAATAACATAACGCGTTTTACGAAATGAATGGATTTTTTATCCTTGCCCTGCTTAGTGCACTATAAAAAATACCATTGTTGTATGACACACGGTACATAGCATTTTATTAAAAAAATATTTTATACTTACTTTCCGTCATGTTACAAGGCATCAAGAAAATATAAAACCGTCAATGATATTTATTTACACTTATATCTACTATATAGAAAATGTATTATAATTATTTTATACGATTGTGGAATATATATGAAAACAAAAATTGATTTGTAAATAGTGCAGTTTTTTATTTTATTTTTTTGGGTAAATGTTCAAAACCATACCACTTCTTGACATTCGACTAGAGCTATATCTTATTAACTATTAATTGTGTACTGCAATAAAAGTTTGGATATTTAATAACAAAATCGCTTAGTAATTTTAAAAAAGTGTAGATAAGAATCACTATGATATCATAATGAAATCTAAAAACATTATTAATAAAAGCAAATAATTTGCTTCATGCTTGTAGAGCGCTAAGATGTAACATTTGCGATGCGATATTTTTATGGAGCTGTATCTAAATCTGAACCGATGTATCCTATTTTCATCACAGATGAAACAACAACAAATTATAATACAAATCCATTTCGACAAACGAAGAAAACTGTTTGATATACATAAACTTATTTCTCTTTGTTCATTTACAACAACTGATGACATGTTTACCGCAAACAAACTATTTTTTCCCACTAAAGAAACTCAAAAACGACGTTCGCGTGTTTAAAATTTCGTTTCTACGAAATGCATTTTTTCTCTGCGTGTAGGTCTCTACTTTAAAGATTCGAAACAATAAGAAATGAGTTTTAACTTACTAAAATTTTTGTTATATGATTTGAACTGGGATATTGTCCTGGCTCAAGACCATTTTGCTTCTATATTTAATAGAATGCAAATTTATTTACAAATGGCATGGTGATATTTATTACTTGGCTGCAGACTACCACGATCATGATTTCGACCATGTCAAAAGTCTTTTCAAGTGGCTTCGCAGCGACTGTTCAACATCAAACCCGGCCTCTATAAGGAGATGATTCTCACAAACGAACGAGAATCACAACTCACTTGCCGAATTTGCGTTTAAAAAATCGCACCAAGTAATAAAGCACACATGCCATCTTACAAGCATCTCATTGAGTTGCGTATGTAAGTTTGTGTATATGCAGGTATAGTTATCCAGCAAAACTTCTGCCGTGCCAACGCTCATTTGTCTTAGTTTTTTCGTTTGCATTTTTTTGGTCTGTAATCAATATTTGATTTGAACTGGGATATTGTCCTGGTAATAAATATCACCATGCCATTTGTAAATAAATTTGCATTCTATTAAATATAGAAGCAAAATGGTCTTGAGCCAGGACAATATCCCAGTTCAAATCAAATATTGATTACAGACCAAAAAAAAATGCAAACGAAAAAACTAAGACAAATGAGCGTTGGCACGGCAGAAGTATTGCTGGGTAACTATACCTGCATATACACATACTTACATACGCAACTCAATGAGATGCTTGTAAGATGACATGTGTGCTGTTTAATGTAGTTCATGCCTTCAACATATTTATCAAATACCATGAATTCCTATTTTATATTTAGTATTTACTCATTGTATTATTTGAATTAGATTTTGAGTAACCACTTTATTATTTAAATTATTTGAGTTATCCTGTCATACCTTTGTATAAAACCCCCAGTATTTTTTATTACGATCTGGCAATTAGTGGCCTCTCCTTTTGTCAAATCTCCATTTTATTACAAAGCGAGCCTGCCTGACAGCACAGCTGGATTGATTCTGCCCTTTTTCCAACCAGCCGTGCAGCCAGATCAGTCGTGCCCTAATCCCACTAAGCTCAATCTCAATAAATATGTAAGTTTGGATTTGAAACAAAAACTCTGTTTTGTTTGTACAAGGTAATAACCAGGACAATCTAAATTGTCCTTGATATAAGACCGTAAGGGCGCATATTGGATAAATTATATATGGGTAGTGATCTAAATCACATCTCTTCGGACGTCGTAAAGTCCAATATTTCGCGATCTTAATCACGTATAGTCATTTATGGACGACGGCAAGTCCTCAATCTCGTGATCTTAGTCACATTTCACTGGTTGAGTTAGTGAATACATTATCACAAAACCAGTGGCAAACTTTAATAAAACTACGACATTCCACATTGCTATTAACAAAATTCCATTAGGGATTTAACATGGTCCTTCAGAGCCCTCTTTGAACTATCAGTGGAGTTTCCAGTCTCAAATGCAACTCTTTCACCATAGTTCTTAAAAAATAAATAGTGGGTACACACATATTGCAGAATACCAAATTATAAAAGAGAGCTTCCCAATAAGAATTGCAAGCAAATATACAAAAAAATTATAAGTGCTTCTTATATTTTGCCAATTGAAAATCACGAGGTTCGTCTATACGTCAAATGAGAGAATTTTGTCTTAATCGTAAATTCCAATTAACACGCAGCTGCCACATTGAAATTTTGCATTACAGAGTAACAAACTGAAAGAGAACATATTCCAATAAGATTTGCGCGCAGACCTACAAACAGATTGCAAATGCTTTTATATCCATATGACAAATTGGAAATTACGCTGCTCATGTTGAAGTAAATTGTTGTGCATTCATACTACAAATAGGAGTTTTTTATTCCAATTCCAACTGGACTGCCTCAATGACTTAATCAGCTAGTTGGAACTGTACTGTACAAAGATTTATTTAAAAATAAAATTGTCTATATACAGTACTTTTGCGTTTGTTGTGTTGCGTACACGTACATGTACACTAGTGGTGTAAAACTATGCACACTTTTTTGAAATATCAACCTATTTAACACAAACTACAAAATTACATACACCATATACTATTTTAAAAAGACTCATCGCTGGACCAACTGATTCTAAACCCATTGGATCTCGATCAAGTTAGAGGAGTTGACAGTTGGAGAATTTCTGTTGAAATCCAAGTCACAATCAGAACCGAGCAGATTCAACTTCAGCCTTCAAAGGGACACATTTGCTCAACGGTATAACTTGACAATTGTTCAAAAAATTTTCAATAATCACGAATATTGAATTTCAAAATGGAGAAAGAGTTCATTTTGACTCTGACGATTTCGTCACCTTTTCCGCAGACTTTGAGCGTATTCCAAAAGAGGAATTTACTGATTCCTTACTCGATGTCAATCTTCACGATCTTCAAGATCGATGGACAAATGTTCAGAAATCGTACAGATATATCTGCACACACGCTGATGAGAATGTTGAGAACTCTACAATAGAAGCAGCTCAGGCTAAATTTTCGACATGTACAAAAACTTTTCACCGATGCAAATCAAAAATTTTAGATTTGAAGAAATCCCTAGTACTACGCCCCAAACCCACACTCCAGGATAGTATTTCAGAACCCCAAATCTCCGATACGTTTGGCTGCATTAAGGTACCCCCATGTGACACTGACATATTTTATGGAGGTTACGAAGAGTGGCCATCGTTTCGAGATATGTTCACTGCCGTTTACGCTAACCACCCGAATTTGTCCTCGGTACAAAAGCTGTACCACCTTAGGTTAAAAGTTCGTGGACAGGCCGGAGGTATCGAAAAGAAATATGAACTGTGTGGGGAGAATTTCTCTTTGGCATGGGAAGCTTTAAAGACTCGATACGAGAACAAGAGAATTCTCGTCGATAACCAGCTGAAGATCATTTTAAATTTAAAATCCATTAATTCAGAAAGCAGCGAATCCCTTCAAGAGATACAAACGAAATCACAAGGTATTCCCACTACAGATTGGGACCCAATATTGGTGTATCTTTGTTCTACGAAGCTCCCTCATGAAACTTTATCACTATGGGAACAATCCCTTAAGTCTCGTAGGGATCTACCCAAATGGAATCAAATGGATGCGTTTCTTTCGAATAGATACGAGGTAGTTGAACGACTGAATAGAATCCAATGTGGAAAATCGAATTCGCGAAAAAAGTCAGACTCCGAAATAAATACCTTCAGCACCGAGGGCCGGCCTCAAGTACAATGCAAACTGTGCAGCTTGACTCATGCCTTGCAGGACTGTCCTCAATTTGGAAGTCTTGACCCCTTCTCACGTAATAACTTTGTTTCAAAAAACAAGATTTGTCTTAATTGTCTGTCTTATTATCACATCAGGAAGGAATGTAAGAAAAAATTTGGATGTGCAGATTGTAAAAGAAATCACCACACCCTTGTACACTACCCTAACTCTGCAAGATTCTCAGCGCCAAACCAATCTAGCCCAACTCCACCGTCGAACAATCAGCCAACCCAAGTTGGTTTTTCAGGTGGACCTGAGCAAATGTACCACAGACAGGTACACCAGACAACTTCTCATTTTATATCAGAAAGGACAAAATCTGTCTCTGAGAATACTTTGCTCCCCACAGCTATCGTTCTCATTAAGTGTAGAGGTGATACGTTTAAAGCCCGTGCTTTTCTCGATCAAGGTTCAGAGAAAACATTTATCTCGAAGAGATTGCAGCAAAATCTCATGCTTCCTACTGAGAACAAAAACTTCCAAATTCGTGGAATCGGAGGTAATGTTGTGGCAAACTCAAACTCGTTGTGTAACATCACGCTATATGCTGAAAAACATGATCAATGCTTGTCCATAAAAGCCATTGTGGTTCCAAAAATTACCCGATTGCTCCCCAATTTCTTTCTTCCACAGTCAGATTACTCTGTCAACAAATTCAAAGAGTTAGACCTGGCTGACCCTGAGTTTCACTCCCCCGGACATATAGATTTGGTGATTGGTAGTAATGTCCTTCCTAGCTTGCTATTAGATGGTGTAAAGAAGTTGGATAATTCCCTTCTTGCACAGGCTACAATATTTGGTTGGGTTATAAGTGGGCCAGTAGAATCGGAAACAGTCTCGTCATTTTCAATACAGACTAGCGAATTAACTGATGATATCATTGAAAAACAATTGCGTAAATTTTGGGAACAAGAAGAGGTCCCAAGCAAACGGCCCCTTTCCAAGGACGACGAGTACTGTGAATCACTTTACGCAAAAACTACATTTCGGAACTCGGACGGCCGTTATGTTGTCAATTAAAGCTGGCTTCCCACAAGAATTACCCTTAGGTTCCTCGCGTACCCAGGCCATTATCCTATATATCCAAATGGAAAAATCATTTGGCAAAAAACCAGATATTGCTGAGACATATCACGATGTCTTGAGAGAATATATCACTAAATCACATGCAGCCAACTTCTTCTCACGAACTTTCAGAAAAGGGATCCTTCAAATCTTTCTATTTACCACACCATGCTGTCATAAAACCTGAAAGTCGAAGCACGAAAGTTCGGGTGGTGTTTAATGCTTCCAGACGAACCACCTCTGGGCGATCCCTTAACGACATTCTTCACGTGGGCCCAACGTTGCAATCAGATCTCATGATCTTGATATTGCGCTGGCGTCTATATTAATATGTGTTCAGCGGTGATATAGAAAAGATGTACCGCCAAATTTTAGTGCACCCTGACGACATTCAGTTTCAAAGGATTCTTTTTCGTCCCGATCTCACTCTCCCTGTGAAAGATTACGCTCTTAAGACAGTCACATTTGGGGTGAAATGTGAAAGCTTCCCAAAATTTGCAAAGTGATACGTATGTCGATGATATATTGTCTGGAACACATGACATCAAATCGTCGATAGAATTTCTATCCCAACTAACAGAGTTGCTTAACTCGGCAGGATTTCCACTAAAGAAAATAACATCGAATTGCTCCGAAATTTTGGAGTCAGTGCCCAAGGAGCATCTCTTAGATTCGGAATTTCTCAAATTCTATGAAACTAGTGACACTAAAACCCTTGGTATACAGTGGAATGCTTTGACAGACTGTTATTCTTATAAAGTTGATCCCATAGAAAATACACTCTCTATTACTAAAAGGCAAATTTTATCAGCAGTATCAAAGCTCTTTGATCCAGCTGGTTGGATATCACCTATTATAATCACAGCCAAGATACTACTACAGCATTTGTGGTTAGAGGGCACTGGTTGGGATGATTCTGTCAAAAACTGCACTCTGTACAAATGGAACACATTTGTGGAAAATCTTACTGAGATTCCCAAAATAAAAATTCCACGTTGGGTTGGCTTTGCGCCTTTGTTTTCGACACAATTACACGGCTTTTGTGATGCCTCTGAAAAGGCTTATTGCGCGACTGTCTATCTACGGATACAAAATGGTAATTCTATACAATCCCATCTCTTTGTTTCAAAGACAAAAGTGGCTCCTATAGACCCAATTAGTTTACCAAGATTAGAGTTATGTGGTGCAGTTCTCCTCTCGAAATTAGTGAAACAGATTGTCGCTTCATTACCTGTTCACAATTATGACACATTTCTCTGGTGCGATTCGTCGATCGTTCTTGGATGGTTGGAAAAGCCTCCAAACACTTGGAAAACGTATGTGGCAAATTGAACAGCAAAAATTATTGGGAATGTTGGAAACTGTTCGTGGAGGCATGTTCGCTCTGTGGATAATCCTGCAGACCTTGGCTCACGAGGTTGTTCTCCCCAAGATCTGATGAATAATTCATTGTGGTGGAACGGACCTCCGTGGCTTCAAAAACTCCCGGACGAATGGCCAAAATCAATAAATATTCAAGAAGAACCACCTGAAATGAGAAAAATTGAAGTCTTCCATTCGTTCACGGATACGGCAGACATTCTCGATGATTTTTCCAAATGGGACAAAGCTATCCGAATCATGGCCTATGTATTTCGATTCTGCTCTAGAGTTTCAAAGAAGGCAGAAGTTTTGAGCCAAGGCAACACCGTCACAATCACACACACCGAATTTTGTACTACTAGAAACCGTGTAATTGCCTTGACTCAAAAGAGATATTATTTTCGGGAATATTCTTCTCTGTCGGATTCAAGGCTTGTCAATAAGAAAAGCTCGCTTTCGCCTTAAATCCCTTCCATGACAACAGTGGAATAATCAGAGCTAATGGTAGAATTGCAGAATCAAATATTTCTTATCACGAACGCCACCCTATTATTCTACCCGCTGAATCCAAATACTGCAAACTATTCATTGCATTCACTCACAACCTTCTTATGCACGCCGAACTTAATTTAATGATTAGAACAATTAGAGGGGAATATTATGTTTCAAGACTAAAATCTGCCATTAAAAAGTGTATCCGTGGATGCAAAACTTGCGTTCTCTATAAACAACGAATGCAATCACAAATCATGGCAGCTCTGCCGTCCGAAAGAAGTTCCTTTACGTTACCCTTCACTATTACTGGGCTGGACTTTGCGGGGCCATTTTCTATTAAAGTATCCTTGGTTCGTCAAGCCACCTATCACAATGGGCATGTGTGTTTATTCATTTGTTTCAGTACAAAAGCCATTCATCTTGAGCTGTGTTCCGATCTCTCATCGGCGTCATTTCAAGCTGCATTTGTTCGTTTTGTAGGACGAAGAGGCCTTCCTGATAAAATAATGTCGGACAATGGAACGAATTTCGTTGGAGCGGAACGTGCCATGAGGAATGAGTTTGCTCAGTTTCTTGAAAACGTATCGAAAGACATTGCTGAAAAGTATGTCTCACACGGATTTGAGTGGCATTTCATTCCGCCAAATGCACCGCATATGGGAGGACTCTGGGAGGCCGGAGTAAAATCCTTTAAATTGCATTTTCGGAAGGTTGCTAAAAATCATAAATACACCTTTGAAGCAGTCTTGAATTCTCGCCCCTTGTCTCCAATGTCTGATGACCCGCATGAATTACTCGCTCTGACACCTGGACATTTTCTACGCGGTGCCCCTCTAGTGTCTCTCCCAGAAACAATCCCCGATGCACTATCACTAGTGGATCGATGGGAAAAGTTAAAATCCTTACAACACCAATTCGCTCGCCGTTGGAAAGACGAGTACCTAAAGGAATTACAAAGAAGATACAAATGGCAAAAATCCCAGGAAGATGTAAAGACTGATCAATTTGTCGCTGTTAAAGACGATCACCTTCCTCCCTGTGAATGGAGACTTGGACGGATAAAGAAAATTTATCCAGGTCATGATGGTTTTGTAAGAGTTGTTGATATACGGACACAATCTGGCACCATCACTAGGGCTATAACTAAAATATGCGTTCTTCCTTCAGAATGAAACATCAAACCGAAATTATTATTAAGTTTGCTGTTACCATCCCAAAATCAACTATAGAATCTCATATGTCCCTTCAGTATATATATCGACATACATAATACAATTTATTTATTCTACAGGTCTCCTAGGAATCCATCAATGTCTTATTTGCAGAAAATTCCACTCCCTAAGATATTGCAAGAGATTTATTGCCATGAGCGTTCTCAGTCGTCGCCGAGCAGTCCGCCAGCATGGATACTGCCTGAATTGTTTAGCGCGTTCACACAAAACAGCACAATGTACGTCTGGAGAAGTTTGTCACCGATGTGATTGCAAACACCATACTATGCTCCATCTTTCCGTCCTGAAAAGAATACGTGTGGTAGATCAACAACAAAAATATGAACGCAACCAAGAACAGCAACAACGGCGAAGGCGGAAGCAGCATAATCACATCAAGAGGCAACGCCAACAGAGACACTCCGAGAGGCAACCAGAAGGACGGGAGATACGATTCCTCTCTATCCCAGCACGAAACCGTGATGTCAATCCAAGGACTTGTCTAAAGCAGGCGATACACGCATTACAACGTTTACAAAACGCAATATAAATGTTGGCCTTGCAGCCCAAGGAGGCCAGAATGTTTAATGTTCATGCCTTCAGCATATTTATCAAATATTTAGTATTTACTCATTGTATTATTTGAATTAGATTTTGAGTAACCACTTTATTATTTAAATTATTTGAGTTATCCTGTCATACCTTTGTATAAAAAGCCCAGTATTTTTTATTACGATCTGGCAATTAGTGGCCTCTCCTTTTGTCAAATCACCATATTATTACAAAGCGAGCCTGCCTGACAGCATAGCTGGATTGATTCTGCCCTTTTTTCCAACCAGCCGTGCAGCCAGATCAGTCGTGCCGTAATCCCACTAAGCTCAATCTCAATAAATATGTAAGTTTGGATTTGAAACAAAAACTCTGTTTTGTTTGTACAAGGTAATAACCAGGACAATCTAAATTGTCCTTGATATAAGACCGTAAGGGCACAAATTGGATAAATTATATATGGGTAGTGATCTAAATCACATCTCTTCGGACGTCGTAAAGTCCAATATTTCGCGATCTTAATCACGTATAGTCATTTATGGACGACGGCAAGTCCTCAATCTCGTGATCATTATCACAAAACCAGTGGCAATCTTTAATAAAACTACGACATTCCACATTGTTATTAACAAAATTCCATTAGGAATGCGATTTTTTAAACGCAAATTCGGCAAGTGAGTTGTGATTCTCGTTCGTTTGTGAGAATCATCTCCTTATAGAGGCTGGGTTTGATGTTGAAAAGTCGCTGCGAAGCCACTTGAAAAGACTTTTGACATGGTCGAAATCATGATCGTGGTAGTCTGCAGCCAAGTAATAAATATCACCATGCCATTTGTAAATAAATTTGCATTCTATTAAATATAGAAGCAAAATGGTCTTGAGCCAGGACAATATCCCAGTTCAAATCAAATATTGATTACAGACCAAAAAAATGCAAACGAAAAAACTAAGACAAATGAGCGTTGGCACGGCAGAAGTATTGCTGGGTAACTATACCTGCATATACACATACTTACATACGCAACTCAATGAGATGCTTGTAAGATGGCATGTGTGCTTTATTACTTGGTGCGATTTTTTAAACGCAAATTCGGCAAGTGAGTTGTGATTCTCGTTCGTTTGTGAGAATCATCTCCTTATAGAGGCCGGGTTTGATGTTGAAAAGTCGCTGCGAAGCCACTTGAAAAGACTTTTGACATGATCTACCACGTCTGCAGCCAAGTAATAAATATCACCATGCCATTTGTAAATAAATTTGCATTCTATTAAATATAGAAGCAAAATGGTCTTGAGCCAGGACAATATCCCAGTTCAAATCAAATATTGATTACAGACCAAAAAAAAAATTGCAAACGAAAAAACTAAGAAAATTTTTTGTTATATTTATCACTTATGTCAAATATTTTTTAAAGTTATTATTTTTGTGTACATATGTAACAAGTATTATTCAAAAGAGAAACAACAAATTCAGTAATTTGGATCTACGTAGGAAAACGAAACTCTAAAATACCAATTATTTGTTTGCATTTCATCGAATACAAAAATGCTGTTACTGTTAGTCCAATTTATACATATTTAAGACTATAAAAATGAAGAAATATTTTTTTATTCAATCGGAATATGCGTATAAAGATTTTGAGTAAACATCCTGTTACTCATGTCCTATATAAATTAAAAACCCCAAAACTCTTTAGACATCCTATTTAGACCCATACTTTGTCAAAAAGCATATCCAATTTTCTGCATTTATCATAGAAAAAATGCGGGACTGAAGGGTTTATCGCCGAGGACTTTGATCGATTTTTGTGTAATATTTCTTCAAAATATATATCTAGGGCTTATATTCAAAACTGGCTATGAACCATTTTCTCGAAAATGAGTTTTTGATGGCAAACTATTCTCAGATTTGGATGTCATCTGTCATATATATTTGGAAAAGATTTTTTTCTAAAGCCATTTTTTTAATTTTCTGATTTGGCTATCCCCTCGCACGTTAGTTTGTGACTTCATAAGTGGCTATGAACATAAAAATAATAGAAATAAAATAGTTCAACTATGGAGCAGCATAAAACCGAAGGTTATAATTCGCTACGACGATTTTGTTTAAAACATTTTTCTAGATTTAGGGCATATCGTAATAGCAAATTCCATCATTTCGCGTTAATAGCATTTTGATTCCTAAGTTATCAGGCTAAAATAGTATAAATAGTGGCAGTAAAGTCAAAAATTGTGTAAAGTATCTTTAGAAAAACCCGCGTAACTTTTGATCATATTGAGAATACCAAAATATTTCTTTGGCATGTGATTGCTGACTTCATGAGGAATATTTGTGTGTGAAAATGAAGAAAGTTAAAATATAAGGAATTGCAACGGCGAATTTTGGATTTTTCATCAATTGCAGCGATTGGCTACATAGTATATGTTACAATCGACAAATCTGACGGATGAAGCTAAAATATTTAAATTCGCTGTGTACATCACAGAAAATGTGTTTTCTATACAACATTGCCAAGATTTCATGAAAAAAGTTATGGAGTTTACAATAAATCGTATTCTTATTTCAACATTCATAGTGATCAATTTTAAACATACAAAAGTGGCTATGAACCATGAAACCGCGAATAATAGGAAATTTCGAAAACTTTTTAATCGTAGCAATTAGTAATCCTTTTTAGATTAAACTGTAGAAGAATGATTAATAATTTCTCTTCAAATTAAGGATAAAATCAGTTTTTTCGCTCTCCTGAAAAGTTAAGTTTTTGTTCATTGCCAATTATGAATATAAGCCCTCGATATGTTTGTATGTAATTTCAAGCAACTATTTATAAAAGTTCTACACTTAGAGAACAAGTCTGTTTATAAAAGCAGCGACTTTTCTGCTATTAGAGCTTTTTTTGCATAACAGCAGTTTTCTGCAATCTTACATCACCATTCACACTGCTAAAGAGTTTGCAGTCTGCTAAAATTGACTGTTGTTAATTAAAATATAAAAATAGATAAGCGTTCATAAGCGAGTTTAGTTCGAATTTTCTTTTATATTAGCTTGGGATAATATGCATATCACATATTTTGCTAAAAACAGCAAACAGCTGTTTACCATCTCAGCAGATACAAATCTGCTGTCTCTTTTTTAACAGCAGAAAATCTGCTCTTTCAGTAGACTTTCTGCTTTCTTTTAATGACATATTCCTTTGAGTGTACTGATAGATGAATTACTGAAATACAATTTTGCCGACAATTTCTGTCGGACGAATGTATCAAAATATTTCTCGAAGATCCTGGCAATAAAATATGAGTGGTTTCCAAACGCTCCAGTAAAAATTTCCTAAAAAGTTCATTTACTCGGAAAATCGTAGTAGATTTACTTAATAATATTTCTTTGGATCTAATAAAAATTCTTACAATTGAGTAAATTCAAACTTATGTGATATAATATTTTCCAGGTTTTAAGTGAAAAAAAATATATACTTTATGAATTATTCTAAACAACCACTGCGCAACAATCATGGAGTAATAGCTCAACTCCTTATGGCAGAGGTATCATGAAACTTTTGAGAAATATTTCATGTTGTCATTTTTTGTATCAGTTTTGCATACTCTGAAGCAAAACTATTTGTTTGATTTTTTAGTTAAATTGAACTTATTTTAATTATTTTTATTATTATTTTATTTTTTCACCTTTTTTCCTTCTATAAAATAAAATTTTCCTCAGTTTAAGTACAAATTTACTCGTTTTGAGGAAAAAATCAGCAAAATTGTCCTCAGTTTGAATAAATATTTACTTGATTTGCGTAAACATTTACTTAGTTTTAGGAAATTTTCAGCAAAATTTTACTAAGATTTAGTAAAAATTTACTTAGTTTTAGAAAAATTTTGCTTAAATCCTGCGCACGGGCCTGGAGGCAAGTTGTGAGTAATGACAGCAGGATTCGGTGAGAATACCTGACGCAGATAGTTAGCAAATACTTCTCCCTTTTCAAAATCAATTCTTGCCCGTTGACCATTTGGTTTGCGTATAGGATGGTCGGTATTCATTGGTCGTTTGAAATATTTTGCTATTCGCCACAGTGAGTAATTGGATTTGGCTGTATGGTCTAGTTGCTCAACAAAACTTGAGAATTCATCTTCCTTTTTGTTTCTTAAAAGTGTTTGTAGTTTCCTACTGCATTCGTTGAGCAGCGACTTAAGCCTCGGCGATCGATTTTGTTGCCACAGTCTCCTTGCTCGCCTTTTTTCTCTCACCAGTTTTTCGATATCTAAGAACGAAATATAAGAACGAAATATTTGTTGTGGATGAATTTGGTGTAGATGAAGAATGTAGTACTTCTGATGTGGATACCTCTGCTGCCATTTTTATAGACCCCATAAGGTTGAGAAGTCCCTGGTCAATGTCTTCAGAATTTTGGAGTTTGATATCTAGCCGAGTGTGAGAACTTAGATATTTTTTGTATTTCAGCCAATTGACTTTGTATCTGACATGAAGTTATTCACTGTATTGAATAAATTTTCGATAGATTTTTCGAGGCTAGATGTGTTAAACGTTCGATTCACTCTCGGTTCACTATCTTGAAGTTTCAGGGCATTTGCATAAGATCAAGTTTCGATAGGGTAACTAGGATTATTATTTTCCACTACTTTATATGTAGTTTTCGGTAGTGGTTTAACATTGGTTGCTTGATTAGCTCGGATATCCTTAACGGCTTTGTAGATTGGACAACCTCTGTAGTTGGCAGTGTGTTTATCTCCAAAGTTGTTGCATTTCTTCACGGTCGCGTCAGATTTATTTTTTACAGTCAGTGACTTTGTGTAGTTCTCCGCATATTACACAAACGGCAATTTACAATATGTCCGCGTATGACCAAATTCCTGACAGTTAGTACATTGAACTGTGCGGTTCCTCAACGGTTATTCTGCGGTTCATAAAATGTTTTAGATCGTAAATTGGATGAGATTCTGGTGGTTTAAGCTTTGTATCGTTGGGAATGAGTTCAACACGGAAAAGAGGTTGGGGTATCTTGTTTTTGTTTAAAATTTTTCTAACTGATTTCACTTTGAAGCCTCTCTTTGAAAGTTCATGTTCAATTAACGATGTTTCAACGTAGTGGTCACTGCCATTGAGGATGACTTTCAGTCCTTTGGTACTTTTGAGCTGGTATGTATAGAACTTTTTATTTTTCTTTTCAAGTTCTGACGTTATTTTGCGGAAATTATCCTCGTTATAGATTTGAACCCCTTTTTATGGGGATAACATGGAAAGAATTTTCGCCGATTGTGCCAATTAAATATGTCACTAGCTCATTTGATTTGGATTATCTAAGAAATATTGGTGGTGGCTTAGAAGGTTTAGGAGGGACAACACTGTTCTCGTCCTCATTTGCTAGTAGAGCAAAGCGATTGGTTGACGTGGATGGTTCGTCATTTTTAGCAAATTTTGCAGGGATACGTAGTTTGGACGAATTAGGACTCCTTTGCCTCTTGCTTAATACGTTTATGTATCGGTCGATTTCGGTTTGAATTAATGGAAGGCCGTTGATGACTCTATAGTGGAGTTACTCATTGCATGCTTCTAGGATTGCTTAAAATATCCCGCCAAAAAGCTTACCGCTTCAGGGTTGTATCCAATGATATTCGGGTTTTGGGCCTTACTGAATTTATAGCTTTATGGAGGATTTTCATTGGAGAGAAGTTTCACTTTATTGATAACTAGCAGTACCTCGCACGCGAAAAAGCCAGTTATTTGTTAATTTTATCCGTCTCTGTTACTTATTTATTTAATTTTCTTTTTCTTTGCAGCCAGTTACTTTATAACTTTTACACCTCTTTCCTAAAAAGTACACATTTAGAAAAACCACTATAGGTAACATGTGGTTTTGCTTCACCTAAAAATATGTACTTTATTTGGTAAAACATTTATTTCTTGTCGGGACGTATCGTTGTATTAAGTATAACTTTTGAAATATCCATTTATGTTCCGCGTTTAAGTAATTAAAGTACTGTACACAATTTATCACTTTTCGTCCCGCGCATCCCTTAAAAGTACAAATTTCGAAAGTCCAATTTTACTGCGCTTCTACGTGGTCAGAGGAATTTACATACTAAATCAAGAAATCCATTTATGTTGCAAGTCTACGTTGTCAGAGGAATTTACACTCCAAATTTCTCGACTATAGCTGCAATACTTTAGTTGGTACCATTTTTATCCCTTTTTGTCCCAATCACCCCTAATAAGTACAAATTTCGAAAAACCCATTTAGATTTGCGCTACTACGCTGTCAGTGGAATTTACATACCAAATTTCACGACTATAGCTGCAATACTTAAATTGGTACAACTTTGCCCCGCGCACCCCTTGCTTTTATATTGTCAGAGGAATTTACATACCAAATTTCACGATTCTAGGTGTAATATTTTAGTTGGTACCATTTTTATACCTTTTTGTCCCGCACGCCCCTTAAAAGTACAAATTTCGAAAAATCCAATTTTACTTCGCTTTCATATGGTCAGAGGTATTTACATAACAAATTGCACGATTCTAGGTGTTATACTTTAGTAGGTACCATTTTTATCCCTTTTTGTCTCGCACGCCCCTTAAAGTACAAATTTCGAAAATCTAATTTTACTTCGCTTTTATATGGTCAGAGGAATTTACATACCAAATTTCACGATTCTAGGTGTAATACTTTAGTTGGTACCATTTTTATCTCGCTCGCCGCTTAAAAGTACAAATTTCGAAAAATCCAATTTTACTTCAAAGCAAAGGAATACAAGGTGATTATTCCTCCCATATTTGTTGACGCTGTCCATGGTTTCTCAGCGGTTTATCGTCTCATTGGAACGAAATATTCCTTTAAAAAAATGTCCATAGGGACAAAAATAATATCATCCTCAGTATCGGATTTTCTATCAGCCAAAACAAAACTAAGTGAAGCAAATTTAAAATATTACACCCATGAAGTTCAAGATACCAAAATATACAAGCTAGTTCTTTTTGGTCTTCCTAAAATACCAACCGCTGAAATATCAGCCGAACTTAAAAATACACACAACATAGTACCTAAAAACATAAGAGATAATAACGTCTCGTTCAACTGTCGACGACGCAATATATGTTTTGGAATTTGATAGGACACAATATTCCAAATCTCAAATAAAAAAATAAGGTACCTTTGCGGTAAATTGTTCAATGGAGGAAGCCAACTAGTGGTAACAAAGGCCCAACGCTCTGCTCCAAATGTGCTATGCATGGTCATGGAGCTAGAAATTGTTATCGCAATAATATATGTATTGCATGTGGTGGAAATCACGAATACTCTACATGTAACGTTAACAAAACTACGCAAATGGGACCTGTCGCGTACAAATGCTTTAATTGCACCAACAAAAATTTGAAAAATACAAATCATAGAGCAGACGATCCTCGTTGTCCATGTCGTAAAGATTACATAATGATGCGCCAGAACCTATCCAACAAAAGTAGATACGTCTCGAGAAATGTAGGACATGAAATGTAACACAACCACATCGAT
The DNA here is from genome assembly GCA_947397865.1 of Polietes domitor. Lineage (NCBI taxonomy): Eukaryota > Metazoa > Arthropoda > Insecta > Diptera > Muscidae > Polietes > Polietes domitor. Next base: position 109,030,508 of record OX377618.1, read on the forward strand.
GTCCTTCCTCAGGCTTCCGGAAGTCATAACGCTAAACCGATGCAGAGCTCGACAGGGGCAATAAGGAAGAGCTATACTGACGCTCTGAGATCAAATCCTGCACCCAATTGTGATGATCTTTTCACTATTGACGAACTATTCAATATTTTTACTGGAGCGGTGTCAGAACTCCGTAACTGCACTTCAAAGGCAGAACAGCTCAATGTTATAATGTCCCTGCTTAAATATGCAATATAACAAAATTTCAAACAAGCTTCATATAATGCATTGGAATTGTCAAGGCATAACAGATTTCGCTGAATCTGTACAACTCCATTTATTTATGCATGAGCACTCTGTTGATATATTAATGTTAAACGAAACATTCCTGAAACCACACCACAAATTCGTATTACCAGGCTACATTGTATACAGGAAGGATAGAAGTACACATGGTGGTGGCGTTGCAATTGCTATAAGAAACTCATTTCAAACCAAAACATTCGAGAATATTTGCATATCCGTAACTGTTGGCGATAAAGACATTCTTTTTACTGCAGCATATTCTCCACGATTTACTCCAGAATTCACAAACGATTTGGATTTACTGACATCAAACGGAGAATTCTTTTTATTGGGTGATCTAAATGCACAGCACCATTCCTTGAACTGTCTGAAATTAAATAAGGCTGGCGAGGCGTTGTATAACCACCAAATTTCTTTATTACCCATATAACCCAACTAGATTTCCCCAAAATGTAGTACAAAGAAGACCTTCAACTATCGATATTCTACTCACAAACTCAACCCTTAACTTCACTGACATTGAAACCCACCCTAATAAGATAAGTTCTGACCACAGGCCAATAACTGTTTGTATAAATGAACAAATCTTGGAAAACGAAAAAATGTTCTATGACTACGCAGAAGCTAATTGGCAACAGTTCGCATCTATTTTAGACCAGAGAATATCTTCATCAACCACACTCTATGTAGATCTAAATATTTCCAATATAGAATCAGCATTAAAATCTTTGGTGGAATTATTTACAGAAGTTTGCTCGGTAACAATACCTATGAAGAGCAAAAGACATAACCAAATTCAATTATCTAATTTGACTAGAAACATTATTGCTAACAGAAACAAATATAGGAGAAAGCTACAAAGATGTTCTGATCATTATCTGAAAAGTACATACAGAGCCATAATTAGAGAACACAACAAGTTAATTTCTTTTCACATAAATAAAGAAAGAAATGATCTATGGTCAAAGTTACTCCAAAATCTCCCAGTAGGAAAAAGTAAATTTTGGAAAATAACAAAACGCATTAAAGGGAAAACCAAGCCAATTACTACTCTGAGAAACAATAATTATGAAATTTCAAATAACACAGAAAAAGCAAATGTCTTAGCGGATCAGTTTTTAAAAGCACATCTCACCACAGTCAATATGCCAAGTTCTATCGAAAAAACTGTTGACTTAATTAATAAATCTGTCGATCGCTGTATCATTGACTGACATTACAGAACTTAAAAAATATATTAATGACCTCAAAAATTGTAAATCTCCAGGATTAGATAATATTCAAAATGTAGTATTAAAAAGACTACCGCTCTCTGGATTGAACTTGTTGGTTAAATTTTTTAATTTTTGTATTGAAAACTCTTACTTTCCAAAGATTTTTAAAAAAGCAAAGGTTATCGCAATCCCAAAAAATGGAAAAGATCCCAAGCTTCCGTCAAGTTATAGACCGATCAGCCTACTGAGTTCCCTCGATAAAATCTGGCATAAAGGTCTGATATATAAACTACATAAAATACAATGCCCTCTATATCTAACTAAAATAATCAAAAGTTTTCTCTCTGAGAGGTCGTTCGTAGTTGATGTTGAGGGTACTCAATCAAACGAAACACCACTTCCTGCTGGAGTGGCCCAAGGATCAGTTTTGTCTCCACTTCTGTATTCATTGTATATCTCTGATTTCAAATCGCTTAGTGGGAACGAAGTAGCTTTTTATGCAGACGACAGTGCATTTATATGTCGAGGCAAAGTTTCAAACGCCATAGTTAAACGTATGCAAAAATCCATTTCGTCTGCAAATAAGTATTTCTGTAAATGGAAAATTAAAGTAAACCAAGATCAATCGCAAGCCATTCTGTTCCCGTTCAATAAATCGCCGAAAAGAATTCCCACTCGTACTCTAACGGTGCTAGGAAATGTAATTCCATTTTCCAAATCAATAAAGTATCTCTGAGTAAGTTTAGACTCAAATCTCTCTTTTAAACAACACCTTGAAAATGCTAGTTTAACGGCAGTAAAATGTGGTAGAGCCCTATTCCCTCTACTAAACAGGAAGTCAAAATTAAATGTTAAAAATAAATTGCTATTTTATAAGATGTGTATTAGGCCCATTTTTACTTATGCATGCCAAGTATGGAGAGACTGCGCAAAAACTCACAAAAAAGCACTTCAAATCATTCAAAACAAAAACTTGAAAATTATTTTTTATCTCCCAAAACGTTTTTCTACTGCTGAATTACATAATATGTCAAATCAAAGAATGGTTAACACATTTATAGACGACAGGTCGCTGACATTCACTGACAAATGCAGAAGGTCAAGACACGTTCATTTGAGAAATTTAGTTGACTGTGACTAAACGATCTATACTTTGTGTAGACCTATTTAGCTACAGTCTTATAACTAAACTTCTCAACTCCCGTCATTCTGTATCACATAGGTTTTTTACTATCTTTTTCCTACAAATAAGGAATGTATAGTATGTTGTATTTTTTACCCGTAAATATGTGCTGTAATATATATATATATATATATATATAATAACTCAAATGTTGTAAATATTATTATAGTTTATTGAGAGCTAATAAATAAATAAAAACATACCAAATTTCACTATTCTGTGTGTAATACTTTAGTTGGTACCATTTTTATCCCTTTTTGTCCCGCTCGTAAAAGCACAAATTTCGAAAAATCCAATTTTACTTCGCTTTCATACGGTCAGAGGAATTTACATACCAAATTTCACGATGCTAGGTGTAATACTTTAGTTGGTACCATTTTATCCCTTTCTGTCCCGCACGCCCCTTAAAAGTACAATTTTCATAAAATGCAATTTTACTTCGCCTTTATATGGTCAGAGGAATTTGCATTCCAAATATCAAGATTATAGGTGTAATACTTTAGTTGGTACCATTTTTATCCCTTTCTGTCCCGCACGCCCCTTAAAAGTACAATTTTCGAAACATCCAATTTTACTTCGCTTTTATGTGGTCAGAGGAATTTACGTACCAAATTTCACGATTCTAGGTGTAATACTTTATTTGGTACCATTTTAATCCCTTTTTGTCCCGCTCGCCCTTAAAGGTACAAATTTCTAAAAATCCAATTTTACTTCGCTTTTATATGGTCAGAGGAATTTACATACCAAATTTCACTATTCTATGTGTAATACTTTGGTTGGTACCATTTTTATCCCTTTTTGTCCCTCTCGCCCCCTAAAAGTACAAATTTCGAAAAATCCAATTTTACTTCGCTTTTATATGTTCAGAGGAATTTACATACCAAATTTCACGATTCTAGCTGTAATACTTTAGTTGGTACCCTTTTTGTCCCGCTCGCCCATTAAAAGTACAATTTTCGAAAAACCCAATTTTACTTTGCTTTTATATGGTCAAAGGAATTTAAATACCAAATTTCACGATTCTAGGTGTAATACTTTAGTTGGTACCATTTTTATCCCGCTCGCCGCTTAAAAGTACAAATTTCGAAAAATCCAATTTTACTTCGCTTTTATATGGTCAGAGGAATTTACATACCAAATTTCACGATTCTAGGTGTAATACTTTAGTTGGTACCATTTTTATCCCTTTTTATCCCGCAAGCCCCTTAAAAGTACAATTTTCGAAAAATCCAATTTTACTTCCCTTTTATATGGTCAGAGCAATTTACATACCAAATTGCACGATTCTAGCTGTAATACTTTAGTTGGTACCATTTGTATCCCTTTTTGTCCCGCTCACCCCTAAAAAGTACAAATTTCGAAAAATCAATTTATATTGCAAGTCTACGTTGTCAGAGAAATGTAAATACTGATTTTCACGATTCTAGCTGCAATTCTAAAATTGGTACCATTTTTTATCCCTTTTTGTCCCGCTCGCCCCTTAAAAGTACAAATTTTTGAAAAATCCCTATTTGTAGCTCTTCTGCATGGTCAGTGTAAGCAACTCGCCGAATTTCATGTTTCTAACTACTGCCGTTTAGTCAGGACGAAGGTTCGATGTTTATCCTTTTTGGGCCATTTTACCCCCTAAAAGTACGAATTTCGTAAAACCCTTTCTTAGTCGACGTCTACGTCATATTTGGGAACTACCCTGAAAATTTCATGACCCTAGCTTCAGCCGTTTGGTCTGGGGGCTGGTCAATGATAAGTCAGTCAGTCAGTAACGCAACTCTTTTATATATTTATATAGATTTGGTTACAAACACTCGTATCTCCTGTAATTCACGATGCAGTGGAACCTGGGGAGTTGATTCGTATTGTTTGTTCGTAATCACTTTGGCTTTAAACAGTAACAGATGTTGATTAAAGTATTGAATTCTCACTATAAACTTTTTCGCGACTTTACAGGCCAGGGTTGCCATGTGTGCGAGAAATAGTTAAAACTTTCTGCTGAATTCCCTCGGGAATCCCATACGGGAAACAGAAAATATGAAAAATCCCGGGATTTTCCGAGGGAAATCCCTGAATGCAAACCCTAGTTGACGCTCAAATCGTCCAGATCATCTATTAGATTTTTAGTTTGGTAAATACACTTATTGTGGAAGACAGAGATACAATGAAGACAGTTCGAGTTCCACTTTGTTTAAATTTTATTTTTTATTTTTTTATTCACTATGAACTCTCTGAACACTTCTAATTTCATTTTTGATGCGGAGCTTATAGAAATACGTCCGTTTCGATTGTTCGTTTGATAAGGATATTTAATTGAGTTATAATGGATTTGAATTGAGTTCTTTGGTTTAGGTCGGAACACCTTTGTAGTTTCGTATTGAATTTGTTGAGCTGTGCTATAGACATAAGCTTCAAATGTCTCTTTTTCATTCAGACTTTTCTCCAGTGGAAACTTTTTCCTGTGATCTTTTTATTATACTCACAATCTTTTGTAAAATCTCCTCAACATTTGAGATAGTTAAATTATTAAAATTTTCAAATGTCAAATTTGTTTTGGATCTGACATTTGTAAATCGACCTTATGTCATTTCACCTAGATTTCGCATGTAGTGTGACAAGTCTATTAGATTTAGACAATTTTTTTATGGTTTAGTGGACCAGCCAATTCTAATTTTTTTAGTAACCTTTCAGCATCAGCAAACTCTAACGACATTCACAAAAATAAACTAAATATTTAGGTATGTAGGCATATACAAGATTTGTATGGAAAAATGAGTGCTATTTGTGGTTTGCTCTTGCTGAAAGAAAGCGGGATTTAGTTCTAAAGCAAGAAAAGAGACAAATGATCACACGTGAACAAAAAATATAGATATCACTAAACTAATCTAAATGTGCCCTTTTGACTTGCGATTAAATTTCTTTCTTATGGAAAATATTGATATGCACCAAAATTACAATACACTTTCTATTCGAAATAAGTTACGATGTTACACTTGAAACGAGGAACTTCTGATAATATAGCCGAAATCGCTGCTCTATTTACACTATTGTCACAGAGCCGATTATCGACACGGTCTTTATGATTTCGGACAGTCAATTTAATGTTGAAATTTCCAATGAAACCGGTCGCGATGGCAGAAACCAGTAAATTCACTTTCTTTTGTCAATTGATCGTTCCTGCGAGGGCGAGTGTTGAATAATTACTAATTTGAGAGAGAGAGAGAGACACGCACTGAGTGTGGATGGTAATTAGATTATGTGCTCTTTGAGCCAGTCTTTCGATATTATGACGTTCCACTTTCATTCGCCTTCCTTCTTGAATTGCACTAGGCACAAAATGTGTGAAATCTAAAAAAACGATTATCAATAGAAACTAGAACACGAATATATTGACAGAAAAGTGCCGTCTCTGAAGATGGTACTGATTTCAAAAATGTTGCCTTCTCTCTCAATCTAGTCTCGAAGCAATGCAACAAGCAAACCCGAAACAAAATCATACAACCACAGCGATTCTGGTGAAAAGCGAGGGTTAATGTACATTCAAATGGACAAAAAGAAAACTTACTTCGTTGATATTGAATAAAGAAAAGAAAGGTAATATAAATTCAGGACTTGCTCAAACAATTAGTACAAGATTTTATATTTAATATTTTCGCTATGTAACAAAATGGTTAAGAATTAAGGCTTTACGGCACAAGACACCTCGGTAACGCCAAAAGTTAACATTTTCCTTCCAGTCTAATAGTAAAACGTTAACAAACAAATGATGTGAGACGTCAACATGCTGATAAATAATAGATACTTTCTTAGGCAAGTATCTATTATCTTCTATATATATAAAAGAGTTGCGTTACTGACTGACTGACTGACTGACTGACTTATCATTGACCAGCCCCCAGACCAAACGGCTGAAGCCAGGGTCATGAAATTTTCAGGGTAGTTCACAAATATGACGTAGACGTCGACTAAGAAAGGGTTTTACGAAATTCGTACTTTTAGAGGATAAAATGGCCCAAAAAGGGATAAACATCGAACCTTCGTCCTGACTAAACGGTAGTAGCTATAAACATGAAATTTGGTGAGTTCCTTGCAATGACCATGCAGACGAGCTACAAAAAGGGATTTTTCGAAATTTGTACTTTCAAGGGCCGAGCGAGACAAAAAGGGATAAAAATGGTACCAACTAAAGTTTTACAGCTAGAAACGTGAAATTTGGTATGTAAATTCCTCTCACCATATAGAAACAAAGTAAAATTAGATTTTTTCGAAATTTTTACTTTTAAGGGGCGAGCGGGACAAAAAGGGATAAAAATGGTACCAACTAATGTATTACAAGTAGAATCGTAAAATTTGGTATGTAAATTCCTCTGACAATATAGAAACGAAGTAAAATTGGATTTTTCGAAATTAGTACTTTTATGGGGCGAGCGGGATAAAAATGGTACCAACTAAAGTATTACAACTAGAATCGTGAAATTTGGTATGTAAATTCCTCTGACCATGTAAAAGCGCAGTATAATTGAATTGTTCGAAATTTGTACTTTTTAGGGGGTAGGCGGGACAAAAAGACTTCCAATTTAAGAATTGCAGCTATAGTCGGGAAATTTGGAGTGTAAACTGTGTGTAAAGCGCAATCTAAACGAATTTTTTTGAAATTTTCTTATAGGGGGTGAGCAACAAGGGATAAAAGTAGTACCAACTAAAGTATTGGATCTATAGTCGTGAAATGTGGTGTGTAAGTTCCACTGACAACGAGAAGCGCAAATCTAAATGAATTTTTCTAATTTTGTACTTATAAACAATGAGCGGGATAAAAATAGTACTAAATAAAATATTTCAGCTATAGTCGTGAAATTTTGTGTTTAAATTTCTCTGACAACGTAGATTTGCAACATAAATGGATTTCTCGAAATTTGTACTTTTAAGTTGCGAGCGGGACAAAAAGGGATAAAAATGGTACCAACTTTAGTATTACAGCTAGAATCGTGAAATTTAGTGTGTAAATTCCTCTGACCATATAGAAGCGCAGTAGTTTGATTTTTCGAAATTTGTACTTTTAAGGGGTGTGCGGGACGAAATGGGATAAAAATGCTGTACAATCATTTAATTACGTAAGTAAGTGGATATTTGTACTTAAAAGGGGGGATACGGGACAACAAGGAATAAATGTGTTACCAATTAAAGTACATATTTTTAGGGGAAGCAAAATCACATTTTACCTATAGTGATTTTTCAAAATGGTTACTTTTTGGGAAAGAAGTGCTAAAAGTTATAAACTGGCTGGCTGAATCTAGAAACATGAGATCGAGGATATAAGTGGTTGTAATATTTTGTTCAAAACTTGGTAGAAAATTATACATACGAAGTAGTTCAGCTAAAATAGTACATATCGACAAGCACATTCCTTTGACTGTGTGTGAGTGTTAGTTAATAGGAGGTTTCCAAATTACTATTTTCAATTTTTCAATTCAATATCCACCAAAAGAAAATTAAATAAATACTATCCAAAAACAAAGACGGATAAAATTAACAAATAACTGGCTTTTTCGCGTGCGAAGCAGCGGTTACTGCTAGTTTATCATAAATAGATGGCGTTGCATGGCCAGTATTTGTGATCTCAGCGCCAAATGATGTAATTTAGAAATTCGTTACTAAAGCAAGCGCCTCTACAACAGGACCAACCGGCACAAAGTGACAAAAATTCATAAACTGCTGTAGCAATATTCAAAAATATCAATGAATTCGTACTTTGTACTTTAAGGAGAAAAGGGGAAAGAAGTACAAACGATACCATCGAAATAGTTCTAGTTTACACGTACTACACTCTTTTAAAGGGCAACAATTTGCGCATTTTGAAAATATGTTCTATTGTTGAAAAAATATATTTATTTCTAGATTTAAATTCACACAAAAATTGCACTCGATTATCGAGTGCTGGGAAAATGAAAGTGGTGTCTCAATCTCTGTTATGGGAAATATGCTAAAAAGAGCAAGTATGTGCGAAAAAGAAAATGGACATCACTTACAGGATATCATTTATCAAAGCTTATTGCAAAAAATTTCCCAATAATATATTTTTTATTATATAGATTTGAGAAATAAGATAAGGCCCACCTATTCAATAGGGCCTGATAGCTATTTCAGCTATTCAGGCGTATAATAATGTAATTTCATAAATACACCCCCACTTCAGATGTTAACCATAATGCAAATCAGACATCTTGTGACAGCATACATTAATTGGTGACGTTGAAACGCCGATGATTTTACTTGTGGTCGTCTATAATTACACTACTCAACAAAATGAAAAAAATTTCATGTACTCCGGATGCGATAATTTTTTCTGTGTAGATAACCTTGACATGAGCTCGAAAAACGCAATAAAATTTTTTTTTTTCGTTTGGTTTTTTTTTTTTATTTTTTTTTTAAATTTAAAAAATTTTTTTTTGGTTAATTTGTTTCGTCCGGCATAACTCGGGAACCACTAGCCCGATTTAATTGAATTAAATTTTAAAAAATTTAAAATTACAATTCCCTTAATCTGTTCATATATTGCTTTCCTATACAAGCAACAGTTTCCAAGTTAAAAATGAATATATAAAGGAAAAAACTTATTTTTTGCCTAAAGATTTAAAATTTTTTTTTTTTAAAATCCATAAAAAATCCAAAATGAAAAAAAATGTCAAATCTTATTACTTTTACGTAAAGTCACATAACCTATGAGCAAAATGAGACAAAGATCATAAAAATCGATGCACGCGTTTCGCTTTTATTCGCAATTGAGTAAAGGTATGAATTTCAAAAATTTGCTCGACATATGCACAACTTTGTCTATGGTAAGGTTTTTTCTTTTTTTTGATTCTCAGAATTAACAAAACGGAATAAACAAAGGGTTATTTAATTTTTATGATTGCGTAAGCAAAGTAATAAACGCTAATAAATGTGCGTGAACAATTAAAAGGAAAAAAGGAAAGGGGACTTTTTTAATTATTTGGGTTTTCCGTTGGCTACCTGTATGATTTTTTTACAGAAATGCAACCCACATTTAAGGGTGGTCATTATTCGGAAAATTTAAGACTCACACATGGTGAAACAGGTATGTAGCCACCGTAAAAAAATATACACCCATTTATAAGTACCTGTCAGTAAAATACTAAACAATACACAGTATAAATAGGTCTTCATTGATCGATTTTACTCATTCAACAAGTGTCGACGAACGCGATAGTTAAAATGAGCAAACGTTCGCGAGGATTTGAATGCAATACCAATCCAAGTAATTTTTGTTACATGTGCGGAGAATACGTTTCTGAAAAAAACAAGCGTTGTTTTTCACCTAAATTGAGAGATTCATTTGAAGAGAGCTTCAATTTAAAGGTCTCAAACATAGATGAGCGGTGGACACCAAGTGCTCTATGTCCAAGGTGCTACGTACAGCTAGCTGACTCAAGGTAAGTGTAGATTACGAAATTCAAGAACATATATAACTTATTATTGAAATTCTTTCAGACGACAGCCGAGAATCATCATGCCAATGCTTTGGAGAGCTCCGCTTTGCCATGTAACAGATTGCTACTTCTGTCTTAGCAAAAAAACAGGCGTGGGAAAAAATATACGATGGACTTACGCTGCTGTTTCAACAGTGAATTTTCCAGTGCCATTTTCCGAAGAACCAGTGGACCCGCAACCGTCCGTTTCAAGATGGGCATCTAATAATGAGGCGATACATCCAACATCAGATCCGGAGATAGTAGAAACCACATCAGAATGCGAGTCAACATATACATTGCATGGAAGTGAACGCTTATGTTCCCACGCAGAACTGAACGATTGGGTTAGAGAATTGAAACTCTCCAAGGAAGATGCAGAGTTGCATGCATCGCGCATGCAACAGTTCGGTTTCTTGGCTCCTGGTGTGGTGACAACAATCTACAGGAAGCGTCATGAACCATACGCAAGGTACTACACAAAAAAAGACAACATCTGTTTTTGTAAGGACATTCCCGGATTATTTGGTGAACTCGGGTACTCTTACAATCCAGGAGAGTGGCGTCTTTTCATCGACAGCAACAAGCAGAGCCTTAAAGCAATTTTACTGCACAACGGCAACGAGAAACCATCGATTCCAATTGCTCATGCCGTTGACACCAAGGAAACATACGAAGTCATGGACAATCTACTAAAGTGCCTTAACTATGAGAGGCACGATTGGAAAGTTTGTGCCGACCTTAAGGTTATCGGTATCCTTTGTGGATTACAAGGTGGATTCACAAAGTACTGTTGTTTTCTCTGCCTTTGGGACAGCCGCGATCGTCAACATCATTACACCAGGAGGAGTTGGACAGAAAGAGTTAACTTCATCCCCGGCAGCGACAACGTGAAATATACACCACTCATAAAAAAGGAAAATGTTTTTCTCCCACCTCTTCACATAAAGCTCGGACTCATAAAAAACTTCGTGAAAGCTATCAACAAAGATGGCGAAGCGTTCGCCTATTTAATAACCATTTTTCCTCACCTTTCATCGGCAAAGATTAAGGAAGGCGTTTTCGACGGTCCGCAAATTAAAAAGTTGTTGCAAGACCAACAGTTTGAGCACATTTTAGCACCAAATGAAGCTGCAGCTTGGAACTCATTTCGGCAAATTGTTTCCGGATTTCTTGGAAACAACAAAAGCTCAAATTACAGAGAGATCGTCGAACAACTACTCCAAAATTATAAAAAAATTAGAGCAAATATGTCGCTTAAGATACATTTTCTACACTCGCACTTGGACTTCTTTCCGGACAACCTTGGCGATGTGAGTGACGAGCATGGCGCACATGTAACAAAAATTACTTGGATTGGTATTGCATTCAAATCCTCGCGAACGTTTGCTCATTTTAACTATCGCGTTCGTCGACACTTGTTGAATGAGTAAAATCGATCAATGAAGACCTATTTATACTGTGTATTGTTTAGTATTTTACTGACAGGTACTTATAAATGGGTGTATATTTTTTTACGGTGGCTACATACCTGTTTCACCATGTGTGAGTCTTAAATTTTCCGAATAATGACCACCCTTAAATGTGGGTTGCATTTCTGTAAAAAAAATCATACAGGTAGCCAACGGAAAACCCAAATAATTAAAAAAGTCCCCTTTCCTTTTTTCCTTTTAATTGTTCACGCACATTTATTAGCGTTTATTACTTTGCTTACGCAATCATAAAAATTAAATAACCCTTTGTTTATTCCGTGTTGTTAATTCTGAGAATAAAAAAAAAGAAAAAACCTTACCATAGACAAAGTTGTGCATATGTCGAGCAAATTTTTGAAATTCATACCTTTACTCAATTGCGAATAAAAGCGAAACGCGTGCATCGATTTTCATGATCTTTGTCTCATTTTGCTCATAGGTTATGTGACTTTACGTAAAAGTAATAAGATTTGACATTTTTTTTTCATTTTGGATTTTTTATGGATTTAAAAAAAAAAAAAAATTAAATCTTTAGGCAAAAAATAAGTTTTTTCCTTTATATATTCATTTTTAACTTGGAAACTGTTGCTTGTATAGGAAAACAATATATGAACAGATTAAGGGAATTGTAATTTTAAATTTAATTCAATTAAATCGGGCTAGTGGTTCCCGAGTTATGCCGGACGAAACAAATTAACCAAAAAAAAAATTTTCAAATTAAAAAAAAAAAAAAATAAAAAAAAAAAACCAAACGAAAAAAAAATTTTTATTGCGTTTTTCGAGCTCATGTCAAGGTTATCTACACAGAAAAAATTATCGCATCCCGAGTACATTTTGACTGTTGACTAGTGTTAGCGACAGCAAAAATGGATAGAAGTCTACGAAGATCACGAAGTGTGTTGTTCTAGCATTTTTATACCCTACACCACTTCGTGGTCTAGGGTATTATAAGTTAGTTTCGCGCCAAATGTTTGTAACACCAAGAAATAATCGAGCTAGACCCACCTTTAAGTATACCGATCGGCTTAGAATCACCAGCTGAGTCGATTTAACGATGTCTGTCTGTCCGTCCGTCCGTCCGTCTGCTGTCCATCTAAGCTTGTTCGCACTCTACAGGTCGCAATTGTTGTCCGATTGTCATGAAACTTGGAAGAAGTTATTTTTTCTGCCCAAGGACCATCGGTATTGAATTTGGAGGAAATCGGTTCAGATTTAGATATAGCCCCCATACAAATGTCGCTCCCTATTTCACTTTTTCCGCTTTAGAAACCACATATTGTACCCGATTTTCTTTAAAATTGGCACAACATCTTATAATCCAACTAGAAACACGTATGCAAAAATTGGGTAAGATCGGTTCAGATTTAGATATAGCCCACATACAAATGTCGCTCCCGATTTGACATTTTCCGCTCTAGAAAAGACATATTGTACCCGATTTTCTTTAAATTTTGCAGAACATCTTATAATCCAACTAGAAACACCTGTGCAAAAATTGGGTAAGATCGGTTCAGATTTAGATATAGCCCCCATACAAATGTAGCTCCCTATTTCACTTTTTCCGCTTTAGAAACCACATATTGTACCCGATTTTCTTTAAATTTTCCAGAACATCTTATAATCCAACTAGAAACACGTATGCAATAATTGGGTATGATCGGTTCAGATTTAGATATAGCCCCCATACAAATGTCGCTCCCGATTTGACATTTTCCGCCCTAGAAAAGACATATTGTACCCGATTTTCTTTACATTTTGCAGAACATCTTATAATCCAACTAGAAACACGTATGCAAAAATTGGGTAAGATCGGTTCAGATTTAGATATAGCCCCCATACAAATGTCGCTCCCGATTTGACATTTTCCGCTCTAGAAACCGATATTCTTTACATTTTGCAGAACATCTTATAATCCAACTAGAAACACGTATGCAAAAATTGGGTAAGATCGGTTCAGATTTAGATATAGCCTCCATGCAAATATCGCTCCCGATTTGAAATTTTCCGCTCTAGAAACAACATATTGCACCCGATTTTCTTTAAATTTTGCAGAACATCTTATAATCCAACTAGAAACACGTATGCAAAAATTGGGTAAGATCGGTTCCGATTTAGATATAGCCCCCATACAAATGTCGCTCCCGATTTCACTTTTTCCGCTTTAGAAACCACATATTGTACCCGATTTTCTTTAAAATTGGCACATCATTTTATAATTGAACTTGAAACACCTGTGCTGAAAGTGGGTAAGATCGGTTCAGATTTAGATATAGGCCACATACAAATGTCGCTCCCGATTTGACTTTTTCCGCTCTAAAATCCACATATTGTACCCGTTTTTCTTTCAAATTGGCACAACATCTTATAATCCACTAAAAACCCTATGGTGAAAGTGGGTAAGATCGGTTCAGATTTAGATATAGCCCTCATACAAATGTTGCTCCCGAATGTTTAACCGATTTTGGCCAAATTTTACATATTATATTTCACCAATAAACAGACATGGTGAAAGCGGGTCACATCGTTCCTGGTTTCAATATACCCCCATACAAATGTCCTTTCCGATTTAACATTTTTTGTCAAACACATGCATTTATCATGCCCATATGTCCATACTTTGATATGACTTTGGTATGCTACTGTATAATTTGAATTTGTCTGTCGGACAATTGGATCAATTACCATATTATTTACCAATTCGTTAAATAGCATATAAATTATATTCATATAATTTGTATGAACTACATAAAATTGCTCCCATGAAATACCTGGGTTTAGTAATCAAAGCGAGGTACATACGCAGGGAGTGGTGTAGGGTATTATATAGTCGGCCCCGCCCGACTTTAGGCTTTCCTTACTTGTTTATAGTGTTTTGCTTCTTCTTAGTTTTAAACAGTTACTTTTGAAAATTTTTTATATTGGCAAAAAAAACATGTTTAGTGTTCAAATAGAGTAGTTGAAATGAGCAAACAATTAGAAAAGAACTGTATGTTTTATTATTTGTTATATTAAATCAGTTGTTTACGTCGACATTATTTTTTATGCTTGAAGTAGCAAAAAGTTTAAACCTTCTTCAAATACAAACTTTGAAATAAGCTCCAAAAATTATCTGATACATTATAATATTTTCTAAATTAAGTTTCATTTAATTTGGAAAAGGCTTCATTTCACCTGAAAACGGTTTCATTTAATACGGAAAATTTAATGTGAAGATAGTTTCATTTAATCTGATACATACACATATCAAAGAATATATACAATTATACAAAAATAACCACTGCCTTACCTTTATAATGTAGAATTCGTGCGGTCCTTCGATGTGTAACATGTTGACCATGAGAATCTCGCCTAGTTGTAAATAATTTTTTGCAATTTGACATTCGGTCTTGAGATTGAGAGTAGATGTTTTCTAAATAAAAATGATGCATTATTTATACAACTAGACACACACACATAGTTAGTTATTCATACCTTAATATACATTTTAAAGTTGTGTGCACCTTGCCTCTGTCGGGCCAGGCCAGTGTATAAAAAAGAATCACGAACTGATTTTGTTTCAGAAGTATGTAAATCTATCTTTACCATTTCATTGCTGATTTTCTCAATAACACTCATACGAGCAGGTTTGCTGTAAAAGAAAAATAAAAAAAATCTTATGAGCAAGCACACTTATTGTCAGTGGAATAGGCAGATTAGTGAACACTGCATCAAAATCATGTTCATTCTCTGGGGGCCGACATCAAATCGTTAACTGTCATATTTTCTGTCGGAAAACATTTTACTTACTTTCATTAAAATACAAGAACTTTTATGTGAACTTTTACTCAATGTTATGTAAACAAATCAGAAACTTATAACGAGGAGTGTCAATTTCTTTGCGTAATGCTCCAATTTTATTGTAAGTGTTCGTAACTGAAATATAAAGTGATGCAGAAAATACGTCTAAAACCGTATCCGAGGCCTGTTGGGCATACATCAGTAAGTGTGCCTACGTGAAATAATACATGATCTGGAAATTTTGATCCAGAGCCAAAATTTGATCAACAGTAAAAAATGGGGTCCCATTTGCATGGCCGTTCTTTAAAATAATATAGATAATAGTGTAAACTGAGAGCCCATTTGTATGGAGGCTATACCAAAACATGGACCTATATAGCTGGTTTTCAGTGTAGGTGTTTCTAGTCTAAATGAAACATGCTGAGGAAAATTTGATCAAGAACTGAAAACAGTGTAAATCGGAGGTACATTTGGATGGGGGCTATATCAAAACATGGACCCATGTAGTCCACTTTTACGTTTGCTGCTTCTAGTTCAAATGTAACATGATCCAGAACCTATACCAATATCCAATGTTAAATGTGTATTTTAGAACAGTAATAGGGTAAATTTGGAGGGATATTTATATGGAGGCTAAATCTAAATCTGAACCAATTTCCTCCAAATTGAATAGCGATGGTCTTTGAGCTAAAAGTTACTTCTGCCAAATGTCATGACAATCGGACAACAATTGAGACCTGTAGAGTGCAAACAAGCAGACGGTCAGATGGTCGGACGGACAGACAGACATTGATAAATCAGCTGGTGATTCTAAGCCGATCGGTATACTTAAAGGTGGGTCTAGCTCGAATATTACTTGGTGTTACAATCATTTGGCGGAAAACTAACTTATCATTGAAGCGGCAATGAAATGAGCTTAGCGAAAAAGGTCGTACCTGCCGCAGTATCGCAAAAAGACTGAAAGTGTGTCATCGAACTGTCAGCCTTGCCAGAAAACGGCAAAATGTGGTTGTGGCTGCTAAGCTGGGAGTCAGGCCTAGATTGCTCTCTGACGGGGATGCACGCTTGGAAGAACGAAATATGATAACTAAAAATGCCAAAACGCCTAAAATGGCTGTAGAAGCTCTGGGAAAAGCCATATGTGATCGTATATTAGGAGAGCATCGCGCAGATTTGGCCTTGTGTCAGCTGTAAAAAAAGAAACCAGCACTCTCGGAGAAGAATGTGAAATCAACGATTACATTTTTGTAAAATACATAAAAACTGGACATCTGACTGGCTGGAAACGAGTGATGAATCAAAAACTAATAGATTCCAATCAGATGATATACAATATTACTGGTGGGGCATTGGTCCACTGGTTAAAATAGAGGGTACACAGAAAAAATAAAATTCAATTCAATTAAAAATTCACAAATTCAAATGAAATATTATTAAAAAATGGTGTGAAAAAGAATTGATTGAAAACAAAAAAATAAAATTTTGAGCGAAGGTAGCATCGAACCGGGGATGTTAGATTTGTAGGAGATGTTAAGTTAAAGTCGCGATATTGTCAACTCCATGTAGTGCCATAAAATAATTTCCAATTAAATGAAATTTGACAATTTTGAGTTTTTGACTGAAGTATTAGTCAAATGTTTTAAGTGAGTGCTATTTTAAGATTTTCTAATTTTAACTAAACTTATATTTTTGTTTTTCTTTAACAACTGTTTTCGTTGAAAATATCAGATGCACTTTTTTCTGTGTAAGTATTTTGCAGAATTACTTGGCCAGATTTGTAGACGAGTGCGTTTACCCTGCAACTGGAGTTACATTTCAACAACATGGGGATCCCAAGCACACTGCTAAAATCATAGAAAAATGGCTCGCTGAACAAGAACTCCAAACAAAGAAATGGCCAGCGAAAAGCCCTGATTTAAATCCAATAGAGAATTTATTGGCAATTGTAAACAGACGATTCACTCAATATGAACAAGCTCCGGCCAGGAACTGTGGTCAAGAGTTTCTGCGGAATGGGCCAATATTCCAATTTCGACTATTACAAATCTCGTGGAAGGCATGCCTACGTGCATAAAATGTGTTTCAAAAAACAAAGGTCTTAACAGTAACATTTGCCGAATACTGTAAAAATGGACAAAACTGAATAAAAGCGGTTATAAATTTAAAATATCCTTTTCAAATACTTTCTTTTAAAAAAGTCTCCTGTTTTTTAGTATTTATTCAAGAAGAGTGTTTTAGTTGTATAGTAGAAAAAATATATTAGGGCGGGCTTCTCCAATAAAAAAGTTAATAACAATTTCGTAAAAAATAAGTTATGTATCCACACTAGTCCACTACTGTATGTATAGAAAATTTGAGAAAAATTGCAATTGAATATTTTCTATACCACACCGAAATCATAATATTTAGTTAGTGTTATGCGTACAAAAGGTGTGTTATGAGGAGAAAAAAGTAAATACCCCCCTGATTGGAGTTTCGAGTAGATGTGAACATTCACAACGTTACTCGAAATCGTGTATGCAGATTGTTTTTTATGTTCGAAATTAATTATATCTGCAAAAACCATAATATGCTTCGTATAAATAGAAAACCATGCAAAAACAACATTTGCAAACACGAATATTGTCTGATTCACATCGAATATTGTCTGATTCATTCCTTGAAATATTCATCGGAGACTCCACGAAGTGTAATTCTGGGTCGTGGTAAAATTCTAAGACGATCGAGCCATGTTTGTCTGTCTGTTAAAAGCACGCTAGCAGTCGAACGAAATGAGCTAAGAGAAACAAATTTTTCGTAGATGATTCTTATGGTTGCAGATCGGTTGGGATTGTAAGTGGGCCCCGAGGGAAAATTTTTACCCTAACATGGACTGAAAATATCCCCTAATATTAAGATTATTATTTTTTTTAATATCTGCTTGAAATTTATAGCGTACATTCGTTATGTAGCGTGAAAGCGCCAAAAAGTAAATAAACAATTTAGCTGCTGGGACAAAAAGGAAAGCTTGAAAATTGGTGTGTACATGCCTACAATTACGTAGACACGTCGCATAGGGGAATTTTTCGAAATTATTACTTTTAAGGGATTATTACTTTAAAGAGAGACAAAGTTGAAATCATAAAATTCGGTGTATACATTCTTTTCACTGTGTAGCCGCGAAAAGTGCAGTAATATTACAACAATATATATATATTTTTAATATAGTCAAACCAAAACAAATACAAATATTGCAAAAATAATTTTATAAATAAATATAATATTTTTATTATTTCAAACCACGCTTATAAGGCAAGCCTACCAATACGTTTACATATCGAAATAATACTTCAAGTCAATTAAAAAATATATTCTTATTTCCATTTTCAAAAAGCTTAAATACCATAAATATTGGTAGATAGTGGGTGCTACAGTTGGTTGTATTTCCATTCTATTTTAAATCCAAAAGTACAAATTTTGAAACTCCATTACTTCACGTACATAGTACAAAATAACCTAGCATTTTTATCCCCTTCCTACATTTTACCCCCTTAAGAGTACGACTTTCTAAAATCTCTTCATTGCACGTGTCTACGCAATTAGAGGGATGTGCACACCGAATTTCATTATTCTAGCTGTAGTTGTTTTGTTGGTACTATTTTTATCCTGTACCCATTGTATCCCTTCAAGGTACGAATTTGGGAAAAACATTTTATTTTTCGTGTCTACGCAGTCAGAGGAATGTATACTCCGAATTTCATGACTTTAGCTGCGGTCATTTGGTTGGTACTATTTTTATCCAATTTTTCCATTTTAACCCCAAAAAGTACAAATTTCGCAATTAGAAGCATGTATACACCGGATTTCATTATTCAAGGTGCAGCCGTTTGATTTGTATCCCTCTGTTCCCATTTTATCCCTTAAAAGTCCGAATTTGGAAGAAATACTTTTATATTATGTATCTAGCTTTTGTCGTTTAATATGTACCATTTTGAACCCTTTTTGCCCCATTTCTACCCCTATGAATAAAAATCACCTTATGGTGCACGTTTTTGTTATAGAGGTAAGTAAATACAAGCAGACATATTAAAAAATTAGTGACAAAATTAGTATACCCCCATCACTTGAGAAGGGCTGAACAGATTTAGCTGATTTTTGTTACAAACTGTTAGTAGTAGTCCGAACTAGGTTTTAATATGATGGAATTTGTAACCAAACTGTCAAAGCAGTCATACGTGTTTCTCCGGTCTCTTAAAAAATATACTGATAAAACCTTGTAATCTTTAGTTTTGCAACTTAAAACTAACACAAACGGAAACAAAACCAAACAAGTGTATATGCAGATACTTAAAACAAAGCAAAGAATACAACAAGTCACAGAATCACCAAATTAAATCAATTCAATAAATTGTCCGGCAAGTGAAAACAAATAGAAACACAAAACAAACCACAAAATTACAACAACAAAACAACAATCATGTCAAACACTCCAGCATTTAAACTCGCTCCCGCTCTCTCTCGAACTCCAAAGGTCTCTGAGTATGGATCATCTCCAAAATTTATTTTAACTGATGGATCAAAAGTTATTGAAACAATGAAAAAATGAAAAAATTTCTACAATGATTAAAGAGAGTGAAACAAAAATACTAAGTAAATTAGAGAAATAAGTAAAAGAATTTAAGAGTGAACTTCTTGTTGTAACTGAAAAATAAACAAAGTGTAAACTGTTGTCCTAAAAACGAAAACTCACTTGTGTCGTGTGATTTACGCATATATGGCGTTCCACATTCTTGATATGAGAATTTAGGTGAAATGTTCAACATTTTATGTACCAACCTAAAAATAGCTATACCTAAAACTCAAACGATTTATTGCGTAAAAAAATAAAACAACGCTCGAGATTCAACAATCCTTGTAAAACTCTCTTCAGCATATAAAAAGAACTTCATTTTAAAAACAATAGCTATGTACAGTCGGAAATCTAAAGATATGTTGCGTTTATATGTACATGCTAAATATCGAGTTAGACGCTCCAATTTTTATAAATGAGAATCTATCTTAATCTAACTATAAATTATTTTATGAAGCGCGTAAATTAAAGATTGAGAAGATTTTCCACTCCGTGTTTACTACACGTGGCACTGTGGGAGAAACCGCTACTTTAGCTGCGCGAAACTCAAAAAACCAACTTACTCGTATTTATTAAACTTAAATTCAGTTTTGATCTCAGGTTCTGTATGTACCCAAATAAGCTCAAAATTATTTGATTGCATCATTCATAACCGTTATAAAGTTGCGTTTATTCCGTTGAAGGCGAGTGATCTAGTTTAGTAGCATTTTCGTCGTTAAATCTCACGGTCCATTGTAAAAGTGGTATTGCATATACATTTTTTTCTAGTGGGTTTTGAATAAAGGTAAGTAAATTTAATATTTTTAATGTTATTTGCCGATAAAATGATGATCCAATAAGCTGAGTACTTGAATTTCTTTTTTTCCCACTTTTGTTGTACTTTCGGTAAAGATTTAGTTACTTGCCCCACGGTATTCCGTCTCAACTTAATATTTTATTTATAATATACAGTGTAGTACAACAGGTGAAAAGTTTGACTGCCAAGAAGTGCCAACTGATTTTTTATAATTGCTTTCAGGGAAAATGTCGATTAATATAAGAAAATGTTCGTGTATTGGATCAAGAAACTTCTGAACCAAATTCCTCCCTTATTCGGCTCGTTTTACTCCAATCCGGATTACACATGGACAGAAAAAGCGAAAAATACAAAAAAATCTCAAGAATTATGAGTAGTGAATGCGCACGATTTAAGGATAAATAGAGCGCACAAATCGTACAAGAAGAGTTTTCGATCATCGGAACTGCAAATGGTTAGATGTATTGATTACTGGACAAATGAAGATGACGCAGAATTCAGAGACGATATAGCTCCCACAACATAGTGGTCGTCAGTTTTCGGAATAGAGTGGCAGTACACAACGAAAAATAAAATAATAAATAAAAATCTTGTCCGAACTACATCAAAAGAAGAATTAGTATTCGCTACACGAATTAGCCTTTATAAAAGTGGGAAAAGAGATGTGGCACAAATTCTAAATGAATAAGATAAACATCCTGAGTGTGTTTCCAAGATTACGAAAACGCTATTTTGCCCTCAAAACACTCCAACTCCATATACACCTGAGAAAACATAAGCACTATATGTTGATGGAAAATACATTAAATACGATTATATGATTATGCAAGCAAGTGCCACGAGCCGAAATGCGAACATTTATCCATCATATGACTCCCTAAAAATGCTGTTGGATCCAATATTGCCAACTATAAACGATACTTCTCAAAGCTATGCCGCAGAAAGTGACTAAACAAGTTTTCCTTAATATAAAGGGTGATTTTTTAGCTATTATCTTTTTGGCAACACTGGTTTAAACAGCTGACGCGCGTTTCGTGTTTTGTTTTACTGTCAAACATCTTCAGTTTGGTCTATAATTTAACCATGAATCGTCTTACAAACGAACAACGCTTGCAAATTATTGAATTTTATTATCAAAATGCGTGCTCTGTTAAGAAAGTTCATCGCGCGCTTCCATTTTATGGTCAGTTTAATCGACCCACTGAAGCGGCTATTCGGGCTGTTGTAACTAAATTTCGCACCAAATTTACATTGTTGGACATTAAATCACCAACACGCTTACGTAGAGTGCGAACTGAAGAAAATATCGCAGCTGTATCGTTTCGTCGCCGTTCGCAGCAATTGGGCCTCTTACTCAAAAACGTGGAAATCCCAAAATTGGACAAGGCGGATGGACCATTTTAGGCGCAGTCAAGGTCAACATTTGCATTAAATAATCTTCAAACGCAGTCAAGGTCAACATTTGCATTAAATAATCTTCAAACATTAAATTATATGGACCGTATTATCGATTCAAATAAAGATTTCATGCATTTTTCTGTTTTTTTATGTTTTTTTTTGAAAAAGTTTCCTATAGCTTTTAAAAAATCACCCTTTATAATGTAAATGCAGTGTAATATATACGCCCATGTGCTGACAACCGCATGATTTCAAATCGCATTTTTTTTTGGCGATTTCGAGTCTCTAAATTTCGCATTTTTACTTTAAACAATTGTTTTCAGTTTTCTTTCTTTACTGGCGGATAAATGAAGAAGATGTTTGGTTAAAAATAGCAACTTTAAATAGAAATGTAAAATTTAGAGACTCGAAATCGCCAAAAAAAATGCGATTTGAAATCATGCGGTTGTCAGCACATGGGCGATATACAGTTGAACTTCGATTAACCGTGATGCTCGGGACCGGGCTAATCACGGATAACCGAAAATCACGGTTAAAAGAGGTAAAATTTTACATGTATAAATTATTATTTTTATTTATTTTTGACAAAAACATGTAAATCTGCGTCTATAAATAACTTATAATATCTCTAGGAATATATACATTTATTTAAAAAAAATCTTTTATGGAAGACTGTCTTATGCTTTTAGCTTTTGATTGTTCTTCCAACAAATGAGTTTTTATGCGATATATTTACATTTTATCTGGTTCTGAAATACTTGGACAATTAAAGTTTTCTAAAAAACCTAACAAAATACTACTAGCCTCTATTGCCTGAGCCAATGTAGGCGTTTCGTCCGCATTCCCTCCTTCTTGGCTTTGGGTAACCATGTCTACGATTTCGTCTTCAGATATAATAGCAAACGGAGCGACATCAGAGTTGCACACCATCCACTTTTCGACAGCATCAATCGTACATCCAGACGGTATGGTTATATCTGTTTGTATCTCAACAAGGCTATTTGGAGCATCTTCATTATGAGATAGTAAGTTATTCCAAACTCTTTTTAAAACTTGTGGAGTTACAGAGTCCCACGAAGCTGCGGCTGCCCACAAAAGCTGTCTTAATATTCAAAGATTTAACTCACGTCTGTCATTAGCACCAAGTTTTTGAACGATCAGTTTACGGTAGTGACATTTGAAGCTCCGAATTACTCCTTGATCCATAGGCTGAATCAAGGACGTGCAATTTGGTGGGAGATATTTTACTGTAACGTTTTTAGATATCATAGCATTTACATCTGGGTGAGCTGGACAGTTGTCTAATAGTTAAAGTATTTTACAGTTATTTTTGAGACCGATGCGCCGTTGATGTTCCTTTGCTTCTGGTACAAAATTTTGATTAAACCACTCCAGAAATAGCTGTTGTGTTACCATTAGATTTATAAATCACAGGAAGGTGTTCAACGTTTTTTAAAGCTCTTGGATGGGCACTTTTTCCTATTATCATCAATTTACACTTGTGAGTTCCTGCAGCATTTGAACAAACTAGCACTGTGATTCTCTCCCTGGATTCCTTGTACGCTTCAATAGAATATTCATTACCACTAGCCAAAGAACTCTGAGGCAAACACCTCCAAAATAGACTGGTTTCGTCTGCATTGTAGATCTGTTCAGTTGTAAGTTGTTCGTTTTTAATTATTTCATCCAAGTCGTCCACAAACATCGTAGCAGACTCATAATCAGCACACTCCTTTTCTCCCGTAGATTTCAGTCGACGGATTCCATGACGTTTTTTTGAATTTATCCAACCAACCAAATTAATAAGTGCACTCTGAATTCATGTTTAACTTCAAATGGAACATTTTTGCCTTTTCGACAATCATTTCGCCTGAAGTTCAGAAGCAAATTTCAGTTTAAGTTCATACAATATCTCGATTTCAGTTAACTTACCTGTAATTGGAGTTCCCTTAAGTCTTTCTTGCCGAAACCATTCATATGTTGCGAAATCAACTTTTGGATTTTCGGATGTTTTTAGTGTATATCTGTGTTTAAGGCCAAGCATTGAATCAGTATCGGAGCAAAATTTTAAAATCCGATCTTTGTTTTTTATTAAATCGGATACAGTTTGAATGCCAACTCCATATTTTTCAGACAACATTTTAAAAGGTACTTTACGTTTTGAGTATTCATTAATCAGCTCCATTTTTTCTTTAATTGAAAGAACCTTTCTTGCTCTTTTCGCGGATTGAGTTTTTGACGGTGGCATGATGTAAGGAAAGCACGTCTTGACAGATCAAATTTCACACTGATGAATGAATATGAAATTTGATATGAAAATTACACTTTCATGAAAAAGGGGAATCACCGAATTTTAATATGAGAGATGTGTGTGTATTATACGAAAAAACAAACAAGCAGTCACATGGACATGTGCATCACGTATAATAGAGGTAAATCACGGTTAATAGAGGTAAAAAATCAACCACTCAGCTTCACGGTTAATAGATAATCACGGTTAATAGTCACGGTTAATCGAAGTTCAACTGTATATATATATATATTCAAAATATGTTTTATATGTAAAAATATCGCTATGAATATTTTAGTTTTCATTAATAAATTAATTTTTTACTTAAATACGAAAAATTAAAAAAAATAGTTTTGGACCTTGATAATAGTAATTTTTTGTTTTGCCGCGCTAGATTGATGATTTCTCCCACAGTGCGTGGCTTTGTATATGTAAAAGATTCCGATCAACCTGTTCGAATAAACTTCACCAACGACCTAAACCAGTTTTTTCCAGATGGTATGGATGAGAATGCCGAATAATGCAGACGTCCAAGGATCTAATTTTTCCAATAAATTATGTTAAAATGATTTCCACATAATTAGTATAATTCCTTATTTGTATTATAAAGTTCTCATTTTTAATAACACTGTTTATGAGTCAAATATTTTTTGTTGCATTCAAATGCGCGTTGCTTTCAGGTTTGTTTTAAAATCATATTATGATAGACAATTCCCAATGATGAAAGTCTTAACCAATGCGAATAATGGGCTTCGAGTTTGCCACATTAACGCTCAAAGCCTAATGAATAAATTTGAAGAATTTATTTCTGGTGTCGATATCACCTGTGTTTACGAAACCTGGTTCACAGCATCAACCCCTGATGCATTAATTTCACTCAATGGTTACAATATATATTGAGTCGAGGTATACATGCTAAAGTTCTGTCAACGTGTGATGAAAATGATGTCATAGAATAATTATTTTCGGAAATTAATGTGAGTGAAAAGCACTTGTTCCTGAGAAGTGTATATAGACAAAATCACTGCATTAAAGTTGATAATTTTGTGGTTAACCTTGAATCAATGATTCTACCGTACACTGATGTTATTGTTGTTGGGGATTTCAATTCAAATATTCTAGTTGAATGTTCACTCCTTGATCATATGTCTTCCCTGGGTATTTCTCCAACAAATAATAAAATGCCTACACATTTTACATCAACAAACAACACACTGTTGGACATATTCTTCGTTAGTGATATTTCCAAATGATTACTATATGATCAACAATCGGCATCATGTTATTCAAAACACGACTTAATTTTCATTACGTACGTATTTCAAATAAAAGCTACCAATCAATCTTATTCATATCGCGATTTCAACAACATTGAGTTTAGCGTTCTTCAGGAGGAATTTTTAAAAATAAGGTGGAACATTGCATGCTGGAGGTGGATGACCAATTACAATACCTTGAAGAAAATATTAATCAACTTTATAACCTAGCTATTCCCCGAAAAACAAAAACACCATCGACAAAATCTAAGTCTTTGTTTTCTTCGATTTTCGAATAACGAATAATTCGATTAATCCGTTGCAAATAATCGAATATTCGAAATGTTATACTACCAAACATTTTTGGAGCGAAATATCACTTTGGAAAATATAAATAATTGCACAAATGATTTTGTTTTATATCTAGTTTGGAAGGCATCATTCAATTTTTAATAAAAACTTCGTGAAAATTAAATTCTTGTTTTGATAGCTCAGTATACAAAAGTCTATTTGGAGTTGAAAACGTTTCAGAATATCCTGTCACTGAAAGAGAAAATATTGTTGCTGAACGAAACAATAAAAATAGTACAAATTCCAGCAAAAAATACATACATAGACATACAATACGATTTTTTATATTGAAATAAATCGAAAAAGAACTCAAAAACTTAATTTCATGCTCTTCTTTCTATTGCCCCGACTTCAACAGTAAGTGAAAGAGTTTTTTCGAAATTGAACTTTATTAAAGGAAAATAATAGTCTTAAATCCAATAGCATTTTCAAATAAAACGATGAAACTTGATTATGTGTTATATATTCCTATCAAAATCTAAATAATTTACAGGAAATTTTATTCGATTAAGCGAATATTTGAATAAGAGCTGTCGGCCTTATTCGGTTAATTAGAAATTTTGTATTTTCGAATGAACGATTAATCGAATAATCCAAAAGTACGAACAATTGGATACCCTAGATATGATAACTGCATACTTATCCAACTTTTCAATAAAATAAAACTTATGGGGTCATACCTCACAAAACGTAGCCAGTTAGTCTTTATGAATAATATAAAATCAACATCTCTTCCCTTAACAAAAGTGTGCCTCAGGACTCTATTTAGGGACCCCTCACTGTATTGTCATACATTAATTTTTGGTCAGCTTAATTTTTGTAAAATACATATGTACGCCGATGATGTACAGTTGTATATCAGTAAAATTACAGATGCTGTAATGAAATTGAATAACGACTTGGACAATGTTTATAGGCGGGCAACAGCAAATGGACTGTGAAAAGTAAATGCATAATCATACAGAAGAAATCGTAAAATGCAAGCGTCAATGTAGATACCGCTATAGTATTGAATAAGCAGAGAATTGAAATTTTGATTTCTATAAAAAGCTTGGAAAAGATTTCAATTCATTCATGCGGTGCGACTCTGGAATATGCTACCTAAAGTAACGCAACTAATCAGCAAAAGAATTACATAACTTATTCTTAAATGATATATAAAAGATTATAAAACCCAATTATATTTTATTATTATTAATGGTTAACTTGAGATAAATAAATGTATATAGCTCTCAACTTATGCAATGGATTGGCGAATTTATGCTATGTTCGTCATGATTCTGCGAGTTTTCGGAATATTACAAATTTGGTAATTATTAAGAAAAGTCAGAAAATTGGGACACAATGGAAGACATCGTCTTATTTTATGCACTTTTTGTCAGACTGTCGATAGGAACGACATATTTTGTTGATTGCTTTTTGTTTGAATCGTAGTTCCAGTTCGTAATCAGTAATCAAACAGGGAAATCTAGGTATTTCATGCATTTTCATCGATGCATTAGGTCGGCGCTTATTGGGATTACACAATCCCAGATGTGTTGATTCTGTCAAATGCTCATATAATTCCATAATTATCTCAATAAGATGTCACAATGAGACATTGAATGAAGAATGCGATTAATTATTTTTTAGTCGTTTTAACTTTGGCAAAAGTTCGATCGCAAAATTAAAGTGATGTTTGCTTCATCAGAAATTTCAGCTACGTTCAAAGATCTGAGATGGCCAATTTTTTTATAGTTCCGGAGGAGTGTTCTAAGGCGCACAATAAGCTTTGCGAAATGACATTACTGGTAATTCCACTGCAATCTCCACATTTTCAAAACAATTGCAGGACAGTCGCTAAAGAAAACTGCTGTTGATATTGCAAATGCTCTATTAGATTTAGATTTCTGTCAGTGTTGCCATACGTGCTCAAAATCGTTTTTGCTCAAACGAACATGCTATATTGGCTGCAAAAAACATTGAATTGGAGGATTCCGTTTCTAGCGAAAATTATGTTGACAACTATACAACCGATTTTTTAGACCCACTGTACTTGGGTACTGTAGTGTGTTGAGTTAAAACAAGATTATTTTTTGCAATGACACTGGGAAGTGGAGAAATTAACGAATAGTGTACTGAAGCAACACCTCTTAAAGGATAACACGAAGTGGAAGACGTTTGACAGCACTCATCCATGTTGAGAATCAGTTATAACGAACGTGCCGTTGTTAAATCAGCAATTAACGTACGACACTCATGAAAGCTGTGAAGGATGAAATTGGAGTGATTCTCCTCTTCAACGCTCACGTTGTAATCGCAAGACTATTTTGATCGCGTATTTTTGGATACGATTCTCTAGCATAATTTAATTGTACCAGCTTCATCGGGAATGAAGCTAAGTTGTTGAAAAAGGTCGAACAGCTCAACGTGCTAACTGTCGAAGAACAGTGGTCATGGTTGTGCAGAAATGTAAATTGATCGACCTGGATGAATATAAGATGGATCACATAAAGTCTTCGGAGAAATAAGAACGAATAATGACAAGACAGCCGATTTTTATGTAAAAGTATAGTTTGAAGGGATGGTTATAATTGAATGACGTCTTCACGCAAATGATTCTTATAATAAAAAATTAAAAAATCGATATAACCAATAGCATATTTCGGATAACGATTTGTATATTGTGTGCAAATATGGATGGATTTTGCATATAATCCGCTGTATATTAATGAAACAATAAAAACCGGTCATATGGTGCAATAATTCTTTTAGCGTGATTCTGCGGCCTACTCGACCCAAATAAACTAAGTGATTGCTCGAATTCGTCCTTTTTGTGGAATACGTCACGACATTCAAATTAAGAACGATCAAGCGTTTCGAGTTGCAGAACGATGGTCTCCAAGAACGATATTCATGGCGTAGTTGTTGACGGCTGCTGCGAGTGCATCTCGATGAATGTCGTTAAAACCTGCCTCATATGCGCGCTGATCTAGAGGTTCTCCCTTGTACCTTTGGACATCTCTCTATAGATCCCGGAGGTTTTTTCTTACCTGCATGGGCGGAGGTGGCAGTGCCATAAGATGGTGGTTGGGATGCTGCGATAACACCCAAGCAAGTACTGCGTAGACAACATAAAGTTGTGTCTAAGTACGGAAATGACCTTAGATTCCTCATGTAGATGATCTATTGATGACATGAGGAGACAGCCTGCTGCTATTCTCAGGGCGGCATTTTGACAAGTCTGGATGTTTTTCCACTGCGTATTGCTCACGTTCGCAATGGCGCTGCATAGTTTGCCACTGACTATCGCTTTATATGTAGTTAATAAGGTTTCCTTGTCTGTGTCCCAAGTACTGTCGGCAAGTGAATTGAGGACCTTATTTCTACTTCGCATCTTATCGCAGATAGCTGTGGCATGTGCAGAGGATTTACATAGACTATCGAATGTGACCCCAAGGATTTTGGGGTAATTCACGGTCGGGATTGTCGTGTCATTTAGAGGCGGATATTTTCATATTCCTCGCAGTGAAAAAATTGGCAAGATCGATGAGAAAATTATTCAGCCTTTCGCAAATGTCATCTGTAGTTAGGCCAGACGCTAGAATTGTGCAATCATCGATGTATGTCACGATTTCGATACCGTCAGGAGGTTGTGGAATACCAGAAAGGTAGAGGTTAAACAGAGCCCCCACTCTGGGGAACTGCCTGTTTAACTCTACGGGGTTTTGACTTCCGGTTCCTAAATTCCACATATGACTGGCGTCCACACATATAGTTGATGATCCAACGTTTGGTGCTGGCCGGGAGGGACGTGTTGGCAATGTCGTCAAAAAGTGTGGCATGGTTGACCGTGTCGAAGGCCTTCGAGAGGTCAAGAGCCACGAGGACCGTCCGCACGGCTTGGGCCGGTGTATATGTGTGGATATAGCGTGTAGAGCAGTCGTTGTACTGTGCTGCTTACGGAATCCATGTTGATGTGTTGCAGTTCGGAAATTTCCAATATGGCTCGGGAGGAGAAGTGCCTCAAGTGTCTTCGATACTGGTGAGAGAAGAGAGATCGGTCTGTACGATTCTCCCTTACTCGCATCCTTTCCTGGCTTCAGTAGCGGTGCCCATTTTCCAGGCTTCGGGAACTACAAGAGTGGACATCAACAGGTTGAGGACTTTTTTTCAGGTACTCGAATCCAGGTTCATCCAACTGTTTCAACATCAACATAGAAATTCCGTCAGGGCCCAGCGCTTTAGATGGTTTAGAGCTACGGATGACTTGTGCAACTTCGCCAACGGTAAATTGTGGTGGTGCCTCCTCGACTCGGAGACCACGTATATGGCGCATGGTTCTCCTTTTCGTATTATCACTTTCGGGGTGCTGAATGAACTGCCTGTTAAAATAACTCGCGCACCTCTTAGGATCAGTTGACGTCATGTCACCAAAAGTGACAGCGATCTGATCATCGCGCTTGGTGGGATTCGAAAGTGACTTAACCGTTGCCCACAATTTACCAACTCCGGAACTTAGGTTGCACTGATTCAGATGTTCTAACCATTTGTTCCGCTTGTATAATATAATTTTGCAACTTTTCAGGTGAGCAGTTTAGACACTATAATCAATGATTTGTAATATAAAATGATATAAATTATAATCAGAGCATCGATCATGCCAACTGCCATATATGGACGCCTTGGTGATAAGACACAACAGCCACCTACAAATTGAGTGGTATCAAAAACCTACAGCATCGGGCAGATTAATTAATTTCTACTCTGTTAATTTATTGTAGATGCAATTCATTAAATTGCGAAATATCGGAATTTAATAAATATAAAAAACTAAAACTGACCTCGAACTTGAACAACTATTATTTAATACTCAAAATCAGAATGGTAGAATAAATAAAATAATAATAGTAATTTTTGCAAACTTCCCCTTGAAAAAGTTGGATGTGTGTATGGCTATGAATACTGTTACAATATTTTCGAATCATTGGAAATAGGATCTGACCAGAGGAAGAAGGTCGTCACCTACCAAACTCATGATAAAGGTAGTGAGCAGCCAAGTAATAAATTTGTAGATATGTATAGATATATTTGGATTCCCGGTTAAAGTCAAATACTAAATCCTAATGATGAGTCCCGAAAATAAATTTCTAGGGTCACCCCCCAAAAATGAAGATTGGATTGTTTAATGATGATCTGCAAAATATTTCGTCTGTGTGCTAAACGCTTCTGAAAACACCACTAAAAATCATGGGTTCCCGTGTATTTTGTTTAGTCCAATTTTTTCTGCATAATAATAATAGAATAATAGAATAATTTTAGTGGTTTTTCAAAGTGACACATTTTGTAGGAGATGTTACGAAAAATATATAGAAGGAATATCGGACGAAAAATGATGTCACTGACTCCATTTTTGTGAAATAATTTAACATATGAAATGGATTATCAGAGCCAAAATTTTCAAACACTTTTATGAAAAATGAGCGCTGCGGCATCAATTTCGTTCCGATGTTTATTATACGAAAATTTGTTCAGTCGTTACTATGAAGAAACACAAACAATTACTATAAACGTCCAATAATTCGACTAATAAGTTACTCTAAGACAATAATCAAAATTTGGATTTAAAATGATTTCAAGGGTTATTATAAAAAACTGACAATAATGTAACACAAAAAAATCACGAGAAAAACATCATTTTTGATTGATCTAGCAACGAAATAATTTTCAAATCGTAATAAAACAATCCAAACTTTATTTTTCGTGGGTGACTGGAAATTATTTTTCCATTTGCATGGACCGCGACCCAGCCTATTATATATTTTCAAAGTTGTTGGAATATACCCACAAAATACCCAAAATATTTTATGAAGTCCCCACAAAAATCCCCTATACCCATACCCATTTCATATTTCTTGTCCTTTTCACCATCATAAAATCCCCGTGGTTGGGACAAATCCCCACATCTGGTAAGCCTGCCCGATTTCACTTTTTCCCTGAATTCAATTGTGAATTCAATGAATTCAATTGTATTGGGTAGAAAGCCGGCTTTAACCTTTCCCTACTTGTTTAAATTCGTCAATGACAATATTAGGGACATTATCTACTTTCAAGTTGCATCGTAAATCTTTTTGTAGTTTTTGTTGATACTCTTACTCAGGTTCGAGATAATTTGTTTTTGTTTTCTTAAACAGGAAACAAAGTTTTAAAAAAAATGACATTTATTTGGTTCGGTTGCTAGCAGGGCAGACGATCGTTTCAAGGGACGCTACTACCCCTTATCAATAACCAGTGTAATGCAACAACTGCTCTGGTTAATTATTGGTTGTATATCTGCCTCGCAAATGAGAACTGCTTCGGACTTAAATATACACCCAAAAATTCCAGTTCAGTAGTTACCGAAAACAAACAAATGTCCAAACTTCTTCTCGTGTGTAATCACATTACTGCACAACCATGACCACCGGCACTGAAGAGGAGAATCACTCCAATTTCATCGTTCACAACTTTCATGAGTGTCGTACGTTAATTGCTGATTTAACAGCGGAACGTTCGTTATAACTGATTCTCAACATGGATGCGTGCTGTCAAACGTTTTCCACTTCGTGTTATCCTTTAAGAAGTGTTGCTTCAGTACGCTATTCCTTAATTTCTCCACTTCCCAGTGTCATTGCAAAAAACAATCTTGTTTTAACTGAACACACTACAGTACCCAAGTACAGTGGGTATAAAAAATCGGTTGTATAGTTGTCAACATAATTTTCGCTAGAAACGGAATCCTTCAGCAACCAATATAGCATGTTCGTGTGAGCAAAAACGATTTTGAGCACGTATGGGAACACGAACTGACAGAAATCTAAATCTAATACAGCATTTGCAATATCAACAGCAGTTTTTCTTTAGCGACTGTCCTGCAATTGTTTTGAAAATGTGGAGATTGCAGTGGAATTACCAGTAATGTGATTCCGCAAAGTTTATTGTGCGCCACAGAACACTCCTCCGGAACTATCAAAACATTGGTCTTCTCAGATCTTTGAATGGTTGCACAATGTAGTTTCTTTAATTTGCACATTCATAGCGACCTGATTGCTTTTCGGCAGTTTTCCAAGAACGTAGCTGAAATTTCTGATGAAGCAAGCATCACTTTAATTTTGCGATCGAACTTTTGCCGAAGTTAAAACGACTAAAAAAATAATTAATCGCATGTTTTCATTCAATGCCTCATTGTGACGTCTTATTGGTTCTGAAAACATTAGGTTGCGAATGGAAACATTTTGAGATAATTATGAAACATATGAGCATTTGACAGAATCAAAACATCTGCGATTGTGTAATCCCAATAAGCGCCGACCTAATACATCAATGAAAATGCATGAAATACCTGTAATACCTGGATTTGCCTATTTGATGACTGATTACGAACTGAAACTACGAACCTATCCAGGGCGGTCGTGCGCAAGGCGGGGGGTTTTGGGGGTTCAAATCCCCCAGAGACGTTTCGAACATATACTTTTTTAAAAGCTTCTAGACTTTCTGAAGAAATAAAATATAGAATTTTTAAGTTCTTTTTAAAATAATTCGTCTGAAATGGTAGTTTTGCAGTAAAATCATGTAAACACGAAAATTACATACAAAATCGTGGACACTTTCTTGAATTTCGGACAAAAGTTATGAAAAATACAAACAAACGAATTCTGCTTATTTCAAGATTTTGTAATGCTAATTTCGCCACTTCTTGACATTTTACTAGAGCAATATCTTATGAACTTTTAATTGTGCACTACAATACAAGTTTGGAAATTTAGTAAAAAATATTTTAGTAATTTTAAAAAAGTGTAAATAAGAATCACTATGATATCATATTGAATTCTAAAAACATTCTTAATAAAAGCAAATAATTTGCTTGATGCTAACTATGAGTGCCAAACTTTGGACAAATTTGTAGTATATCTACTTGGCATGAAATCATTGAAAAGCAATTTACCTGTAAATTAATAATTATGTAAGAATCTACTGACGAGATGAAATTCTTCGAAAAAGTATTGCAGTAACCTAAGAATTTTTTATGTAGATATTTTTTGCTTATATTTACAAAAGAAACTACAATAATATTTCGTATCTACGTAATGCATTTTTTCTCTGTGTGTAGGTCTCTATTTTAAAATCTACTTTAAAGTTGCGAAACAACAAGAAATTAGTTTTAACTTACTGATTTTTTTTGTCATATTTCTCACTTCACTGTCAAATATTTTTCAGAGTTAATATTTTATATTTTTTGGGTACAGTATTCAAAAGAGAAACAGCAAATTCAGTATCTTGGATCTAAGTAGATAAACGAAATTCTAAAATACCAATTATTTGGTAGCGATTTTGAGTAACCATCCTGTTACGCATGTTATTCCTGTATAAATTAAAATCATCAAAACTCATTACACATCATATTTAGACCCATACTTTGGCAACAAGCATATTCAATTTTCTGCATTTATCATAGAAAAATGCGGGGCCTGAAGGGGGGTTAAGCGCCGAAAAATTCGATCGTTTTTTATGTAATATTTGTTCAAAATATATACTAAAGTTATACACTTAGAGAACAAGTCGGTTATTAAAAGCAGCGATTGTCTGCCGCCTAGCAGCAGAAACTGCGATTACAACAGTTTTTTTTTGGCATAACAGCAGTTATTCTGCAATCTGACATCACCATTCAAACTGCTAAAGAGATTGCAGTCTACTAAAATTGGCTGCTGTTAATTAAAATATAAAAATAGATAAGCGTTCCTTTTATATTAACTTGGGACAATATTCGTATCATTAAAAAGACAATCGCAATATCTTTCCGTGGTCATAAATTGTTTTATAATAACTATTATTCAAAATAGTTTTGTTAATATGTATATTTAAGTGGTCATACTGTTCTGTACATTAGGATGGGTCACGAAAATAAATTGCAACCCCCAAAATTGAAGATTGGATTGTTTAATGATGACCTACAAAATATTTCGTCACTGGGTCAAGCCATCTGTGAGCCAAACGCT
Organism: Polietes domitor; assembly: GCA_947397865.1. Classification (NCBI taxonomy): domain Eukaryota; kingdom Metazoa; phylum Arthropoda; class Insecta; order Diptera; family Muscidae; genus Polietes; species Polietes domitor. The sequence goes on from OX377618.1 coordinate 109,065,631, forward strand.
CCTGAAAACACCTCTAAAAATCATGTTTTCCCGTATAAGTTTTTATCCCCTCCACCTAAGGATGGGGGTATTATATTCACTTTGTCATACCGTTTGTAACACCTTGAAATATTCAACGGAGACCCATAAAGTATATGTATTCTGGGTCGTGGTAAAATTCTAAGACGATTTAGCCATGTCCGTCTGTCTGTTGAAAGCACGATAGAGGCCGAACGAAATGAGAGATTCAAATTTTCCCTAAATGTGTCTTATGGTTGCAGATCGGTTGGGATTGTAAGTGGACGAAATCGGCCCAGAGGGAAAAATTTTTCCCTATTATTAAGCATTTTTTTAATTTCCGATTTTTATACACATGAAATCTGTTTCGTACCTCCCTCTAGTAAAGTGTAATCATCAAAAAGTACAAAAAAGATTTAGCGAGTGAAATGGGGCAAAAGGGATAAAAATGGTACCAATGATACGACAACAGTTAGAAACATGAAATCCGGTGTGTATGTCCCTATAATTACGTAGACACGTAAAATAGGGAGATTTTTCGAAATTTTCAATTTTAAGGGATAGCAATGGAAAAGAGGGATAAAAATGGTACCAACCAAACCGCTGAAGTTAAAATCATGAAATTCCGTGTATGCATTTATCTGACTGCGTAGACGCGAAATATAAAGGATTTTTTCGAAATGTGTACTTTTAGGCGGAAAATGGGGCGAAAGGGATAAGATTGGTACCAATCAAAGGGTTGCAGTTAGAATAGTGAAATTCGGTGTGTACACTGCTATGATTGCGTAGACACGAAAAATAAAGATATCTTTCGTTATTCATACCTTTAGGATCAAAACGGGATGAAATTGGTACCATACAAACGCCTCTAGCTAGAATCATGAAATTCAGTGTTTACACTCTATTTGTTAGACACGTATAATATGAGTATTTCTCCAAAATCGTACTTGTAGGGTCAATATTAAAAAAAAATGATAAAAAGGTACCAAGCAAACAGATGTACCTATAATCATGAAATTAAATGTGTTCATTCCAATATAGACGCGAATCATAACAGATCTTTGAAATTTGTACTTTTCTTATCAAACTGATACAGTCACTCTGTTTGTAGCTGAATCAATAAATTGCAAATGTGATTCGGCCCTGAGGAAAATTTTTGCCTCTAATGACGACTGACAGTACACCTAATATTTAGAGTACATGTTTGATGTTCACATTTTGATTACAATTGCAGTATTATATATATATATATATATATAATCCTTTTTTAACACCTATGAGGAGCATAGAGCCACTTATATATATATATTAGTAGACTACTATTATAATAATGAAGCAATGAAATTTATTTTAAACAGTGCGCACAAGTATGCCTTATAGTTTGAAATAGTATACAAATATGCATATCACAATTTTCCAAATTTGTTCCTTCACTTCTTTATAAAGTCGACAGCCTTTAATCTATCGGTAATGCTATGGAATGCATTCCGTGGTGGAGGGTATATAAGATTCGGCCCGGCCAATTTATGTTGCATTTTGGCCCAAATTTTTTTTGAATTAATAGACCCTTTGAAGCACTTTAAATACAATTTTTTATTGTTGTCTTATATATTATATATTGATTTTTTTCAGGGTTTTCAAGGAGACAGCTAAAAACTCATATTTCTTTGAAACATTTTGTAAGAGGTGTAATGAAAAATAAATAGGAGGAATCAATACCTTTCGAATGATGCCTAAATGATGAATAACGGACGAAAAATGACGTCACTGAATCCGCTTTTGTGAAATAATTTAATACGGGAGATGAGTTTTCAGGGCCAAAAGTATCAAACACTTTTTAAAAAATGAGCGCATCGACGTCAATTTCATTCCGATGCTCATCATTTAGGCATCATTCGAAAGGTATTAACTGCAGCTATTTATTTAAAAAAACTACCAACAATAACGAACAAGTTTTCGGTAGTCACTGTGAAAATCCACAAAAAATTACTATAAACGTCCAATAATTTGACCTATAAGTTACTCTAATACAAGAATCAAAATTTATATTTAAAGTGCTTTCAAGGGTCTATTATTTCAGAAAAATTTAACACAAAAAAAATACACCGGAAAAAATTGTTTTTAGGGCTATTTTCAGGAGCGTTTAGCTCACAGATGGTTTGATATACACTCAAAAGAATTTGACTGTAAAAACAGCAGAAAAGTTCACAAACACATATCCAAATTTTATTTTCTATTAGTTTTTATTATAGTATAAATTATAATTATTTGACATTAATTAAATTGTACATACCTTGTTCGGCAATTATAAAAAATAAAAATTGATTGAATAAGGCGCCGTTTTTAAAAAGTTTTATCAAACACCACAATTTTTACTCGTTTTTATTATCCGCTGTATGTATTACTTTTTGTATCTGCACTAACTTCGTATACGTCTCCGCTAGAAGGTTGATTAACAACGTCTGGTTGTACAGATTGCTTAGTTGACTGAATATCCTTATAACCTTATTTATTCCGACCCACTAATATTTTTTGACCGGACTCCACAATTAGTTCCCGCAATTCGGTAAATATTTTAGTTCCAGCTGTAAAACTGTCTGCAATAAATGGAAACATTTGATTAGATACATGTAATTTGTTCAATGAAATGTCCCTTCTGATATTTTTCGAATTTTATTTGCGGTCTTTTGCTTCACAATAGGTAAAATTGTTTGATGTAATAAAATAAATATTTGCAACTAATTCAATGAACAACATTGTCTAACACATACAAATACTTACCTTGTAATTGCTTTCGTTTCTTTTGGCAGTAACTTTATGCATTTTTTCTTACCCACTCGCTTTATTATTTTTTCTGTTCTGCTTTGCTATGTTCTGTTCTGTTTTTTTTTTTTGCGTTTTGGGCGCTTTCACTGTTTAATTGCGTCGAGCGTCGGGCGTTCTCGACGTGTGCTTTGATGACGTCGATAGCTATGTTATATCATTCTAAAGGTGTTCGGAATTTTTGATTCATGTTTAAAAACTAATGTAATTTGAGGCCGATTTGGTTTTTGTATAAAAGATACGTTTATTTAATATGTATTCAGTTTAAAGGTTTTCCAAAAACTGTCAATATCCAGGAAATATTTATGAAAATACAGGTATTAAAATCAAGGCATTCTTAATTCTATACATAGCTATTCAGCAAGTATTTCCTAGATACAGTATTACAACACCCCCTCTCAATTAGACAATTAAGCAAATTTCTAATTGTAATAAAACTAATTGCATCCAATGATTTTTTAAAAATGTTGGCAATTTGATTTTTCGTTGATACAGGCTTTATGACCAAATTTCCTTTCATAATATGATCCCTTATAAAGTGGTGTCGAATATCAATATGTTTTGACCGCCTAAATTTAATATTTTTAGCCATTGCAATACAACCCGCATTGTCTTCAAATATAGTAACCGGATAATTTTCATCAACGACATTAAGATCCTGTAGGATTCCACGTAGCCACAACCCTTCGGACGCAATATGGCTGAGAGCGACATACTCTGCCTCACTTGACGACATAGCCACAGTTGCTTGTTCCTTGCTTGACCACGATACTGGATTACCGAAAATATAAAATACAAATCCACTTGTAGATTTTCGGTCTTGCAATCAGCATCTGCGAACCCGATTAAACCTTCATCATTTTGATTCCTTTGATAGACTAATTTAGCTTCTTTAGTTCCTTTAATATATCGTAAAATTCTTTTTAATGTTGTCCAATGTATTTCAGCAGGATTTTGTTGAAATCTTCCCATATAGCCAACTGAGTAACAAATGTCGGGGCGAACACTTAGCATAACATACATAAGGCTGCCCAATAACTCACGATATGGTTGATTACATTCCTCATCAACCATAATTTTCAAATGAAGACCATTGGAGTTCGAGCTGCATTGCATTGTGTCATTCCAAATTTTTCCAGTACGTTGTTTATTATGGATCCTTGGGATACTATCATTATACCATCTTTCTGGTTATAATCAAATTTGATGCCGAGATAATGATTTAATTTCCCGCAATCGGATATCTCGAAATTTACAGACAATTTAGTTTTCACTTCTTCGATTTCTTCTTCACTACTTCCGATCATTAACAGATCATCCACATATAGCAATAGAAACAACATGTCATTACATGTGTGTCGTGTGTATAAACAGTAGTCATGTTGAGAACGTATGAATCCCAAATTTTCAAGGTGGATATTGATTTTTTTATTCCAGTACCTTGGTGCTTGTTTCAAACCATATAGTGATTTCTCCAATTTTAAAATTGTGCCAGGTTCGTTTTTCATTACTTCTGGAACATTTATATAAATATCTTCCTTAAGTTCACCATGTAGGAACGCCGTTTTAATATCCAATTGATGAAAGTATATATTATACTTTACACCAACCGCCACAGCAATTCTTATTGTTGACAATTTTGCTACTGGAGAGTAGATATCCTCGTAATCCACACCAAATTTTTGTGAGTAGCCTTTAGCCACAAGTCTAGCCTTGTACCGTATTGGATTTCCATCCGCATCTTTCTTTATTGCAAACACCCATTTGGATTTTAGGGGTGTTAAATTAGGTGGACATTTGACTGACCTTCACACTTTGTTTCTGTCCATCGATTTTAGTTCCTCTTCAACAGCAGATGGCCACTGTAACCGATCATGACATTTCTCAATTTCAGAATACGTAGTTGGTATTCCTGATTCTGTAGTTACAGCCTCGAACAGAGATAAGCAGTATTCGGAAAACTTGGTACTTGGTTTCCGAATTCTTTCACTTCGTCTAGGTTTTTCGGCGAATTGCTCTTCCACTTGAGACACTTCATTCACATCACTAGGCTCTTGATAATCAAAAACTTCCACGTCATTTGTATTTTCATTTATTTCTGTTCTATCTTGCTGTTCATTTTCCGTGGAAACCGATACAACATCGTAATCATCACGTTGTTCAGTATTTGAAACATCATCATATTCTTCCCCCTCTTGATTGTTTCTTACTACAACCAAGTTATCATTATTAGAATGCGGTTTATTTTTAAACGGAAATTAAGTTTCGTCAAACTTTACATCTCTAGATAAGACCACTTACGCTTTTCTGTGTCCCATAAACGATAACCATTAGCCAATCATCATGTAGGACTTGCTTTTAGCGTCTAACTTATAACGTTTTTGATCAGGCACCCAAGCATATGCATGACTTCCGAAAATTCTCAATTTCGATAAATCTGGCTTTTGATTGAACCACATTTCCGCAGGTGTTTTCATAGTAGCTATTGCTCTAGACGGACTTCTATTAATAAGATAAACACTAGCTCTAACACGTTCAACAATCGTACGCTTAAGCCTTTCAGCAACTCCATTTTGTTGCGGAGTGTAAGCAATGGTTTCACAAATCTGAATTCCTTTCTTTCTAAAAAATGATAACATACCTTCGGATTTGTATTAAACTTTGATGTGGCAACAGCTTCATACTCCTTGAATTTCTCGAATACTTCTGATTTCTTCTTTATTAGATACACTATTACGAAATGTGTGTAATCGTCAATGAATGTTAGAAAGTATCTGGAACCATCCCAAGCAGTAGGACTTATGGGACCACATACATCGGAATGAATATGTTCAAGAGGCCTAGTTTACTTGTTTCGCGTTCCACTGAATGGTTCTCGACATTGCTTACTTTGAACGCAAATTTCACAAAAATCATTTTTTATTGCCTTTGGTAATCCTGAAACCATATCTTTGCAGACTAATTCATTGTGACTTTAACTGCTGATGTGACCCAAACGTTTATGCCAAAGTTTACTTTCTTCAGCTTTGCTCAAATTTGCCGCTGACGCCAGTTCATACCTCATCCTAACTTCAAATAAATGCCCACAACGTTTAGCTCTTGCAACAACTTCATTATTTCGCATAATAACAGCATCACGTCTTTGGAATTCGACCTTTAAACCCGCTTCCACGATTTTGCTTACAGACAATAAATTCTCCCGGAATTCTGGGCTATAAAGCACGTTTTTCAACTGCACATCAATCCCAGTATCGCTGAAATCAATTCAAATCAATTTCGCCAACCATTGAAACACAACAGCTTTTATAAGGTTTTGAAGACATTTTTATTGTTGACAAAATGGTCCGTCGCGCCAGAGTCCAACGCAAAAACAAGCACGTTTTCAGTGACGTATGCCGATGCCAATGTGTTTGCATCTGCCATAAAACTCACCCCGTTCTCATTATTAGTGGCAATCTTCGCTTCCTTACTTCTGCAGTCCTTTTTCATGTGGCCATACCTTCCACATCGATGACATTTTCCATTAAATCTGAACTTTGGTTTATTCTTAGACTGGAAAGCTGTTACCTTTTGAGCACATTCATCCTCATTTCGATTCTTCAGCCATTAATCTCGGTTTCACCACTGCCAATTTTAGATCGCCAATACTAAGGTTTTCCAATGCCGTAACAATTGGATCGAACAACTCCGGCAACGTCAAGAACAATTGAGATACAAGATCAGCCTCTTCTGGCTTTGCACCGGAACTTTTAAGTTGTCTTACGAGGGAATCAAATTTCAAAAAATGCTGGCTGAGACATTCGCCTTCCCTCAATCTTAAGTTGGCTAGTTCCTTGCGTATAATGGTTTGATTTTGCGCTGACTTACATGAAAAAGACTCGTTTAAACCATCCCACATTTGCTTGCCTGTTGCTTTATCTCTTATGATGATATCTTGTGCTTTCGTTTCTTGTTTCCGGAACATTTCTGCACCAGCACCTTCTTGAGTTGTCGTTTTTACAGCTTCAAGGCATCCTGCTGCAGCCAAATGTTTTTCAACACGGAATTTCCAATTCTCAAAATTGGTTCCACAAAATTGCACAATACCATTCTTATCCGAAGGACCCATAACCTAATGTAATTTGAGGCCGATTTGGTTTTTGTATAAGAGATAAGTTTATTTAATATGTATTCAGTTTAAAGGTTTTCCACAAACTGTCAATATCCAGGAAATATTTATGAAAAATACAAGTATTAAAATCAAAGCATTCTTAATTCTATACATAGCTATTCAGCAAGTATTTCCTAGATACAGTATTACAACAAAAACTAACTCTAATACTGTAATAGACTACTAGATATATTGTTTATAGGGGGTTTAAACATTTGTGCACAAACGTATTGCAGAAAATGCGAGATAATGTGCAAATGCAAAATTATGTGCAACGCGACGTTTTGCGTAAATATTCTGTATGTTTAAAATGACCTTTAGAACATATTTTATAAAATGTACGTGTTCCATTACCATTGCAACAAACAGTTTAATTCTAAAAACAATAATTTATCGGCTTAGAATTTTTGACCATTAACCATTTTTGGGTGAATGCAGTTGCTTTATGTCCTAAACATCCTCTTTCTAATCCGTAAATAGTTTTTTGATCTCACTATTGAGTGATTTACATTTTATATGCATTTCAACAGGTTCTTCTTCAGTTTCCGAATTTGCTTTTAAAAAATCGCACCAAGTAATAAAGTACACATGCCATAATCTATTAAATATAGATGCAAAATGGTATTGAGCCAGGACAATATCCCAGTTCAAATCAAATATTGATTACAGACCAAAAAAATACAAACGAAAAAACTAAAACAAATGAGCGTTGGCACGGCAGAAGTATTGCTGGGTAACTATACCTGCATATACACATACTTACGTATACTTTATTACTTGGTGCGAATTTTTAAACGCAAATTCGGCAAGTGAGTTGTGCTTCTCGTTCGTTTGTGAGAATCATCTCCTTATAGAGGCCGGGTTTGATGTTGAAAAGTCACTGCGAAACCACTTGAAAAGACTTTTGACATGGTCGAAATCATGATCGTGGTAGTCTGCAGCCAAGTAATAAATGTCACCATGCCATTTGTGAATAAATTTGCATTCTATTAAATATAGATGCAAAATGGTCTTGAGCCAGAACAATATCCCAGTTCAAATCAAACTATCAGAAATTTCGAAGATATAGTCTATCATACTATAGTCTATCTACCTCTATGTTTTCATACTATAGTCTATCTATCTGTGTTTTCTAACCTATCGGCTTAATATGGGTATCATCGAAAATAATTTAGAGAATAAATATTAAACGGATTCATGAACCCAATATGAGCCATGCTTTTTAAAAAATCGAATGCTTTTCATTAGCATTTTTCTCAGACTAATACAAATATAATACTCGATACCATTTAATCTTTTTTAATTTTAATTAACAGCAACAATTTTCAGCAGCCTGCAAACTTTAAGGCAGTGTGGCTGCTGAAGCAAAACTGCAGATAATGTAATAGCAGAAAAAGTGCCTGTTCATTGATAGCAAACAATGTCTGCTGTTAATAGCAGACTTTTTTCTAAGTGTAGGAACGAAATATTTTGCAAATCATCATTAAACAATCCAAACTTTATTTTCGTGGGGTGACTGGAACTTGATTTTCAATTTGTATGGACGGCGAACCAGCCTACTGTACATTAGAGTGGCTTCAAAATAAAAGTAGTGGATGTTCCCGACTAAAATGAAAGATTAGTTTGTTTTATGTGTTCTCCCAAAATATTACGCTTTATCATTGTCCGTTCGTAAGCTGGACGAGTTCAAAATAACCTCTATAAATCAGGTTTTTCTTGAATAAAATTCACGGTGAGAATTGTATTTAGAAAAAATCTGGACGTTAGATTAAAATTAAAATTAGATTAAAATCTGGTCGCAGCCTTATCAAACCATATCAAAAACTTGCACTTTAATCAAGAATATAGGGTAGAATTTTAACATTTTTTATAAAAACCGCAATAACTTCCATATTTGTAATTCGATTTGTGTTTTTGTTGGATCGTTGAAGAGGTATTGATGACCAATTCCAATTGTTAGAACTTTCTAACCCATTAAGGGCCAAAAATTTTGTTCTTACTGATGGTTCTCAGTGGGTTAAATGTGATGTAAAAACTGAAATATGGGGTTATTTGCATCGTAAAATCATTCTAGTCTTACAAAAAGCTAATTGTGTAGTTGTAACAGCATATGCGTCGTTATATGCTTACAAAATTGGCTAGAAGAGTTACCAAAAATGGAGTCCCATTATTGTCGCAAATATAGCAAGAAATTATATTTTCAAACTGATTTCTCTACATATCAGGAAATTTATAAATCGACGAGTGTGAGTCTTAAAAAGAAAATAAAGATATTCCAATATTTGCGGCAATTATGAAGAGTCCAACTACTCAATTTATACGCCAAGAAAAGATCAGTGCGATTTATGTGTATCTTATAAATCTAAAAATGTATCTGATGAAGATTATGCAAAGCATAGAGAAGATGTAGAAAAAATGCACCCAGAAAAACAGAATGATACCAAAAATGCAGAATCTGGACTATGTGCAATTTTTTGTATGGGCGCACAGCCGGTTAGGCCTCAAATATTAGGCTTCATATTACAAAATGAAGCTTCAATTACACAATTTCAGCATTTATAATATTGTCACACATGACTCAGACAATTATATATAGGACGAAACAGATGGGAATTTAGTTTCTTCCGTTTTCGCAACATGTATTATTAAGTATTTGAGGAATTTCCATGCCCAATCGCCAGATATCCATCATTTAATAATTTATGCAGACGGTTGTTTTTGCCAAAATCGGAATATCGTGTTGGCTAATGCATTACTTGTGTTTTCTAAGGAAACAAATATTACGATTAAGCAAAAATATTTGATAAGCCGGCATAAGCAAATGGAATGTGATGCAACACATTCTCTAATAGAAAGAAAAATTAATAAAAAACTTCACTTGCCATCTAAATTTGTTGAATTTATAAAGGAAACTCGAAAAGTTGCAGCACCTCAACGAGCACATCATTTGCGCTATGACTATTTTGAAAGTATGCCTCAGACGTACTCTTCTATTCGTACAGGTAAATAATATTATTTATCATACAATGCTTTTTGTGAATATAATTATATTAATATTTATTTTAGGCAGACAAGTTAGCGTTGATGGCGTATGTATCAATTGCAACATAGACCACTGTTTCAATGTGTAGAACGAAATTACTGCAATTTTAAAAAAGCTTACTCAAGACTATTTTGGAGACAAAGATGATCAAAATGGTTGTTGACGAATCAATAAATCATTCATAAATTGTTTTTGTTTGGGTCGAATTCTTTGAAATAAAACAATTTTTTTATTTAGGGGAAATATGGGGATTTTTCATAACAATTTTGGGGACAAGACTCAATTATTTATTTCTACGAAATAAATGCTATAAGACCAGGTAGGACGCGATTATTTAACGTTGGTCCACATGCGAGCAGTGAGGGTCCCACGTTCGGATGATACGAAATGTTGTTAAATGTTGCCACATCATCCGGTTATCAATACGGACAAGCAGACCAAATTGCGGGTAGTTTTCAATGCGTCACATAAGATTGCTAGTGGAAATTATATCAACGACTTGCTCCTTGTCGGTTCGACTTTAAATTCGGACTTGGTTCGGTTGATTTTGAAATGGCGTCTATTTCGCCTGTAGCTGGAATCAAGAAATTGCAAATTGAGGAAATCGACCCCGACAATTTATTTAAAACAGTGTACATAACTATGCCTTAAACAAAAATCGTAATGTGTATAAAATATATCACAATTTTACCTATTTCTAATCTAACGGCAATACTGTGGAATGCAGTCCGTGGTGTGCATTGTTTAATTTTTTTAAATTTTGAGGAGAATGAAAACGCATCAAACGCATACCATTGCATATCTCAAAACGGATAGTGTGACTTACACTCTAAAAAGTGGTTTTAAAATTACTATGGTAAAAGTGTGTAAATTTTAGTGTACATTTAAAAATTTGGTTGATATATACGCACTAAGTGTGTAAACAAGTGATTTAGACATTTATTGTTTAAAATTGCATTCATTTACTTCTACATATACACTATTTTTGTAATTTTAGATCTTTGGTGTGTAAAATTAAACACAATTTGTTCTTTTTTCCTACATCATTTGTTTAATAGTACACAAGCATTGTTGAATTTTAAACACATCATGTTGAAAATTGCGACAATTGAGTTTAATCTTGAACACAAAAAGTAGTAAAGCAACCGAAGCCAATACACACCAATTCTCAGTAAACAATCGTGCAATAAAGTCATAAAAACAGCACTATTAAAAACGTGCTTAAAATATATTCCAATTATTGTGTATAAAACGTAAGTATATTCTTAGATACCACACTAGTGTATACCCTTAAAAGAGTTTGGAAATTAAAGCAACAAAAACGATCTGTACAAATAAATAGCTCCATCGGAAAATAAAAAAATCTCCAAATTCTATCTCTTATATCTCGTCGTAAAATATTATGATTTACCGAATTTGTCCCAATAGCTTTATCGTAAAAGGTTTTGATCAAATGATTTCAGCTTACTCCTTGAAGAAGTGACGAAACTGCTTTTTTAGTTTTTTTTCCAAAATTAAAACAAAAACAACTTAAAATTATCAAAACATTTAACAATAAAGCTATTGGTATATATTTAAATTCTCTAACTGACGAAGAAATCTAAAAATATTTAAATTCTCTAACTGACGCAATAAATTATTATTACGTTTTTAATATAATGTTTCCCTGTCAGCTGTCACAGTCCATGGAGTTTTTGGTTCGGATTTTCTACAAATATTCGAAAACAACCCCTGAACAGAAAAAAATATTAATTGTTTACATTATATTGTTGTACGTATTTCTTAAAATCATAATAAAATATTTTTTGATACTATAAAATTCTTCTTAATTTTTAGACAGTGAATGTATAAATTTAAAATTACACACATAATTTACTCATTAAATGATGTAGTATTAATCATTATATGTTCAAATTTACATTATTATATTAAATGCCTAATTGGTATATACATATTAAATTCCTAATTTTCAACATAAATATGTTTAATATTACACTAAAATTGAACCATTCCTGTCTAAATTTAAACATCAGATTCACTGTTTAAATTTCAACATATCAAGACTTGATTTTTAAACATTTCAATGTTTAAATTTAGACATAAAATGTTTAATTTTACTTGTGTTTTTAATTTCGCGACTATAAAAGTAGGCAACTAGTTGCCTACCATTATGGTAGCGAAATTACACTAATTTTTTTTAGTGTGTAGACCTCTATCATACTAACAGGCACATACATATGTATATATAATCTGATTTTAGAATGAGTTCGGTGTGGAAGTATTTCAATTGGGATGAAAAAAATAACTCGCTGACAGAATGTTCAAAATGTCCGAAATTTTTAAGATGTCGAGATTCTTTAACTCAACCTCTCATTCGAAATCTACGAAGCGTGCATAAAATTGACTTACAACTCAATCCAAGCAATTTAATGAATGAAGAAAGTGGGCAATTTGAAATATTTAATCTTGGTTTGAAAGATCTAAAATTAGCTGGATCAGAACAAAATAATAAACATATAGTAGACAAAAATTGAAGGACTTTAGACTAACTGTTGAAAGTGACGTAGGATGGAGCCTCTGTAATGAGAAAATATGGTACAAGTTTATCTTCGATTTCCCAGTTATGTCTAAACCATTGTGTTGAAGCGTGGTTCAACAACTATACTATATACATTTTTTATATTCTTTATTTACAATCTGTTTGCAACAGTTTAGTTTGGATTATCCAACTAGTTGCCTACCATTATGGTAGCGAAATTACACTAATTTTTTTTAGTGTGTAGACCTCTATCATACTAACAGGCACATACATATGTATATATAATCTGATTTTAGAATGAGTTCGGTGTGGAAGTATTTCAATTGGGATGAAAAAAATAACTCGCTGACAGAATGTTCAAAATGTCCGAAATTTTTAAGATGTCGAGATTCTTTAACTCAACCTCTCATTCGAAATCTACGAAGCGTGCATAAAATTGACTTACAACTCAATCCAAGCAATTTAATGAATGAAGAAAGTGGGCAATTTGAAATATTTAATCTTGGTTTGAAAGATCTAAAATTAGCTGGATCAGAACAAAATAATAAACATATAGTAGACAAAAATTGAAGGACTTTAGACTAACTGTTGAAAGTGACGTAGGATGGAGCCTCTGTAATGAGAAAATATGGTACAAGTTTATCTTCGATTTCCCAGTTATGTCTAAACCATTGTGTTGAAGCGTGGTTCAACAACTATACTATATACATTTTTTATATTCTTTATTTACAATCTGTTTGCAACAGTTTAGTTTGGATTATCCAATTATTATCCAACAATATTATATTCATTTATTTACATAGATATATACATTTAGTAAATTATTTTTTTTTTATTTTATTTTATAAAAGTCAGGTCCAGGATGTGGAACCTTTTGAGTCTTGATACTACGCTTTCATCGAGTAAGTAAATGACTAGTGAATTGTCATGATTGCTTAATTTGTATTTATTTTGCTTATTTCTTCTTTAACGATGCTCATTTTTAAGTCATGATGAATATTTTTATTGGTTACGAACCACGGTGCTTTGGTAATCATACGAAGGGTATTACATTGGAATCTATGAATAATTTCGACTTTGGAATTGCTGATCCCATGTGTCTAAATTGGTTTTAATATGTCTTGTATAATATAATTTTATTTCCCAGATAAAGCTCTGATTGTGTCCAGTCTTATCTTTATTTTTAGTTTTTTTTTTTTGCTGTTTAGCTTTATTGTGTGTCTTCCAAGTTAGACTTTTGTCAAGGTGAAGGTCTAGGTACTTCACACTGTCTCGTTTTCGAATTAGCTCACCATTCATTGTTACTGCTGGACAGTCACCTCTTCTTAAAGTAAAAGTAACATGGACATATTTGTCGGTATTCACTTTTATGTGTCATTTATTTATCCAGGATTCAATGTGGATTACAGCTCATTGTAATAATTCGGATGTTAGATTGAGGCATTTATTCGACGGTTTTACTGCATCATCATTTACTGGCATATCAGAAAAATGTTCATCACTTCTACGCCAGGAACCATCACCATATTTCATAGGAATATTTCTTTGGATTGGGCGTTTTTTAAATATTTGGTCGCATGCCATAGACAGTGCTCCTTCGTTTTTGGGGCTGAAATATCTAGATTCTTCAAAATCTCACCGATTTCTTTGTTTTTAAATTTTGAATTGAATCCATTGAGTTAATAAATAAGCTGATTCATGAATGAGACTGAAAAAATATTCAACCGCTGCTTCCAATAGACGTTGCTAAGTGAACATTTTTTTCGATCCAACGTCCAAAAGGTATAATAGACGTGTGGTCTGAGCTCAGTTAACCACTAACAATGATACCCAAACATATATTTGCTATTCCCTTGAACACTACACTGAAATCTAGTAAATCTGGATTTTTTGTTGGATCACTCGGCCAATATGTTGGATTTCCAGAGGATACAACTGAGAATATATTTTTGGATGCATTTGAGGTTAGCAACTCTTGTCTCCCACCACGGATGCCTTACATTATAATCCCCTCCAACAAAGTTTTTAAGAAGTCCTGATATTGTTGACATTTTATTTTATCGCCCGCAGCTTGAATGAATCTGTATCTATTGATCAAGAGGTTCATATTTAATTGATGATTTAACCAATACTGCTACATGTACCCTCTAAACTTTAAAATAACTTCTGGTTGTGAAATGGGTTTCGGAAACCAGACAAATATCGATTTGATGGGTATTCAAGAACGTTAATAGTACCTGCGTACGGTTTTAAAGGCCGTTAGCATTCCATATAACAATTCTTAGATTTAATTGCATAGTTTTTTGATTATAACGGACATCATACTTATTAGAGCATTTATTAACTCCATTTGTTTGTTAGCCATAGATTCTATTTTAGACATACATAAATGACGAGTTATTTCATTGAGCTATATCAGAATAAAGCGATGCATTAGTTTTTTGCATTTCATTTGTTGCAATTGCAACATTATACGCGCTGTTTACAAATGAGGTACTGTTGGTTACAGTATAATTTAAAAGATTTCCACCGGTGGCATTGTTTTGATTTGTTTGCCAAAGTTGTTTATATATCCTATACAACCCTACAACCCACATTGGTGGCTTGTTTGCGTCCTTCTGATATTCTGCTGTGGAGTGGTCTAAACAGCATTTAATGCATCGAAAAGGTCTTTTGCAATACGCATTTGTGCGATCAAACATTTGACAACGATGACATTGAATCAAATCGTTTATTTTTTTTGAGGAGGTTCTGACAACGGGTTTTCCAATATATTGAATCTCGTAGATGTTGTTTGCCTTAATGTCGAGATCGACAAAAACATTGACGGAGGTTCTCTGGAAAAACGACAGTTGTTATGTTTCTGACATCATGGCCTAATGACAAAAGTATAGCAATTAATTAATTTTTACGCTTAAAAAATTTCACTAGTTTTCTATATGACTCAACTGATTTTATCATTAGTACAATTTGATCGTTTCTTAACAATTTGTAGTTGAAATCCGTAGCAGATATTACTTTTGATAGGACTCTAATTATTTTATTCATGTTATTCACATACGGCTCAAATATTGGTGGAGGTTTTGGGTTTTTTTCTGCATTTACGTCTCCATTCACTTCATTAGATAGTGAAGCATATTATCATCAGTTGATGTTGTAACTCTTTGACAACTAGGTTCACTTTCGTCATCACTACTCTCGCTCGACAACGACTTGTTGTTTTGCAACTGGTTTTGTTGTTGTTTTTAGTAGCTTTGCTGCTAGTCAGTCCGTTTATTATGGTTAAACCGGTTTTTGTTAGAATTTATGCGAAACAATTGAAAATAGATTTACACAAAGTGATTATGCGTCCGTTCTCAACAGCGACTGAGTAAAGACCGATATTATATTTAAGCATTATTTAAGTCCATCGAATTGTCTGAAACAGTATGAAATGCCACTATTTACCCTACAATTATTTTCTACGTTATACTTTGATGGAAACTCTTTATCCAATCCCAGGGAAAAGCTTTCACTCAAACGGACAAAGAGTTTCCGTCTTTGTATATATCTTTGGGAAGTGCTTCATTTTTACTGTAAGTGTTCCTAATTGAAATATAACGCGATGAGGGAAATACGTCTAAAATTGTAGCGGTGGCCTATTTATTGAGTTGGGTTTACACAAAACAAGGATCCATGTATATGGGAGCAATATGAATACATAGACCCATATGGTCCACTATAACAGTAGATCAAGATCCGATGTAATATGAGATTTTACTACAACGATAATAACAACAACAGCATTAACAATTGCAGCCAATAACGGAACAAATGCAGCCACACAATCACTGACCACACAAAAGAGCTTACATGTTTCTTTCGTGGTGTGTTCGTTGCCCCTTTTCGAGTTGGCACTCCTTTCTTAGTGCCGTTATTCGCTTAAGGCATAACACTAAGCATCGTTTGTTTGTCATAATGGTTGGTAGGTTTCGATTGCAATTTGCCAACATACGAGGGTTGAGGGCGAATGTTGTCTCTGTAGTTTCCCACATTCATTTCCATCGTTCCGATGTACTTGCCTTTTTTGCCTTTGTGAGATTCAGGTGTGTGAGGGTTTTGAACCACAGGAATTTCACGTGCCTGTATATCACACCCTGTCGCTTTTTATTCTCCACAGAGTTAAAAGGGTTCGCGCTAATCTTGACGAAAATAAATCTCTGGGCCCGGATGGCATTTCAGCACTTGTCCCATGTAAGTGCTCTTCGACGCTTGTGTGTCCACTTCGCAACCTTGAATAGCGTGCAGGGGTCATCAAAGCGCGTTGGAAAATTGCGAATATACAGCCAATCCCTATAAAAGGTGAGGCTAATAACCCTGCCCTATTGAGATTTGCTCTGCGCTCTCTAAGGTTATGAAGAGTGTGGTTAACAACCATCTTAAGAGGTATTTAGAAACCAATGAATTATTTAATTTTAGATAGTATGGCTTCCGTAGGAATCGATTTACGGGGACCTGATGACGCTGCTGTCCGAAAAGTGGAATTGATCCATCCACCAGTTTGGTGAGAGTAAAGTCGTTGCTCTAGATATCTCCAAGGCATTTATCAGAGTCTGGCACGGGGCACTCGTATCAAAGCTTATCGCTTTTGGTGTTAATAGTGACTTCTCTCGATTTATATCGAGCTTCCTAAGAGATCGCACTATACGTGTTGTTGTAGATGGGTTCTCTTCCGACGAGCATATGTTAACCGCAGGAGTACCACAGGGATCTGTACTTTCTCCCTCCCTTTTTCTTATTTTCATCGACGACCTCTTGAATCAGACTTTGAATTCAATCTTCTCATTCGCGTTTGACAGTAACCTTTCTCATTCATACTCGTTTGTTAAGAAATACTCATTTGTTAAGAATTCGTTAAGAAATTGAGGACAAAACGCGATTAATGAATGAATCACTCAGCCTGGGGCCATTTCCGAGTGGGGTAAAGTGAAAGAGTAGACTTTAATCTACGTAAGACTCAGTGCTCCTTATTGTCGCACAAGAGATTCATTGGTGTCGTCAATTTCTATGAACGGTGTGGATATTGAGTAATTGGACACTCTTGATGTTCTGCACATGAAGATACATTGCGATGTTCGCTGGACAAAACATGTGTCAAAGGAAGCATTCAAGTGTTTAGACTTTTTAAAGCGGTGTAAGAAATACGTCAATCTTATTATTTTATTTTCATTTTATTCTGTTTAAAATGTGAAAATTTCCATTCAAAATAAAAGTCATATACATATATATCCATATATTTATTTCTAAAGCAATGTGCTTCAATGCACGTAAAACTTCTATTTTTTCTATTATTAAAAAAGCATTCCCTGCGCCAACACTATGCATTGCATTTATATGGGACATTATTTTAGTGTTAGTTCAATTATACAATTCACAGAAGTGATGTCGGGGTATATGCTACTACTTGGATTTTATGTCTGTGTTTGATTTTTTAACTTATTTTGCGTTAAACTATGCGATTTTGTATACTACTTTAAAAACATCGCAAACGTAGAGCAATTTAAATAATATAATTTTCGGATTTGTTCGGCGTTACTCATTTCGATTTAGAATAGGAGGAAATAGGAAATTGTTTGCGTGATTTACGTGAATCACGCGTGATCGTGAGTAACATTTATTTTCTCGCGTGAGCGTGCGTGAACGTGAGAAACGAAATGGAAAAATCTTGAAAACGAACAACTCAGTTAAACTATATTTACAATGCCCTTCTCACGTTAGCCCACATCCATATACAGCGATTTTTACATTTAGTTATTACACTAGTCAACAGTCAAAATGTACTCGGGATGCGATAATTTTTTCTGTGTAGATAACCTTGACATGAGCTCGAAAAACGCAATAAAAATTTTTTTTTTCGTTTGGTTTTTTTTTTATTTTTTTTTTTTTTTAATTTAAAAAATTTTTTTTGGTTAATTTGTTTCGTCCGGCATAACTCGGGAACCACTAGCCCGATTTAATTGAATTAAATTTAAAAAAAAATTAAAATTACAATTCCCTTAATCTGTTCATATATTGTTTTCCTATACAAGCAACAGTTTCCAAGTTAAAAATGAATATATAAAGGAAAAAACTTATTTTTTGCCTAAAGATTTAAATTTTTTTTTTAAATCCATAAAAAATCCAAAATGAAAAAAATGTCAAATCTTATTACTTTTACGTAAAGTCACATAACCTATGAGCAAAATGAGACAAAGATCATGAAAATCGATGCACGCGTTTCGCTTTTATTCGCAATTGAGTAAAGGTATGAATTTCAAAAATTTGCTCGACATATGCACAACTTTGTCTATGGTAAGGTTTTTTCTTTTTTTTTGATTCTCAGAATTAACAAAACGGAATAAACAAAGGGTTATTTAATTTTTATGATTGCGTAAGCAAAGTAATAAACGCTAATAAATGTGCGTGAACAATTAAAAGGAAAAAGGAAAGGGGACTTTTTTAATTATTTGGGTTTTCCGTTGGCTACCTGTATTATTTTTTTACAGAAATGCAACCCACATTTAAGGGTGGTCATTATTCGGAAAATTTAAGACTCACACATGGTGAAACAGGTATGTAGCCACCGTAAAAAAATATACACCCATTTATAAGTACCTGTCAGTAAAATACTAAACAATACACAGTATAAATAGGTCTTCATTGATCGATTTTACTCATTCAACAAGTGTCGACGAACGCGATAGTTAAAATGAGCAAACGTTCGCGAGGATTTGAATGCAATACCAATCCAAGTAATTTTTGTTACATGTGCGCCATGCTCGTCACTCACATCGCCCAGGTTGTCCGGAAAGAAGTCCAAGTGCGAGTGTAGAAAATGTATCTTAAGCAACATATTTGCTCTAATTTTTTTTATAATTTTGGAGTAGTTGTTCGACGATCTCTCTGTAATTTGAGCTTTTGTTGTTTCCAAGAAATCCGGAAACAATTTGCCGAAATGAGTTCCAAGCTGCAGCTTCATTTGGTGATAAAATGTGCTCAAACTGTTGGTCTTGCAACAACTTTTTAATTTGCGGACCGTCGAAAACGCCTTCCTTAATCTTTGCCGATGAAAGGTGAAGAAAAATGGTTTTTAAATAGGCGAACGCTTCGCCATCTTTGTTGATAGCTTTCACGAAGTTTTTTATGAGTCCGAGCTTTATGTGAAGAGGTGGGAGAAAAACATTTTCCTTTTTTATGAGTGGTGTATATTTCACGTTGTCGCTGCCGGGGATGAAGTTAACTCTTTCTGTCCAACTCCTCCTGGTGTAATGATGTTGACGATCGCGGCTGTCCCAAAGGCAGAGAAAACAACAGTACTTTGTGAATCCACCTTGTAATCCACAAAGGATACCGATAACCTTAAGGTCGGCACAAACTTTCCAATCGTGCCTCTCATAGTTAAGGCACTTTAGTAGATTGTCCATGACTTCGTATGTTTCCTTGGTGTCAACGGCATGAGCAATTGGAATCGAAGGTTTCTCGTTGCCGTTGTGCAGTAAAATTGCTTTAAGGCTCTGCTTGTTGCCGATGTTGTCGATGAAAAGACGCCACTCTCCTGGATCGTAAGAGTACCCGAGTTCACCAAATAATCCGGGAATGTCCTTACAAAAACAGATGTTGTCTTTTTTTGTGTAGTACCTTGCGTATGGTTCATGACGCTTCCTGTAGATTGTTGTCACCACACCAGGAGCCAAGAAACCGAACTGTTGCATGCGCGATGCATGCAACTCTGCATCTTCCTTGGAGAGTTTCAATTCTCTAACCCAATCGTTCAGTTCTGCTTGGGAACATAAGCGTTGACCTCCATGCAATGTATATGTTGACTCGCATTCTGATGTGGTTTCTACTGTCTCCGGATCTGATGTTGGATGTATCGCCTCATTATTAGATGCCCATCTTAAAACGGACGGTTGCGGGTCCACTGGTTCTTCGGAAAATGGCACTGGAAAATTCACTGTTGAAACAGCAGCGTAAGTCCATCGTATATTTTTTCCCACGCCTGTTTTTTTGCTAAGACAGAAGTAGCAATCTGTTACATGGCAAAGCGGAGCTCTCCAAAGCATTGGCATGATGATTCTCGGCTGTCGTCTGAAAGAATTTCAATAATAAGTTATATATGTTCTTGAATTTCGTAATCTACACTTACCTTGAGTCAGCTAGCTGTACGTAGCACCTTGGACATAGAGCACTTGGTGTCCACCGCTCATCTATGTTTGAGACCTTTAAATTGAAGCTCTCTTCAAATGAATCTCTCAATTTAGGTGAAAAACAACGCTTGTTTTTTCAGAAACGTATTCTCCGCACATGTAACAAAAATTACTTGGATTGGTATTGCATTCAAATCCTCGCGAATGTTTGCTCATTTTAACTATCGCGTTCGTCGACACTTGTTGAATGAGTAAAATCGATCAATGAAGACCTATTTATACTGTGTATTGTTTAGTATTTTACTGACAGGTACTTATAAATGGGTGTATATTTTTTTACGGTGGCTACATACCTGTTTCACCATGTGTGAGTCTTAAATTTTCCGAATAATGACCACCCTTAAATGTGGGTTGCATTTCTGTAAAAAAATCATACAGGTAGCCAACGGAAAACCCAAATAATTAAAAAAGTCCCCTTTCCTTTTTTCCTTTTAATTGTTCACGCACATTTATTAGCGTTTATTACTTTGCTTACGCAATCATAAAAATTAAATAACCCTTTGTTTATTCCGTTTTGTTAATTCTGAGAACCAAAAAAAAGAAAAAACCTTACCATAGACAAAGTTGTGCATATGTCGAGCAAATTTTTGAAATTCATACCTTTACTCAATTGCGAATAAAAGCGAAACGCGTGCATCGATTTTCATGATCTTTGTCTCATTTTGCTCATAGGTTATGTGACTTTACGTAAAAGTAATAAGATTTGACATTTTTTTTTCATTTTGGATTTTTTATGGATTTAAAAAAAAAATTTAAATCTTTAGGCAAAAAATAAGTTTTTTCCTTTATATATTCATTTTTAACTTGGAAACTGTTGCTTGTATAGGAAAACAATATATGAACAGATTAAGGGAATTGTAATTTTAAATTTTTTAAAATTTAATTCAATTAAATCGGGCTTGTGGTTCCCGAGTTATGCCGGACGAAACAAATTAACAAAAAAAAATTTTTAAAATTTAAAAAAAAAAAATAAAAAAAAAAACCAAACAAAAAAAAAATTATTGCGTTTTTCGAGCTCATGTCAAGGTTATCTACACAGAAAAAATTATCGCATCCGGAGTACATGAAATTTTTTTCATTTTGTTGAGTAGTGTTATTATTTATTTTAGTTATACTTAATTGTGAGTGATGTCCAGTTTTTTATAATAATAAGTAATAATGACAGCTGTAGATTCAGATTCAGATTTTATTTAATTCCAAAAACTTAAACAATTGAGTATAATCTTACGACTAACATTCGTACTTAATTTCTAGCGTATATACTAATACATTTCAAGAACTATGTAACTAATACTTATACTATGTTGCAGCGTACTGCAACGTATCAATAATACATTTTTATCTGTATACATATATGTTCTCCCAAAAAAGGAACAAGAAAAAGGGAGTTTGTTAACATTTTTTGGTTTTGGCTTACAACTAACACTTAACTAATGATACTATTTACAATTCTTAAAATCTAGGGTGTTGAAAACCAAATCAGACATAGTCAGGAATTAGGCATTCAGGAATAAAGCAGTTAATACGCCAAGGACGGCGTTAGCTTTATCTGCCTTGTCGACTAAGGCGTTGAACTCAGCAGCGTACTGCCGGAGTCTCATCCCACAGGCGAGGAAATCTTTTCCAAAGACCTCCTGACATATTTCGTTGAAGATAGAGCACCCGCTCATGACATCCTTCAACGACATCTGGACGTTAGGGGATCCGGTGGCCGCACCAGCGTACGACACTCCAGGGCGAACAGTGCTGTTCCTCCGCTGCATGGTCGTCTTCACCACCTCGGTCTTCTCCTTCTTCTGCTCCGTCCTCTTGGCAAGCAGCGCCTTCCGCTTAGGGCAATCCCGGGAGTTGGCAGAGTGTCCTTCTGCGTTGCAGTCGGCACACTTCAGTACAAAAGCAGCCTGCATTTGTACCTCGCAAGTTACTGGATCAGTAGCCGCAATTTTACGACGTCCTTCCAGTCCTGCAGGAATGATACACTTTCCGGGCCATATGTATCACCTTCTGGCGGTGTGTCAGCAGTCTCCATATCACAATCACTTTCACTCTCTGATAGCGTGTAATTTCCACTGTCAAGCAATCGCTTGAGCTTGGCCTCTAGGAACAGAAACTTCTGGTTCCAGTCACGTTCTCGGTCCTTGAGGATGCGGACCGTAGCACGGAGATTGTCCAATTCATGGAGAGAAATTGTACATATCTCCTTCTCCAGCGACCTCTTCACGGAGGGTTCGCCATCACTTGCACTTTTCACTTTATTTCACTTTTATTGCTTTGTTAACAGGTAGAAACACTTGTCACACAAACACTTGTAACACTGTTCACAAATCCTTTTATGACAGCTGTAATGCAAACTAATTGTAAATAGAATTAATACTATGTTAGAACAACATATCGAGGGCTTATATTCATAAGTGGCTATGAACAAAAACACAACTTTTCACTTAACTTTCTACTTAATTTTAATAGTCTTATACAGTTTAATCTAAAGAGGATTACTAATTACTACGATCAAAAAGTTTTCGAAATTTCCTATTATTCGCGGTTTTATGGTTCGTAGCCACTTTTGCACGTTTAAAATTGAGCACTATTTTTCACAAAAAGTGGATATTGCGGTAGGGTACGATAAACAAAAAATACAATTTGGATATTTTTGGATAATTATCATTTTCGCGGCAAATATGGCTAACATGATTTTCACACATGACATTTTTGTTTTATAATTTTCTCCCGATCTAGCCAACGGATCTGACTGAATTTTTGTTTGTGTATTAAGAAACAATGTCGCTTGTAACATATATGTAGCCAGTCGCGGAAATAGCTGCAATTGTTGAAAAATCAAAAATTCGCGGATGCAATTGCTTATATTTTAACTTTCTTCATCCAGGATTCTAAAACTTTTCTGACATGATTCCCCATGAAGTCAGCAATCACGTGCCAAAAAAATATTTTGGTATTCTCAATATACTAACAAGTAAGGAAAGGCTAAAGTCGGGCGGGGCCGACTATATCATACACTCCACTTTGTGAAAACGGGAAAGCTTTTTGTATGTTTCCTAATCATAGCCTAATATGACCTGACCCAATTTGTCAAATCGAGAGGAATATTTGTATCGGGGCTATATCAAAACATGGAATGAAGTGACTAACAATAAGTTTTTTTCAGTTCAAGTAAACGTGTTATGCTCATTATGAAGAAAATCGGTGAAAATACGTGGTTTCTGGGGTGGAAAAAGTCAATCCGCGAGCGAAATTTGTATGGGAGATATATGTAAATCTGAACCGATCTAACACATTTTCACCACAGGTGTTTCCAGTTCAAATATAAGGTGTTTTGGAATTTTGAAGAAAATCTGTTAAAATATGTGGATTTTAAAGAGGAAAAATTTGGGAGCGAAATTGTATGGGATTCATATATATAAATCTGGACCGATCTGACCCATTTTCGCCATGGGTGTTTCTAATGGACACATAAGATATTTTGCCAAATTTGATGAAGATGTGTTAAAATATGTGGTTTCTAGAGTAGAAAAAGTCAAATCGGGAGCGAAATTTGAATGGGAGCTATATGTAAATCTGAACCGATCTGGCCCATTTTCATTTTGCAAGATTTGAAGATCTGTTAAAATATGTGGTTTATTGAGTCGAAAAAGTGAAATCAGGAGTGAAATTTGTGAGGGAGTTATATATAAATCTGAACCGATCTGACCTATATTCACAATGGGTATTTCTTGTAGAAGTCTAAGATATTTTGCCACATTTGAAGAAGATCTGTAAAAATATGTGGCTTCTAGACTAGAAAAAGTTAAATTTGAATGGGAGCTATATACAAATCTGAACCGATCTGACAATTTTTCAACATAGGTGTTCCTAGTTTAAATATAAGATGTTTTGCCAAATCTGAAGACAATCTGATACAATATGTGGTTTCTAGAGCGGAAATAGTCAAATCGGGAGCGAAATTTGTATGGGAGCTATATATAAATCTGAATTGATCTAACACATTTTCACCACAGGCGTTTCTAGTTGAAATGTAAGATGTTTTGCCAATTTTGAAGAAAATCTGTTGTAATATGTGGTATCTAGAGTGAAAAGAGTCAAATCGGGAGTGAAATTCGTATGGGGGCTATATCTAAATCTGAACCGATTTTCTTCAAATTAAATGGCGTTCGGCCTTGTCCCAAAAAACTTCATTGTGCAAAGTTTCATTTGGTTCTGGCTACCATTGCGACCTGAATCGTGATTACAAGAATAGATGTACGGACATACGGACATTGCTAAATCGATTCAAAAAGTGACGATCGGTATAATTAACAATGGGTCTATCTCTACAAACAAATGCACAAAGACATAATACTCTCGTGGAGTGTATAAAAAGTTAAGCGGGGTTTTCTAAAAATACTTTCCACAATTTTTGACTTTACAGCCACTATTTATCCCATTTTAGCCTGATAACTTAGGAACCAAACTGCTATTAACCGCGAAATGATGGAAATTAATTGTCGGTATGCCCATATCTTGAAAAATGATTTAAACAAAATCGTTGAAGCGTATTACAACTTTATGTTATATGATGCTCCATTTTTGAACTTATTATTTATATTATTTTTGTGTTCATAGCCACTTATGCAGTCACAAATCTATATATAAAAGAGTTGCGTTAGTGACTGACTGGCTGACTTATTGATTGACCAGCCCCCAGACCAAACGCCTGAAGCCAGGGTCATGAAATTTTCAGGGTAGTTCCCAAATATGACGTAGACGTCGACTAAGAAAGGATTTTACGAAATTCGTACTTTTAGGGGGTAAAATGGCCCAAAAAGGGATAAACATCGAACCTTCGTCCTGACTAAACGGCAGTAGCTATAAACATAAAATTCGGTGAGTTCCTTGCAATCACCATGCAGACGAGCTACACATAGGGATTTTTCGAAATTTGTACTTTTAAGGGAATAGCGGGACAAAAAGGTATAAAAGTGGTACCAACTAAAGTATCACAGCTAGATACGTGAAATTTGGTATGTAAATTCCTCTGACTATATGGAAACAAAGTAAAATTAGATTTTTTTCGAAATTTGTATTTTTTAGAGGCGAGCGGGACAAAAAGGGATAAAAATGGTACCAACTAAAGTATTACAGCTAGAAACGTGAAATTTAGTATGTAAATTCCTCTGACCATATAGAAGCGCAGTAAAATTAGATTTTTTTCAATATGTACTTTTAAGGGGCGAGCGCGACAAAATGGGATAAAAATGGTACCAACTAAAGTATTACAGCTAGAAACGTGAAATTTGGTATGTAAATTCCTCTGACCATATAAAAACGAAATAAAATTGGATTTTTCGAAATTTGTACTTTTAAGGGGCGAGCGGGACAAAAAGGGATAAAAATGGAAAAACGAAATTTAGTATGTAAATTCCTCTGACCATATAGAAGCGCAGTAAAATTAGATTTTTTCGAAATTTGTACTTTTAAGGGGTGAGCGGGACAAAATGGGATAAAAATGGTACCAACTAAAGTATTACAGCTAGAAACGTGAAATTTGGTATGTAAATTCCTCTGACCATATAGAAGCGCAGTAAAATTAGATTTTTTCGAAATTTGTACTTTTAAGGGGTGAGCGGGACAAAATGGGATAAAAATGGTACCAACTAAAGTATTACAGCTAGAAACGTGAAATTTGGTATGTAAATTCCTCTGACCATATAGAAACGAAATAAAATTGGATTTTTCGAAATTTGTACTTTTAAGGGGCGAGCGGGACAAAAAGGGATAAAAATGGAAAAACGAAATTTAGTATGTAAATTCCTCTGACCATATAGAAGCGCAGTAAAATTAGATTTTTTCGAAATTTGTACTTTTAAGGGGTGAGCGGGACAAAGTGGGATAAAAATGGTACCAACTAAAGTATTACAGCTAGATACGTGAAATTTGGTATGTAAATTCCTCTGACCATATAGAAGCGCAGTAAAATTAGATTTGTTCGAAATTTGTACTTTTAAGGGGTGAGCGGGACAAAATGGGATAAAAATGGTACCAACTAAAGTATTACAGCTAGAAACGTGAAATTTGGTATGTAAATTCCTCTGACCATATAGAAGCGCAGTAAAATTAGATTTTTTTCGAAATTTGTACTTTTAAGGGGCGAGCGGGACAAAAAGGGATAAAAATGGTACCAACTAAAGTATTACAGCTAGAAACGTGAAATTTGGTATGTAAATTCCTCTGACCATATAGAAACGAAATAAAATTGGATTTTTCGAAATTTGTACTTTTAAGGGGCGAGCGGGACAAAAAGGGATAAAAATGGTACCAACTAAAGTATTACGGCTAGAAACGTGAAATTTGGTATGTAAATTCCTCTGACCATATAGAAACGAAATAAAATTGGATTTTTCGAAATTTGTACTTTTAAGGGGCGAGCGGGACAAAAAGGGATAAAAATGGAAAAACGAAATTTAGTATGTAAATTCCTCTGACCATATAGAAGCGCAGTAAAATTAGATTTTTTCGAAATTTGTACTTTTAAGGGGCGAGCGGGACAAAAAGGGATAAAAATGGTACCAACTAAAGTATTACGGCTAGAAACGTGAAATTTGGTATGTAAATTCCTCTGACCATATAGAAACGAAATAAAATTGGATTTTTCGAAATTTGTACTTTTAAGGGGCGAGCGGGACAAAAAGGGATAAAAATGGAAAAACGAAATTTAGTATGTAAATTCCTCTGACCATATAGAAGCGCAGTAAAATTAGATTTTTTCGAAATTTGTACTTTTAAGGGGTGAGCGGGACAAAATGGGATAAAAATGGTACCAACTAAAGTATTACAGCTAGAAACGTGAAATTTGGTATGTAAATTCCTCTGACCATATAGAAGCGCAGTAAAATTAGATTTTTTTCGAAATTTGTACTTTTAAGGGGCGAGCGGGACAAAAAGGGATAAAAATGGTACCAACTAAAGTATTACAGCTAGAAACGTGAAATTTGGTATGTAAATTCCTCTGACCATATAGAAACGAAATAAAATTGGATTTTTCGAAATTTGTACTTTTAAGGGGCGAGCGGGACAAAAAGGGATAAAAATGGAAAAACGAAATTTAGTATGTAAATTCCTCTGACCATATAGAAGCGCAGTAAAATTAGATTTTTTTCGAAATTTGTACTTTTAAGGGGTGAGCGGGACAAAATGGGATAAAAATGGTACCAACTAAAGTATTACAGCTAGAAACGTGAAATTTGGTATGTAAATTCCTCTGACCATATAGAAGCGCAGTAAAATTAGATTTTTTCGAAATTTGTACTTTTAAGGGGCGAGCGGGACAAAAAGGGATAAAAATGGTACCAACTAAAGTATTACGGCTAGAAACGTGAAATTTGGTATGTAAATTCCTCTGACCATATAGAAACGAAATAAAATTGGATTTTTCGAAATTTGTACTTTTAAGGGGCGAGCGGGACAAAAAGGGATAAAAATGGAAAAACGAAATTTAGTATGTAAATTCCTCTGACCATATAGAAGCGCAGTAAAATTAGATTTTTTCGAAATTTGTACTTTTAAGGGGTGAGAGGGACAAAATGGGATAAAAATGGTACCAACTAAAGTATTACAGCTAGATACGTGAAATTTGGTATGTAAATTCCTCTGACCATATAGAAGCGCAGTAAAATTAGATTTTTTCGAAATTTGTACTTTTAAGGGGTGAGCGGGACAAAATGGGTTAAAAATGGTACCAACTAAAGTATTACAGCTAGAAACGTGAAATTTGGTATGTAAATTCCTCTGACCATATAGAAGCGCAGTAAAATTAGATTTTTTTCGAAATTTGTACTTTTAAGGGGCGAGCGGGACAAAAAGGCATAAAAATGGTACCAACTAAAGTATTACAGCTAGAAACGTGAAATTTGGTATGTAAATTCCTCTGACCATATAGAAACGAAATAAAATTGGATTTTTCGAAATTTGTACTTTTAAGGGGCGAGCGGGACAAAAAGGGATAAAAATGGAAAAACGAAATTTAGTATGTAGAAGCGCAGTAAAATTAGATTTTTTCGAAATTTGTACTTTTAAGGGGCGAGCGGGACAAAAAGGGATAAAAATGGTACCAACTAAAGTATTACGGCTAGAAACGTGAAATTTGGTATGTAAATTCCTCTGACCATATAGAAACGAAATAAAATTGGATTTTTCGAAATTTGTACTTTTAAGGGGCGAGCGGGACAAAAAGGGATAAAAATGGAAAAACGAAATTTAGTATGTAAATTCCTCTGACCATATAGAAGCGCAGTAAAATTAGATTTTTTCGAAATTTGTACTTTTAAGGGGTGAGCGGGACAAAATGGGATAAAAATGGTACCAACTAAAGTATTACAGCTAGATACGTGAAATTTGGTATGTAAATTCCTCTGACCATATAGAAGCGCAGTAAAATTAGATTTTTTCGAAATTTGTACTTTTAAGGGGTGAGCGGGACAAAATGGGATAAAAATGGTACCAACTAAAGTATTACAGCTAGAAACGTGAAATTTGGTATGTAAATTCCTCTGACCATATAGAAGCGCAGTAAAATTAGATTTTTTTCGAAATTTGTACTTTTAAGGGGCGAGCGGGACAAAAAGGGATAAAAATGGTACCAACTAAAGTATTACAGCTAGAAACGTGAAATTTGGTATGTAAATTCCTCTGACCATATAGAAACGAAATAAAATTGGATTTTTCGAAATTTGTACTTTTAAGGGGCGAGCGGGACAAAAAGGGATAAAAATGGAAAAACGAAATTTAGTATGTAAATTCCTCTGACCATATAGAAGCGCAGTAAAATTAGATTTTTTCGAAATTTGTACTTTTAAGGGGCGAGCGGGACAAAAAGGGATAAAAATGGTACCAACTAAAGTATTACGGCTAGAAACGTGAAATTTGGTATGTAAATTCCTCTGACCATATAGAAACGAAATAAAATTGGATTTTTCGAAATTTGTACTTTTAAGGGGCGAGCGGGACAAAAAGGGATAAAAATGGAAAAACGAAATTTAGTATGTAAATTCCTCTGACCATATAGAAGCGCAGTAAAATTAGATTTTTTCGAAATATGTACTTTTAAGGGGCGAGCGGGACAAAAAGGGATAAAAATGGTACAAACTAAAGTATTACAGCTAGAATCGTGAAATTTGGTATGTAAATTCCTCTGACCATATAGAAACGAAGTAAAATTGGATTTTTCGAAATTTGTACTTTTAAGGGGCGAGCGGGGCAAAAAGGGATAAAAATGGTACAAACTAAAGTATTACAGCTAGAATCGTGAAATTTGGTATGTAAATTCCTCTGACCATATAGAAGCGCAGTAAAATTATATTTTTTCGAAATTTGTACTTTTAAGGGGCGAGCGGGACAAAAAGGGATAAAAATGGTACAAACTAAAGTATTACAGCTAGAATCGTGAAATTTGGTGACCATATAGAAACGGAGTAGAATTTGATTTTTTCGGAATTTGTGTTGTAGGGGCGAGCGGGACAAAAAGGGATAAAAATGGTACCAACTAAAGTATTACAGCTAGAATCGTGAAATTTGGTATGTAAATTCCTCTGACCATATAGAAACGAAGTAAAATTGGATTTTTCGAAATTTGTACTTTTAAGGGAAGAGCGGGACAAAAAGGGAAACAAATGGTACCAACTAAAGTATTACAGCTAGAAACGTGAAATTTGGTATGTAAATTCCTCTGACCATATAGAAACAAAGTAAAATTAGATTTTCTCGAAATTTGTATTTTTAGGGGGCGAGCGGGAAAAAAGGGTTAAAATGGTACCAACTAATGTATTACAACTAGAATCGTGGAATTTGGTATGTAAATTCCTCTGACCATATAGAAACGAAGTAAAATTGGATTTTTCGAAATTTGTACTTTTAAGGGGCGAGCGAGACAAAAAGGGATAAAAATGGGACCAACTAAAGTATTGCAGATAGAATCGTGAAATGTGGTATGTAAAAAATGTGGATAAAAATGGTACCAACTACCATTTTCTCGAAATTTGTATTTTTTAGGGGCGAGCGTGACAAAAAGGGATAAAAATGGTACCAACTAATGTATTACAACTAGAATCGTGAAATTTGGTATGTAAATTCCTCTGACCATATAGAAACGAAGTAAAATTTGATTTTTCGAAATTTGTACTTTTAAGGGGCGAGCGAGACAAAAAGGGATAAAAATGGGACCCACTAAAGTATTGCAGATAGAATCGTGAAATGTGGTATGTAAATTCCTCTGACCATATAGAAGCGCAGTAAAATTCGATTTTTCGAAATTTGTACTTTTAGGGGGTGCGCGGGAAAAAAAGGGTTAAAAGTTGTACCAATTTAAGTATTGCAGCTATAGTCGTGAAATTTGGTATGTAAATTCCTCTGACCATGTAGAAGCGCAGTATAATTGGATTGTTCGAAATTTGTACTTTTTAGGGGGTAGGCGGGACAAAAAGGGTTCCAATTTAAGAATTGCAGCTATAGTCGGGAAATTTGGAATGTAAACTGTGTGTAAAGCGCAATCTAAATGGATTTTTTCGAAATTTCTGACAATATAGACACGAAGAAAAAATGGATTTTTCGAAATTTGTACTTTTAAGGGTCGAGCGCGATAGAAATGGTACCAACTAAAGTATTACAGCTAGAATCGTGAAATTTGGTATGTAAATTCCTCTGACCATATAGAAACGAAGTAAAATTTGATTTTTCGAAATTTGTACTTTTAAGGGGCGAGCGAGACAAAAAGGGATAAAAATGGGACCAACTAAAGTATTGCAGATAGAATCGTGAAATGTGGTATGTAAATTCCTCTGACCATATAGAAGCGCAGTAAAATTCGATTTTTCGAAATTTGTACTTTTAGGGGGTGCGCGGGAAAAAAGGGTTAAAAGTTGTACCAATTTAAGTATTGCAGCTTTAGTCGTGAAATTTGGTATGTAAATTCCTCTGACCATGTAGAAGCGCAGTATAATTGGATTGTTCGAAATTTGTACTTTTTAGGGGGTAGGCGGGACAAAAAGGGTTCCAATTTAAGAATTGCAGCTATAGTCGGGAAATTTGGAATGTAAACTGTGTGTAAAGCGCAATCTAAATGGATTTTTTCGAAATTTTCTTATAGTGGGTGAGCAACACGGGATAAAAGTAGTACCAACTAAAGTATTGGAGCTATAGTCGTGAAATGTGGTGTGTAAGTTCCACTGACAACGAGAAGCGCAAATCTAAACGAATTTTTCTAATTTTGTACTTATAAACAATGAGCGGGATGAAAATAGTACCAACTAAAATATTTCAGCTATAGTCGCGAAATTTTGTGTTTAAATTTATCTGACAACGTAGACGTGCAACATAAATGGATTTCTCGAAATTTGTACTTTTAAGTTGCGAGCGGGACAAAAAGAGATAAAAATGATACCAACTTTAGTATTACAGCTAGAATCATATAGTATAGCGCAGTAGTTTGATTTTTCGAAATTTGTACTTTTAAGGGGTGCGCGGGACGAAAAGTGATATAAATGCTGTACAATCCTTTAATTACGTAAACGCGGAACATAAATGGATATTTCAAAATTTGTACTTAAAAGGGGGATATGGGACAACAAGGAATAAATGTGTTACCAAATGAAGTACATATTTTTAGGGGAAGCAAAAACACATGTGATTTTTCAAAATGTGTACTTTTTGGGAAAGAAGTGCTAATAGTTATAAACTGGCTGGCTGAATCTAGAAACATGAGATCGAGGATATAAATGGTTGTAATTTTTTGTTCAAAACTTGGTAGAAAATTATAAAAATTATTCATACGAAGGAGTTCAGCTAAAATAGTGCATATCGACAAGCTCATTCCTTTGACTGTATCTAATAGGGGTTTCCAAATTACTATTTTAGAAAAATTAAATAAATACTATCCAAAAACAAAGACGGATAAAATTAACAAATAACTGGCTTTTTCGCGTGTGAAGCAGCGGGTACTGCTAGTTAACGTATAAATGGCTTTAGAAAAAAATCTTCTCAAAATTTATATGACAGATGACATCCAAATAAGAGAATAGTTTGGCATCAAAAACTCATTTTCGAGAAAATGGTTTATAGCCACTTATGAATATAAGCCCTCGATATGTGTATTTGAAAACAATGGTAGGATTTTCAAATAAACGGACCCCTAATGAAGCTCGAAATAAGCCAGAGAAACGTTGGGTAAGTAAATACTATTTTATAAAAATAATAAAAAATATAATAATAAATGTTTACGTATAAGGGATTCTCTAAAATATAGCTTTTAATGTTAGCTAATAATTCAATGATATTGAAGACAATGCTAACTTTGTTTTTAAAAATAAAGTAAATATGTATTAAAAAAGTTTTATCATGTTTAATGACAAAATGACATGATACGTGGCCGTTTCACATTTTAGATCAAGAAATTGTACACAGCTTTATTACATAACTAGCTGACCCGACAGAAACTTTTCTGTCCATATTTTAATTAGTTTATTTGTGATTGTTGTGTGGACTTGGAAGAGCTATTTGAAAAGTTTAAACTAAATTTAAATAAAAATGCTTATCAGTGATTATTGTATCCATTATTGCTGTCATAGACATTAAATTTAAGGATATGACGATTGGTATTCAATCCAGATTTCGGCAATGAAAATACAACATACTAGATGAATTCTGTCGGCAGTATACTGCTGGAAACGTATGCACGTTCGTTCATAACTTTCGAACGTTTATTGCCGATTTAACAGCAGAACTTTTGTTAGAATTGATTCTCGATATGATATTTTGGTCGGAATCATTGAATTAAGAATTGCTGCTGTGGACTGGACTCAACTGGAGATTTCGAGTAGGTAATCTGGGTACAGAGTTTAAATTCGGTCGGATAGTTGTCAACATCTCCCTGGCTAGATTACGTTACTAATCCACCGATTCAATGTTTTTCAAAACCAATATAGCAAGTTCGCTCAATCAAACTTTATTTTAAATAATATTTGAGAACACCTAACCGAGTTTTTTGCGCCATAGTACACTTTACACTTCTCCGAATCGATCAAAACGTTGTGCATCTCAGATGTTTAATAGCACCTGAATGTTTTTCGAAAGCCTTCCAAATATGCACGTCAGCTTATGAATATTTTTGTTGCCGAATTTATATTATTATATATTATATTATATTATCTATCTACTCAATTAGAGGAATGTACACACCGAATTTCGTGTTTCCAGCTTTTGTCGTTTAATATGTACCATTTTTATCCCTTTTTTGCCCCATTTCACCCCCTACAAATAAGAACAACTTTTGGTGCACGTTTCTTCTATAAGAGGAATACGCATACCAAATATCAAGCAAATATAAACAGACATATTCAAAAAACATGCTTAAATACGCTAAAATATTAGGGATTATTATGGGTATTTTTAGTCCTTGTGAGGGAAAAATTTTTCCCTTTGGGCAGATTTCGCCCCATTTCAATCCCAACCGATCTACGACTATAAGACGCATTTATGGAAAATTTGAACGTTCTAGCTCCTTTCGTTTAGATGCTAGCGTGCTTTCAACAGACAGACGGACGGACGGACATGGCTAGATCGTCTTAGAATTTTATGACGATCAAGAATATATATACTTTATAGGGTCTCAGGTCAATATTTCAAGGTGTTACAAACGGAATGACAAAGTTAGTATACCCCCATCCTGGAGGTGGAGGGTATAAAAATAATACCTAATTTAGCAGACAAATCAAAGTTCTCCCTGAAAACTGCACACAGGTAGTACTGCAATTCATTCAGGAGTAAACATTGACATCGTTTTTATGATCGTATACCTGCATATCAATTAAATTATCCTCAATGAGTATGTTACACTTAACATTTATTTTTTAATTGTACAACTATATAATAAAAATTAAATGATGTTCGTTGATAATCGCATCACTTGAGAACGGCTAAAGCGATTTGGCTGATTTTTGTTAAAAACAGTTCGTAGTAGTCCGAACTAGGTTTTTTTAAGATAAAAAACTTTGGGAATGTTGACCGCAAAATTGGAAAATTAAAAAACAAATTAAAGTGCCTTTTTCTATAGGATTTTTGAATCAACTCAAAATTGTAAGTCTCGATTTAAGTAATGGATATGCGAAAATCTTTTCTGTTATGTTCGTTATGATTCTGCGAAAGTTTTTAATTCACAAAAATTCAGGTTATTATAAAGAAAATTCTGACAAGTTCCAAAAAATCGTAATAATTTATGCACATGTATGACAATCGGCGATATGGACGACTTATTTTGATGATTCTTTTTTGATTGGTTCGTTTTACTATCGTCTTTCCGTCCCATTGCACATGGAAAATAGTAAAAGAGTATACTTCACAGCGGTTAATGCACTTCAACATGCAGATCGACTATCGTCTACAACATCGGCCAGTTTTTTAATCATATGCAGTCTCTATAATGAATTCCAAGGGACCTGATTATTATGTCGCTATATGGAAAATTCGTTGTATACAAAAATGTGTCATTTATTTATTTTCCACCTTTCTTCAATACATCAAGAAAAGTAAACACATTATTTGTTATGTTGTTTGTATTTTAAAAAATTGGTACGAAAACCTTTAAATGTAGAATGTTTTCCCTATATGGGTAACGGCTTAGCAATATCGGCATATTCGGTCTATTGCTTGCCACCATGGCAGTTATCCTCTGAACTGAAAATAAAACGAAAACACAAATGTATTAGATAAACAATGGAAGTAGTTTTCTATAAATATCTCCAAATGCTTCCATTCGTTACCGATTTGTGATGATTTGTGGACCAAATACAAAAACGACATGTCTGATCGTCCAGGTTTGAAACTGAAGAGAAAATTCATAACCAAGCATTGACTGACCATGCATAGTTGGAAGACAGCCGAAAAACATTCTGGTGCCATGAATGTTCAAATTGACTAAACTCCATCAGAGATGCACAACGTTTTGATCTATTCGGAGAAATGTAAAGTGTACTATGGCGCGCAATAAACCTCAAACTAGGTTCCCCAAATTATTATTCAATATTAAGTTTGGTTGATCGAACGTGCTATATAGGTAGCGAAAAACATCGGTGGATTAATAACGGAATCCAGCGACGATGTTGACAACTATCCAACCGAATTTTAACTCTCTGTACCCAGATTACCTACCTTTTAATTACTTTTTCAATTTCAACAGTCAAAATTCTTAAAGGAAGATATTTTGATAGCCCTGTTCCTATGATTCCGTCCAAAATACCAACCCACACAACAACCACTAATAAACTAATTAAAATATGAGGAGGAAAGTTTCTGGCGGGTCAGCTAGTTACTTATAAAATAGAAAAATACTTAAGAAGCTTTTAAAATTGAACTAGTTTTGTATTTCTTGAAATATTTCATTTAAATATTCTGCTACAGTCTTACCGCTCTGCAATAGTTGTGTTGCTTCTGTAGATAATTCCGAATGTTGCGATTTCCATTTGTGTCGAATGCTTGAGAGAAATGGCTCAGAGGTTGCGGAGGGGATGTTAAGATCCCCCATTTGTAGTTGTTTTGGATGAAATCTTTACCTAAATCTAATATTTTGTGAACGGTTGATGACATATATCTCCATGGGTACATCGATATATACATTTCAGCCGTTTCCTTTGAATATTTTCCAAAATTTTCAGCATTTATTTTCTTATATTACTTTGAATCTATGGATCAATTGTTGATCAACACCTGTTATGTCTGCTGCTATTTCCGGGTTTAAGAAAAACCTCCTAGCAGTATTACAATCATTTTGTTTTGGCTGATCTATGATTAATCCAAATTCACGAAATTCATCTTGGACTGTTGTTTCTTTGGTATCCTTTGCTCCATATTTTTCACGTTGTTCCTCACAGATCCTCCCGATAGCCCTAATTGCATAACGTAACTTAATCCTTGTAATGGTGATAATCCATATGTATAAGCCTCAATGTTATATGAGGATGTTGATGCTGAGAGTTCATCGTTTAACTTACTTCGAGTTGCATTGCAAATTATACAGCTGTATGCTGACTTCGTATCCGTTAGTACTTGCCCAACTTCACCATCTATCGTTGTGAGAAATAATTCATAGTTATATAGTTCTTTAACTGCAGCGACTTCTTCTTTGTTGCTTTTGTTTCCTTTTTGAAGCTGGAGTTTTATTTACCCAAATGTCTATTGTTTGTGCTTTGCTGGTTGATGGCTCTGAATATTGCAACGTTTTTTCTCAATCTCAAAGGAATAAGTGACACCATGAAAAGATCTGAATCCGATGTATATTCGTCTAAGGCTTGTTTGTACATTTTTTGGCCAGATGAACCATCGCAGCCCCATTTGCAGTAGAGTATTAAATTTCAGTTTCCATACTTTTTCAACTCTATAGATTGTAGCAATTTTACACATGCCGAAATTCCGGTTACGGTAATTCCATCATTTGATGGCGGAAATAATATCGCGGAAAGAGATCAATTTTTATTCATGTTACGCAGCCTTAGTTGAGAATATTGTTGTTTGTTTAGCTTTAAGTCCAGAAATAATGCAAGTGCCTCTTCTGGTGTGAATTTATTTTCCTCTTTTGGTGTAGGTTGTTTTTTGATGGTCTTCCAACATTTGCCTCCAACGTTGCTTTTATTCACACTTTCATTAGTTTGCGTTCTAGTCACTATTTGGAACAATTACGGGCGGGCAAAATTCACCCTAAAAATCCGGCACCACGAAATCACTCTGTGAAAGAGATAGACTATCCCGAAATTCGACCCGACTTGTGAATCTTCGGTAATCGTTAATCAGTTTATACATCGTGTGAACTCGTCCGCCTACGGATAAGTCGAAAAGCGTATGTTGCTGGCAATGTATTCGAAAATGATAGGTGTCGCAAGGAGCGAATCTGCGAACAGTTTACGCGAAGAGTTCGTTTGTTCGTATAATGAAGAATAGATTCATTTTAAAATAAATAGTTCGATTCGGAAGGGCGGTGAAGAAATAATCGATTATTGTTTTCGGATATGTTCTTTGGGAAATCTTAACGATCTGAGTCAGCTATAATTCGGTACATACGACAGGGTATGTGAAATAAAGACGCAAGACAAGACAAAACGCAATTGCCGCGATGAAATTCGATTCTATTAAGAACATGCGTGAATCAATCGGTGGTTATTTACATTTACAACAGTTGTGAAAGTACTGTGGAAAGAACATTTCTCGAACAAGTGCACGAAAATTCCTAAACGTAACAGATGTACCGATGGTCAGAAAGTGTACAAAGAGAATTGTACCGGAGAATTGTGGTGGCAGAGGTACAAGTGCAAATGTTCTGCTATAACGGAAAAGAACATTATAAAATCTGATTTTGTACGGGATAATGCATTTTCAGCATATTCGGGAAACGGTTGCGCGCAGTCTACCGTTGCATGAAATTTAATGGTCTTTGTGGTGGTGAGCATTACGGGAACGAGAAAGTGGTTATAAATGTGAATGATGATAGTATCTAGATGTGGGAAGAACAAAATCACTATTCCAATGCACACTGGTCCCAAATCTATTTTTTATGGCATGAAGTCGAAAAATAAACATACAGTCTTGAAATTTTGCACATTTGCTAGACATATCATACGCAACAAATAAAAATAAAATAGGACCGATCGGACAACGCCCACTACCACCTCTCACTACCACCTCCCATATAAACTCAATATATAACCAACATAATTATCACCCTGTATTGGTACAGGGTGACCAAAAACAAAATTTTATGAAATCTTAAAAGAATGAAGAGTTGTTTATTTTGACGAAATATGTTAATGTCTAAACATTATTACAAAAGCAAAATATAGCATACAAATAGTATACTTTAAACTGCAGTTTAAATAATTATTTCAAGAAATAAAGTAAAATGTATACATGTGTACAAAAAGGTGAATGATGTTGTATACCATTTTAAAGGTACTTTCAATACCTTTTAAATAAAATATTGATGGGTCTCGTACACAAAACAAATTCAGAGATATAATCATATATATGTCTATGGCTAATCAAAAACTGTGCTAAAATAAAATGCCAATTTTTGGAGTTTGACGAAAAATGCTGACGAGATATTAATTCCACCATAAACTACAACCTCAGACGAACACTTTCACATTTACACTTTGAGTCAAGTTGAGTCATACATATAACTTTTGTTCCACGACATTTATAGATTATGTTCTCTACAAATCACAAAATTACAATACCTATGAATACTTACAAGACCACAATAATCATAAACTGTTAAATATAATTTTTCAAATACTAACTCTTGCCGTCAATTTTCATAATATAGTCACTTTATTATTTTCTTTTTAAGTCTTGATTTTAATTAATTTGTAAAACTGCTTTATATCAAAATGAATCCCACTTTTTTTGAACCGCAAAGTTTAAGTACCATTCAGGCTTGTGGTGTTGCCACCTAATTTTCTCCAGTATATTTTCTGGATTGCTTGGAGTGTTGCCATAAAGAAAATATATACACATTTACCACTTTCCAATTTTAATTTCTGCCAAAAAAATGGATTTGGGACCATAGTGCAATGTTTTAATGAAAATAATAAAAGTTGTGTCTGAACTGACTCAATCCTGTCAATATAGATACCATACTTAGGATCCCACACTACGGAACCATATTCCAGAATAGGCCTGGGATGCGATGCTGCTTCGCCTCGTAAGGATTCTAGAACTTAATGAAGCCAAGAACACCATATGCCTTGGTAGCCATAGTAATAATATGATTATTGAAATTCAATTTGAAATCCATAAAAAAAACTGTACAAAACAAACTCTAACTCAGCCCCTCTAATATTACACCTGACAAAACATGGATTCGATCTAATGAAACGCATATGTGTGCATTTCCTTAGGTTTAGTTCCATGAAATTTATGTCGTACCTGCATCCAAAACTATCCAAGTCATCCTGTAATGGATGGGAAAATTCTGGGCAATTACAAGATAAAAAATATTTTCACATTCATCAATAGCACAGTGCAACACGAAAAAAAATAACCATATACGGACACCGCTACATGATAAAAGACCAAAAAAAAAGACCCGTGTTTTTTTTCCCCCCAAAGTCATGCACTTTTTTTTTATGGGCCCCCAGAGATTTGAGGCCTCGGTGTAATTTT
This sequence comes from Polietes domitor, assembly GCA_947397865.1. NCBI lineage: Eukaryota > Metazoa > Arthropoda > Insecta > Diptera > Muscidae > Polietes > Polietes domitor. Next base: position 109,105,596 of record OX377618.1, read on the forward strand.
TGGAAAAAAGTGATCATATTCTCAGGCTCATATCTTGCAAACCGTTCGGAATACTCTCTGAGGCAAAGTTCTAGCTCTTGTCATAAAGAACAAAAATTGTGAACATATAAAATCAAAAAAACTTCATCTTCAAGGTCAAAATCGCAAAAAACTTAAAAAAATTCGATTTTTTTTAACCTTTTTTCCCTTGTTCAGGTCCATAGGTAGCAAACCGTTGAAAATTCAGGGAAACAATCAACTACAAAAATGTACCTAAGATCTCAATAAACAACTTTCTAGAACATATGAACTTCCTAGGAATTATTCTTAACACCGTTTAGGTAGCGCTTAGGTAGCCGCAAAAGTGAAAAATTTTCCAAAAATTAGATTTTTTCCTTTTTTGCCCTGTTCAGGTCCATAGGTAGCAAACCGTTAAAAATTCAAGGAAAAAATTTCGGCAAGCTGAATTTCAGAGCCTCTACACTCTAAATGATGACAATTCGTTCGCTTACTGCAACGATATAAAAGCTTTGGTGGTAAAAATGGGAATGAACTACATCGCTAGTGAGTGGAGATTATTTATTGATGGTTCTGTTTCAAGCTTGAAAGCAGTGTTGTTGCATGTATCGAACCGAAAACCTTCCATCCCGCTAGCAATGGGTATCAACATGAAAGAAACCTATCAAGTATTGAAAGATATAATGGAAAAAATCAAATACTACGAAAATAAATGGAAGATTTGCTGTGATTTGAAGGTCATCAACATTTTGCAAGGGATCATCGATAAGGGCGGCTTCCCAAAATTCTTTTGTTTTCTTTGTAATTGGGATTCGCGCTCACCTCTGAATCAATTCCAATGTAATTCGTGGAGACCAAGAGGAAGTGTGGAGGAACAAATGAAACAACATAGACTGAGGAATAAACCTTTAATTGACAATACTCAAGACATCTTGCTGCCACCGCTCCACATAAAATTGGGAATTGTTAAAAATTCATCGAAGTGGCCGTTGTAAATTGTCCAAACGCATTCGACTATTTGAAAAGCGTTTTCCCAAAGCGTAGCGATGACAAAATTAAAAAAGGTATTGTAGTAAATTTAAAACGAATTTTTGTTCACCTCATTGTACTATTTACACTACGTTAATGTTTTCTTTTCTGTCTTTATTTTTTGTCTTCATTTAACAGGCGTACTTAAGGCCCTGACATTAGAAAGTTATTCAAGAGTAACTTTGATTCATCGCTTGATGAAAATCATTCAATGGCATGGATTTACCTTCAGCGTGTATGCACCAGGGTCTTGGGAGGGGATCGAGACGCGGAACCGGAAGCAAGAGAATGGGTGAAAGAAATGCTGTATTATTTTGAGAAAATCGGCACATCGATGACCTTAAAGCTGCATTTTCTTCATTTTCATTTTGACGATTTTATTAAACAACTCCCTACCGAATCCGATGAGCAAGGAGAACGGTTTCACCAAACCACAATGCCCATGGAAAAACGGTACAAAGGCAAAAAACTCGACGCATTGCTTGCAGAGGTAATATCAATTTTATTGATCATTGTTTTGCATTCCTTTTTTGATTTCTTTTCTAATTCATTTCAGGTATGTTGGTGGAGTCACAAGATCACCCTGTATGATGTTAATGAAGTATATGAAGAAGAAAAAACTGATGGTGGAGGGCAGTCTGGAAGCAACGTGCCTCTGCACATCATAAGTTCTGAATCAGAGTCAGATTCGGACGATTCGGAGGACGATTTGGATCCACAACTTAAGAGAGTGCGATATGCAAGTCCAGGGCCATCAACATTATAAACATAATACGAATATTTTTTTATTATTTTTGTATTAGTCAATGTTGAAGTAAAGAAAAAACAAATGAAATTAAAAAATTTTTGGGAAATTTTTCAATTTTGCGGCTACCTAAGCGCTACCTAAACGGTGTTAAGAATAATTCCTAGGAAGTTCATATGTTCTAGAAAGTTGTTTATTGAGATCTTAGGTACATTTTTGTAGTTGATTGTTTCCCTGAATTTTCAGCGGTTTGCTACCTATGGACCTGAACAGGGGAAAAATGTTAAAAAAAAATCGAATTTTTTTAAGTTTTTTGCGATTTTGACCTTGAAGATGAAGTTTTTTGATTTTATATGTTCACAATTTTTGTTCTTTATGACAAGAGCTAGAACTTTGCCTCAGAGAGTAAATCAAAATTCCGAACGGTTTGCAAGATATGAGCCTGAGAATATGATCACTTTTTTCCAAAAATTACACCGAGGCCTCAAATCTCTGGGGGCCCATAAAAAAAAGTGCATGACTTTGGGGGGAAAAAAAACACGGGTCTTTTTTTTTGGTCTTTTATCATGTAGCGGTGTCCGTATATGGTTATTTTGAAATGACTTCAAAAATGTTGCACAGTGTAGTCAAGGGTTATGTCATTTATGAATAATAAGAAAAGAACCGGCCCTATATGACTTCCTTGAGGAACCCTTGATGGAATAAGAATTGCCGAATTTGACAATCTGAGAGCGATTCGAAAGATACAAAGATATCCACTTCAATAAGTTATAGCTAAAACCTGGTGGCATGTCATAACGTCCACTGTCAAATTGTCCATGGACGTTATGACACCACAAAAGTGTCATAAGGTCCATATATATTATGTCACTTCCAAAAGTGTCAGAATGCCCATGCAGGCGATGTCACTGCGTCCATGGACATTATTACACTTTGAAAAGTGTCATAATGTCCACAATTTCGTAAATTAGAATTTTGAAGAGAAATACTGTTATTTTATTACGGATCTACGAAGTTTGGTACAATGCACCATCAAATAGACCGTTCAATCCGTAAGTTATCATTGAAGACAACGCAAGACCAATATCAAAGAATTTAAATATATAATGGAAGAAGATATTTTAAGATTGAAGTTCGAATTTATATCGGGTTTTCGTAAAAACTCAGAATTATTAGTATTTGATATTCAGACAAAAACATATTTATACGAATTATACTCGGTACAAGTGCTATTTTGGAAAATGTAATGTCACATTGGTCTTAAAAAATAATAACGTTCGTGTGTCGACACTAACACTCACCATAATCATGCTCCTCCCGAAGATATGTTAAAGAAATTTCCAATGATGCATAAATATAAAGCAGAGTATGAAAGAAATGTTTCAAAATGTTTCGTGATATATTTGACGAAGAATGTATCAAAGAAAAATAATATAAATAATGGCATGCCAAAGAACCCCACTCCAAGAGAAATAAAATAACTTCGAAGACGCAGAATTTCTTGCTGCATTTGGCATGAAGGTAATAGAAAATCGGCCGTCGATTTGAAAGAAATGTTTCAAAAAGGAAGGAAATTCGTGATATATTTGTCGAAGAATGTATCAAAGAAAAATAACTTGCGTCTGCGCATCATTTCCGAGAATGAAGCGACAACTCCATAGAATAAGAAATAATGGCATGCCAAAGAACCCCACTCCAAGAGAACTAAAATAACTTTTCGAAGACGCAAAATTTCTTGATGCATTTGGCAAAAAGGTAATAGAAAATCGGCCGTCGATTTTCTATTACGTTTGTTGACGATCGATCAGGTCCTGTCGATGCTGACATCGATTTGGACTTGATCGATCTCAACGACTAAGTGTCATCCCTGACATGGGAAGGTCAGGATTGCTGCCAACTTCATATGTTTGTGATGTCCTCTTTACTTTTCTGTTTTCTCAAAAAAGAAAGTGTTTTTTCCAAATACCACCGTGTCAACACACAATAAATAATAATTTCCACTCGAAGGACCATGTCGTAGATGTGGAGGACTGCATCACCGGAAGTTGTGCCCGGAGGGTTCCGTTCATGGTCCTTCGAACACCACTAAAAGAAACCACTGTACATTAAAATAATTATTATTTAATTTATTTACTTTGTGCCGTTTAGACAAAGTCAATCATTTTGCGCAATTGCTTTGTTTTTTACACGCATTGTTGATAGTTTGCGTACTTCGGTAACACTTTTGTACCAAGCAATACAAAAAAAAACAATACTGTTTTTGTTTATTCCTTTTGTGTGCAGCTAACAAATACCTATTTCTTTTCACTAAATACAAATTGCTGGTGAACTTGGTTCGAATCCCAGCTGCCGAGAAGTGTGAAAAGAAGAGTTTTTTGTATTTAAAATTTCATAATAGTTGCTTCTGTTAATTGTGTAAACAGAAAACGCGAATAATTTTGAAGTGGAATACGGCAAATACAAATTCCATATAAGCACAAAAATAAGCCTTCCATACAAAAATAAGCCTTCGTGGTGTAGTGCAAGTTTGTGGGATTTGTAAACTGAAAGTCGTGGGTTCGATTCCCGGCTGGCGCAAAATTTCAAATATTTTTTTTTTCAATAAATTTAATTATATACAGTTTTAATTTCATTATAAGTAGTTCCTACTTCTAATTGCGTCATCATACAATTTTGTAGTGGGATACAAGAATATACATATGTATATATATACATATATATATATATATATATATATATATACGGACCACATACCAATTAAGCCTTCGTAGTCTAGTGCGAGTGTGTGCGGCTCGTAAACTGGTGGTAATTATATACAGTTAATTGTGTCAGCAGAAGAAACAATTTTGTAGTGGGATACAACAAATATAAGCTCATATACACATACTGACAGCTAAGCAAACAAGCCTTCATAGTATAGTGTAAGTGAGTGCATCTTGTAAGCTGAAGTTGCCAGGTTCGATTCCCGGCCGGCGCATATCAGTGAATCAAAAAAAATAATAAATATATATATATTAAAAAGAAGGTACTCGGCATCATGGGTTCAGCTATTTGTACTAAATTCGAGTATGAATCGAATAATTTGCTAAGAGTGTACGCAAAATTCGCAAAGATCCCTGAAAAAGAACTCTTCGATTCCCTTCTAGAAACTAAACTAGAAGCATTAGAAGAAGACTGGCATGGTGTCCGCAATGCATATGAGAGTGTCTATCTTGCTAATGACCAAATTGTAGATAGAATTTTTAAGCAAATATCAAAAGAAACATATGAGTCGACTAGGGACATATATCAGACAACAAAGGCCAGTACGAATACCCAACAGAGGACTAACGCCACGAGCGCGTCACTATTTCATACTTCCGCTACTTATCCTGTGAATACTTCAGAAACTTGTATTAAGGTGCCACCTTGCGATACCCAGAATTTTCATGGAAGTTATGAGGAATAAAAAGACAACGTACCGACGATCTGACGGCCGATATGTTGTGAGATTACCCTTAAAAAGAAATTTCCAGATACTGTATTCTTGGAATCATCCATGTTCATAGCAAATAAACAGTACGAACATATGGAGGTCTAGTTGCAGAGAGCCAAGGACCTTGCAGAAATATATAATATTGTCCTGGAAATCCCAGAATTATATAATATGAAAAGTACCAATTCTGTAGAAGTCTGTAGGAACGCAGTTTTTTCATATTATTTGCCACATCATGCGGTTTTTCGTCCAGAAAGAGCGAGCACAACCTTTAAATAATGGTTCTCCTAAAACAAAAAGTTCCTTTTCGTTAAACGGTGTTTTACACATAGGACCAACGTTGCAAGCAGACCTCATGGCTGTGATTTTAAACTGACGTTTGTACAGATATGTCTTCAATGGTGACATCGAGAAAATCTACCGCCAAATCGTGGTAAATAAAGCCGATCGCCCATATCAAAGAATTCTATATAGGAAAAATCCGTCTAGTAAAATAGAGGATTATGAGCTGACAACGGTCACATTTGGTATAAATTGTGCTCCCTATTTGGCTATACGCACACTTTTGCAGTTGGCCGAGGACACGGAACTGGAAAGTCCGTTGTATGTAGATGATGTACTGTCAAGTGGTCATACGATAGCCTCAGCGCTGGAGGCTCAACCGCAGCTAATACACACATTACACACGGCTGGATTTCCGCTTAAAAAATGGCAGCTAATCATCCGGATCTTTTAGATAGAATTTCAAAGCAAAACGTGTTAGATGTCAATTTGTTGAAGATTGGTGGTTCAAGCTCAACAAAAACGCTTGGCATACTGTGGGATGCGTTAAATGTCTACGACTCCACCTGAACAAAGGAAGGTGTATGTTCATTGCTCCGCACAAATAAATAGTAGTCTCTGTGATCGATATTCGTCTTATCCCCGAGCGTTATCTGTCATTGCCTATATGTATAGATTTATTAATGCAGCATGCTAAAGATCTGATATTAAGACCAGTCGGGAAAAACGCTTTCTCAAGCGGAACTTACTCACGCGAAGATGGTCCTGGTGCGGATCACACAAAAGCAGTACACCTAGAAGCTTGCACAAGCTTATCTTCTGACGCCTTCCTAGCTGCTTTCACCAGATTTATAGGAAGAAGGGGCCTGCCGAAGTGTCTAATGTTAGATAATGGTACCATTTTCGATGGTCCCAGTCGGTGACAGAACGGTATGCAATTCAAGGATTTGAATGGAAATTCATACCGCCTAGTGCCCCTCATATGGGCGGCATATGAGAGGCTGGTGTAAAAAGTTTCAAGACACATTATCGGAAGGTTACCGGAACCCAAAATTTTTTTTTCGAAGAATTCTCTACCCTTCTAGAAAGGATCGAAGGGGTTCTTAATTCACGACCGATATCTCCATTATCAGAAGACCCAAACGATCTGCAGGCACTAACGCCCGGTCATTTCCTTCGAGGAGGTCCGTTACTACTCGCCCCTGATATACCTGCGGATAATCTAACACTTATCGAACGTTGGGAAAAGCTTAAATTGTTGCACCGATACTTCAGCAAATGGTGGAAAACGGAATACTTACAAGAGTTGCATAAAAGACGCAAATGCAGGACTTGCAAATTGGCGAATTTGTTATCATAAAGGACGAATTGCTGCCACCAATGAGAATGGGTCGCATCGAAACGGTACATCGAGGACGTGATGGTCACTCACGAGTAACAGACATCCGAACGCAATCAGGCGTCGTAACACGACCTATAATCAAACTATGTGCACTACCAATCAGTGATAAGTCGTAGCTTGTTAACTCGTCCGTCCATTATGTGTGTTTTCGTCTTTATCTTAATATAGTACTAATTCATTATTCTTGCCTATCTTTCCAATCGACATTTTCTTTTTTTTAGTATCATGAATCGGCCGTTTCTTGCGGGAGTGCAGTAGATGTGGAGGACTGCATCATCGGATGTTGTGCCCAGAGGGTTCCGTTTCGTGGCGTTCTCTAGCAGTCGCTCGTACTATTTCACCCATTCAGGGCATTGAACGGCCGCAGGTGGAATATACGAGTGGGCCGGGATCGAGGTGTAGGTCCGTATACCAATCTCAGCGACAACCACAACGCCAACAGCAGAAGCGACCAAACACGAGGCAACGCATGCGTCTTCGTCAGCAGCAGCAGCAACCATCACAGACGTAGCGTCCAAAGCCCCAGCCCCAACGTAAGCCAAAGCAGGAGAAACAGGAGCAAATGTTGGTTGACGTCGAGAGCCCCAATCCAGACCCTCAACGGTTGGTCCAAATATAAGTAAACGACATTTACTTACGTTATTTTGTAGTTTCGTTGCTTGCATTTTCGTGCAACAACAACCACACTACACAGTGTTAAGCTGTGTTGAACGCCAGGATTTGTTAAGTCGTCCAAATGCAGCTCACCTTCTTAAGTCTATTTGTATTCGATAGACATCATTGAGCCCAAATAGCAAAATTATTTGACGTACTTCATTGATTCGCAAAATCGACGACACCCCAACTAACGACAACGGTACGAAAAACAGTACACACACTACAGGCAATAAGTATAGCACAATCACTAAGGCGAAGGTTCTTGCACTAAGCTCTGTCAAGAGCACAACTGCAAAACCCAAGCCTTGTACTGACCCTGTCTCCAAAACTAGATATGGCAACCAATCCAACACCTAAGGGTAAGAAATGTCACCCTACGGTTAAAACTTGGTCCGGAGCAATCCAGAAGGCAAGATGTCCACGAAACGATGGCTTATGATTGATGAACGTATTCTTCGATCTCTATCGGAAGCCGTTATAAAATGTGAAGATAACTCCTTCACTGATTTTGACGGTGTCAAATGACAAATCATCGGTTGCGGCAAAAAGAATAAGGCCTTCTTTCAGCATGCATCAATGATCTTGACTCTCTTTGGCCTGGCATAAAGGTAGAGATTGACCTAATCCCGTGTTGGACGACAGTCCGATTGGATTCCTCTCCCAATACTGGAGGACGAAGCCATACTCCGACTGATCAAGGTCAAAAACAAGGGCCTCCAAACGCAGGATTGGTCGATTGTTAGGGGACGGGCGAGAGAAGTAAGGAACTCTGGAACAGGCTGGGATCAGAATCCTTGCGTCTCCTGGAAATCTCGCAGGGGGATATAAAATTCGGGTTAAACCATGTAAAAAAGGTATGTTGCACCATGCAACTGGTGAGGCGTCTCGTCTTCGCAAAGTATTATCCAAAGACCCAGTCACTCCAGAATTTCTAACAAGGAACGGTGGTTCGTTCAGCGAAAATAACTAAGCTTTACAACTTTTGATGGAAACTCACTTCACAGGATGTCAGGAGGAACGTGATGTAACGAACGTCTCCATCAATCCATTGTCTGGCGTCCCGGACGAGCTCATAAGTATTGTCGACGACGTACAAATAGTGTGGGCGATACGAACCTTCCAATCTCTTGAAGCAGCAGGTCCGAACGGAATCTTCCCAGCACTACTTCACGAATCCCTAGATATAACCCTGTCCTGACTTAAGAATATTTTCACTGCAAGCTTTGCATGGTCACACATACCAAAAATGTGGAGGGAAGTCAAAGTGGTATTTATCCTCAAAGCGGAAAAATAAACCATAATACGATTAAAAAAGACTACAGACCAATTAGTCCATCATCGTTTTTACTTAAAACACTGGAAAGACTACTTGATCTGAAATTGACACATGACAACCAGTGAACGGGCAACATGCTACACAGCAGAGTGATTAACTCATCCTTGGGAGACGATGTGATCAGAAAGCAGGTAAATAGAGGAGGGGTTATTTCACCCCTACTATGGAATCTAGTGATAAATTATTGCATATGCCGACGACGAAGTACTGCTGGTTCGAGGCAAGTTTTTGTCAACGATTAGCGAGATCATGAAGCGATTACTAAAAAGCGATGCTTAACTTGACACCCAAGACTATCTAGCACCACAGATGAACCTGCACAAAACGTTCAAAATACAAATACCCAGAAGAGAAGATTGGTCTTTAAGCTCAGTGGTCACAGAGGACGAGATCTCAATCTTCACATAATTATCGGCGGCGGCGGCGCTACCCAAAATGGGTCAGCGGCGCACAATGGCTGAAAATCGTTTTTCATTGGCCAAAATTCTGTAACTTTTGAGCCGATGAAAATATTTAAGTATTTTTTAATGGATAGATATTTAGTTCAGCTTGACCCAGTTTTAATTACATTAAAATTGATTGAGGACATTTTAAGGAATCCTAGGTCAAAGTTGAACTTCCGATTTTTTTTAGGGTGAAATATGGGTTTATTTTTTTATTTATTAAAAAATGTAGTATTTGGATTTCAATAATAATTATAAATATTTTTTGTAATAATGGAATTTTTTAATGTTGCACTCAAAAACATTTTTACACTCAAAAAAAAAATAGTAAAATCAACTGGAGATTTTGCTATTATTACAGAAAAATTATTTTTTTCAAATTTGTTTACACTCAAAGAATATTTACACTTAAAAAAACGTTAATAATATTATCTAAAAATCTTGCTATTACTACAGAAAAATTTATTATTTTTTTGCTGTTAAATTTGATAATTTTAAAAAACATTTTAAAAATAATAACAGCAATAGATTTTAATAGTATTTGTAACAATGGTAGGTTCTGTTTATTATTATCTTTTACTAACTATGTTTTTCATACTTAAATAACAATGAAAGGCAATTATAATTCATTTGACTCAAATATTGATTGCAAATATTCCATATTTTGTTCTGCGATATTTCATTTGTAGTTTTTTGGCTTCTTCATCTAAAATCTCGATGTTCCACTTTCCATTGATTTCGAATACTGGAGATGAACGGATCTGACGTTGCCAATAATATATCTTCATTTGTGGAATTTCGTGAAATTTTTCTAGTATTGTGCTCTCTAAAAAAATCTGTAATCCTTGTTCCTTTTTTCCTGAGCCTCCTCTGATAGATCTCCAAGTGGCACCAAATGATATTTAATGATATCTTCTCCATGATAAAGGATTTTGTGAACTGTTGCAGACATATTTCTCCATGGGTTTATGGGGATTCAAGTGGAAATTTTGGAGCACCCTTCTATGGGGACTTGGTCCAAACATGCACCGTTTTCGTTCAAACTTAGCTTGCACATTTATGGATTCAGAAAAGGTTTATATATATAATGTGTATTTTATATTTTTGTTTATTTTGCGAGTTTTGTTGGAGTTTAAGAGTAAATTTTGGGCACCCTTCTATGGGGTCTTGGTCCATACATGGACCGATTTCGTTCAAACATAGCGCACACATTTATGAGTTCAGAAAAAATTCTAGACATATCGAGCCCTTAGCGCGGAATGATCGCAAGCGCCAAAACACACATTTTACAGGAGAAGGTTTTTATTGATTATTTTGAAATATTTGCAAAAAATTAAATATGTTTTAATGCAAAATGTTTTAATTCCGCCGTACCCGTCGAATTATTATTAAAAATTGATCATTTGTTTACATCATACGGTACTTTTGGCGCTTGCGATACAAATATTGTACTTGCGGCTACAAATACTGAAAAAACTATGGCGCTTACGATATAAGTTTTTTTTTCGATTAAACCTCGAAAGTTTAGTAAAAACACACTTTTTATTATAAAAAATTTATTAAAACAACATAATAAAATAGATAAAACTACTTTTATAAAGGGAAAATGGACAGTAAAGTAATTCAAATCGTTAATAAAAAACTATTTTAGACACATTTGAATTCTTATGATTAATAGTTAAATTTCATATAAAAGTTTTTAGGTAATATCGTTATTGTATTTTTCTTTGAACGAATAATTAAGTTAATATTCATTACATCCACCCTACTATCTGCAAAATATCCACATTTAAATTGTGCGCAAAATCCCAGTTTCAAACAATTAAATTTTATTTTAATGTTTGGCAGTAGAAATGCTGTAGAAAATGAATTCCAGTCCTTAAAATCTAAATGATTTAGTATAATACTTTCATAGCACTTCGGTATCGTGTGGGAATTTGAAATTATGGTCAGCCACTCAGAAGGGGCCCAAATTATTCTTCCTTTACAAAATGATTCAATTGTACAGTGTATAGAATCAACTGGTATCATCGTATGACCGGGAAGTAAAAATGTTATGTTAATGTTCTTAGCGAAAACTGAAGTTTTTATATACCCTCTACCTCCAGGATGGGGGTATACTAACTGTGTCATGCCGTTTGTAACACCTTGAAATATCGACCTGAGACCCTATAAGGTATATATATTTTTGATCGTCATAAAATTCTAAGGCGATCTAGCCATGTCCGCCCGTCCGTCTGTCTGTTAAAAGCACGGTAGCATCTTAACGAAAGGAGCTAGGACGTCCAAATGTTCCATAAATGAGTCTTATAGTCGTAGATCGGTTGGGATTGAAACTGGGCGAAATCGGAACAAAGGGCAAAAATGTTCCCTCCCAAGGACTAAAAATACACATAATAACCCCTAATATTTTAGAGTATTTAAGCACTTTTTTTAATATGTCTGCTTGTACTTAGTTGATATTGAGTATGCGCATTCCACTTATAACAAAAAGTGCACCATAAAGTGATTCTTATCCGTAGGGGGTGAATTGGCAACAACGGCAACAGCTATAAACACGAAATTCGGTGTGTTCATTCCTTTAATTGAGTAGATACATAATATAAAAGTATTTTTTCCAAATTCGTACTTCTAAATGGGTAAAATGGGAATAGAGGGATATAAATGGTACCAACCGCTGCATCTAGAATAATGAAGTTCGGTGTATACATTTATCTGATTGCGTACACACGTAAAATAAAGGGATTTTTCGAAATTCGTACTTTTTGGGGTTAAAATGGGAAAATGAGATAAAAATAGTACCAACAAAATGACCGCAGCTGGAGTATTGAAATTCTGAGTATACATTCCTCTGGCTGTGTAGACACGAAAAATAAACGGTTTTTTCCAAATTCATACTTTCAAGGGATATAATGGGTACTGAGGGAACAAATTGCGTAGACACGTAAAATAAAGATTTTAGGGGGTAAAATACGTAAAGGGGATTTTCATAATTTGTACATTTTGATTTAAAACATAATGGAAATACAACCAACTATAGGATCCACTATCAATATTTATGGTATGTAAGCTTTTGGAAAATATAAATATAAGAATATTTATTTTTTAAATTGACTTGAATTATTATTTCGTTATATATAGTGTAAACGTATCGGTGCCTTGCCGCGTGGTTTGAAATAATAAAAATATTATATTTATTTATAAAGCAATTTTTTCTATATTTTTATTTGTTTTGGTTTGGCTATATTAAAAAAATTATATTGTGGAAATTATACTGTGGAATGCAATCCATGATGGAGGGTATATAACTCCATTTTTACTTGTTTACTTTTTAACTCTTTAGAATTGTGAGCAATGTGCCTATTTTCATCACTATTTTAAGCTAAATATTATGTTTCTTTGTCAAATTTGCCACTATTTGAATTAAATAAATGTTAACGTTTACCCACAATAATAGGGAAATGATAACAAAACCATGTATATAGTATTTGACTTAATATACGAATATTCCAAGTAGTATATTAAATTATTGTATATGAGGCACAAATCGCACAAAAAGGCTTTGTGTCCAAAAAGACACTAATTTAGAGATACTTTCAGTTCTTGTGGGTAAACTTTTTTCTTCTGGCTCGATAAAAAATATATAAAACAAGTATCTGTGAACTTCGTAACCTATCGTACTTTCAACCAACACTTCATTCTATGGCCGAGGGTATAAAAATACTCGTATTATTGCATCAATATATTGATGGACCTATCTAAAACATTTATAAATATCTCTTACATTATCCGACAGTTTTTTTCCTAAGTTCATAAACTGTCGCTTACGATAAAATTGCTTTCTTTGAAAATGTGAGTAGCGACTTACGATAAAATCTTAGCCCAATTTTTTTATATAAACGTTAACAATTTTGACATTTTGACAATTTTTATTTATGTATCAGCCCATACAATTTTAAATTCAACAATAAAAAATATTTTCAGAAAATGTCGCTTACGATACTTCCGCGCTAAGGGGTCGATATATTGTGTATTTTGTGAGTTTTATGAGGATTTAAGTAAAAATTTTGGGGCATCCTTATATGGGGGCGTGGTCCAAACATGGACCGATTTCATTCAAACTTAGGACACTTCCGTTAGGACGCAAAAATGTTCGGAGTTCAAATTTGAGTCAGATGTCGTATATTTTAAGTGTTATGGGGATTTAAGTAAAAATTTTGGTATACCTTTCTATGGGGACTTTGACCAAATATAAACCGATTTCGACCAATTTCAATATGGTTCGTCCCCAGGCCAATACAAACATAAAAACCAAATTTCATTATAAGCTACCTAAAGCACAAAATTTAATACACCATTGTATACGAGTACTTACAGGGCTGTTTAAATTATCGTGGCGGGTGCAAAAGTATATATAGGGTTAAAGAGGACACTTTTTCCGGGTGGTATACGTTTCTTGTTCCCTAGAACTTCTTTTCCTTTTTGAAGTTTAAATTTGAGAAATATATAGCAGTTTCATAAATATTTCATAACACCCCTAATATTAAACGCTGGAGCTGTGACCTACCAACATTATAAAAAAGACTGCAGGCCATTACCGATGACAGCTTGCGAGTAGTAACCATTTATTTTTGATTAAAAAAAAAAAAAAAAAAAAAACAAACAAAAAAAAAACTATTAGCTACAAAAATGCGTAAAAATTTTGAAAATTGGTGACGAAAAAATTAGACTTTTGGCCAATGAAATCAAACTTTCAGCCACAGTGCAGCGGCGGTTTTCGACTGATTTACCGGCTTGTTCTGTCATTCGATCACCCCTATTACGAAATTTATTTGCCAATTTTGGGAAAAGAGTGGGAATCCATTCTCAAAACTTTTATAATATGGATGCAATTACAGATTTTAATGTGAGGCTTTTTTGGTCAGACATCTTGAATATCATAATCCATAAACCTTCCAAAGAATGATAAAGCTCTACCTACTTTGACACACTAAAGAAGAACAATTATAATCAAAAGAGGAGATCACACATACACTTCAAAAGTATACGTTAGCGACAATCTTTATGAATATAGGAAATATAGGATATTTAAATTGTAATGGGCGTGACTTTTTGAAGGAAATCATGTTACGACACAAGTCTTTATCTGGAAAAGGAAATGATCAGGCCTATTGTTGTCATTATTTTTTGAAATATAATCAAAAATATATATTGTGAGAAGTATAAACATTGCGAATGTTTATCGGTGTTTTTTTAAATCATAAATTGACTTTGCAATTTTGACGAAAAAAGGGTCACTTTACGTGGAATTACCCAAACTTCCTGTAACTGCTCATAGTTACAGGAACATAATCACCAAACAACATTGATCGTATAGTACAATAGTTAATGTCTCAGTGTTGTGACGTTTTTTTATTGTTGTAACTCTGTAAGCTTTTGTTTATTTTGTTTTGATTTTAAGTGGTAAACCCGTAACGTATACATCCCATTTGTCTAAACTATGTAGATGACATGGTGGACAACGTAACGAGGTCCAGATGGGAGTCCATACACAACTGCAGAATAACAAGGACCTTGTGGTCAAACATCAGCCAGAAAGGGACAACGGAACTATTAACTTTTCACAAAAGATCGCTGAGCACGCTTACAGTAGTAATTACAGGGCACTGTGTGATTAGCAAGATGAGTGAACGCATAGGTATCTCACCCGAAGATTACTGCAGGAGTTGCTCATATCAGGATGAAGAAGAATCAGTGGAGCACTTGCTATGTAATTGCGCTGGGCTGCAAAAACTCAGACTGTCCTTCCTAGGAAGTATGTTCTTCGCTGATCTGGCGGACTTAGCAAATGTACCTCTACGGAATCTGCTTAACTTCATCAACAAGACAAAACGCTTTCAGAAAGAATGATCGATACTTTATGATTATACTTCCTAATATCCCTACCATGTATCTCTTCCTTACTATTATACTCGCTCTTCTACCAGCTATACTACTCTACATAACTCTCCTATCTTCCCCTCTCTATTTTCTTCCTATTAACTATCCTCCTCTACCGGAAATAACAATCTTGTCGCGATGTAGGGGCTTAAGTGCAGTCGAACTAATTGGGGTGGTAGACCGATTGTTCGTCTGCATGACCAAAGGTTACCTCTCTCCTTCCCACACAATTGGATCAGTTTTACATCCCTAACTATTCCAACAATCTGGAAGGTATAACAACTTTTTCACTCAGTTCGATCCTCTGGAGAAGACCGTACAAACCTGAGGGTAATATTTTAACCGGTTTTCTCCTGTATGCACACCGGTCGCACTAGCACCTATCGAACCCTAGTCACCTAGGGTTCACTTACATAGGTCTAGTACACACAAAAAAGCATACACAGGGAAATTAATGGGATGAATAAAAAAGAAAGTTCAAATTCGGAGGTGGTAATATACACCCCAACGTCGGAAGGAGCAGAGGCGGCGACTTCCGGCGGGCACGGTGCAGACATACAGTCTCCTCTACGTGTCGCCAGCGGCCTCAACAGATTTGATAGCTTGACCACGGAACGCCCACTGACTACTCTATGTACTGACACGGAACGGAAGGTTACGACTTGTGAGGGAATGGACAAACGGACGACTCTAGATCTCGGACGGATTACTGGCGCCATTTTGGAGCAGCAGACTGAACTCCAGCGCCAATTGGAGGCAGAACGGGAGTCCTCACTGGATCTTTCAGTGATCTTAGTGACACCATAGGAGGCTTTGACCAACTATGGATTCTCTCTGACGAGCTTGATGTCACATTGACTCAATCTCCAAGAGAAATTCATGGTGAGCCGGATCCTACCACTGGGGTCGTTGAGATCAATGAGAACTCGCTGACGGCTTTGGTTCTGTCCCCAATCGATGAGTCGGCACACGCCGACCCGCCAATCGATGAGTCGGCACATGCCGACCCGCCCCGGACGACAATGGCGGCCACTCTGCTACGTCAGGATGCAGTGGACAAAGAATTGGCTGTATCAGGTTCCAGCGAATTCACCGGAGGTTCTCCCAAAGAGTCTAAGACTCTACTAGGGACAGAACCTAAAGGTGATGAAGCGAAGAACGCCACAGCTAATTCGGTGTCCCAGAGCACATCGAAGCAGAGCAAAGCCATAGAGAAGGCCAAAAAGCGGCTATAGGCGCTCCTGCGGTATCCTGAAAAGGTTTGTAGGACGCGACTTCGCTCTGCTCTCGGACAAGGAAAAAACATTGCTCAGGAGACATCGACAAAGTGTGGCTAAGTTTGAGAGAAATTACCCGCATGAGTTTGTCGATCGTCTCCTGATCAGCAGTCTTCCTTCACACAAGACGGACAAGGCTCCTCGATTGCCGACAGACAATACAAATACACGAGCACCTAAAAACGACACCAACAAACACGCTAACAGATACAGGAACGACAAAAATAAAAACAAAAACGGCAAAGGTAAATATGCTTCATCTTCTCCTCCAACTGAGACCAACAAAGCACGTGGATCTCTTGAGGGTCCCTCCACCAGCCAAGCGGCTCTTAAGCCCTATGCTGGTGGTCAGACCCTCAAGAGAGCTAGATCGGGCGACGAACCTCAGGTGGAGGTGTCGAAAAAGCAGAAGCACGTCGACAACTCCCAAGTTCCATCGGAACTAAGAGTAGCAGTCATCGACAGATCGGATCCAGATGACAGGATCAACTCTGAAAGATGGCTGCTACTGGAGTCATTGCTACTCGACGATATGCTGGCGGATAAGTGGTGTGACGATGATATATCGTTCAAGGGAGCAGAGTGGAGCAAGGGTGCCAAGATCGTCAATTGTGGTAACAAAAGATCATTGGTCTTTTTGGAAACCACAATCGGCAATCTAGAAACCCCATGGCCAAACGCCGCCCTTGAAGTGGTACAGACGTCCACACTACCAATCCGCACAATAGTTGCAGTATGGTTACCCCCTCCCGTCCCGGAAGAGGTAAAAATACTGCGACTATTAGCGAAACAGAACAAAGGTCTCAAAATTGCATCATGGGAGGTTTTGCCCACCAACAGCAAGAGAGACTTTGGCAAAGATCTGCGTTTGATTGTTGACAAGGAATCGGTAGTATACCTTAAGGAAAGGAAAGGTATCGTCAATTTCGGGCTTGGCACCATCAGGTTTCGTCTCCCTGGTTGGAGACAATCATCGGGGAAACCCTGACATTTGCCTCCATTTACATGCCATATGAGGTACCCAATCCACCTGGAACTAACACGGAACAACTGATAGCATATGCGTCCAACAAAAGATGGAGACTTGTCGTGGGTTGTGACGCCAATGCTCACCATACACAATGGGGTAGCACAGATATCAACGAAAGAGGTGAGTCACTTTTTGAATTTATTACAATGTCTAGCCTTAGAATTTGTAATGTAGGTAACACTCCCACTTTCAAAACTAGGCTTAGAGAAGAAGTACTAGATTTAACTTTGACTAACATGGATATTTCGTTTATCACAGAATGGAGAGTATCAAGTGACCACTCCTTCTCTGATCACAAGAGAATACTCTTCAAGATTAACATAGAACAAAGAAACATAGAACCATACAGGAATCCCAAAAGAACGAACTGGTCAAAATTCCTCCATCACGTGGAGTCAGACCTTACAGATCTTAGGATCGATACGTTCACGGAAGCAGATATTGACAATTATGTCAACAACCTGACGTCGGCACTGTCAAACAGTTTCATTCGGTCATGTCCTAAAACGTTCCCGGGAAAAAGGACTCAGCCGTGCTGGTGGACCGCTGAGCTTAGAAAGCAAAGAAAGAATACCAGGAAACTGTACAACAGGGCTCAACGGACAGGTAGCAATGACGATTGGGAAAACTACAAAGTTAGTTTCAACATCTACAAGGCAGATTTAAAAAGAGCAAAGAGAGCGTCCTGGGTTGTCTACTGCGAGACAATAGACAACACTAACGAGGGAGCTAGATTTAGAAGAGTCCTGTCAAAGGACCCGAAACCTCTAGGACACATCCAGAAACTGGATGGCACATGGACGGCATCGGGCCAAGAGACACTAGGCCTCTTAGCAGAGACCCACTTCCCAAATTGCACAGAGGTTGTCGGTGAGGCCGCCATGACAACAATAGATAATCTCTCTCAATTTGATGAAGTTAGCATAGATAAAATAGTCAATGAGAATAGAATAAAATGGGCAATTGACACCTTCCAGCCCTTCAAATCTCCGGGTATGGATGGTATCTTTCCAGCCATGCTGCAACAGACGACGGATGTGATTATAAAACATCTTGTGCGTATTTTTAAAGCATGTCTACGCCTAAGATTTATACCAAAGAACTGGAGGGAGGTAAGGGTTGTATTCATACCCAAAGCAGGCAAGCCTAGTCACTCGTCCGCTAAGGACTTCAGACCAATCAGCATGTCATCCTTCCTCCTTAAGACAATGGAACGCATCTTAGATGCATATCTCAGAGATAGCATAGACAGCAATCTTTTAAGTGAAGCTCAACATGCCTATCTTAAGGGCAAATCAACGGAGAGCGCACTTCATGAGGTTGTCAGCTACATAGAAAGAAATCTAGAATTGAAAGAGTATACGCTTGCAGCATTTCTAGACATAGAAGGAGCCTTTAACAACATAGAGTGCGAAGCCATCAGTAGCGCTCTGAGGGATCTACACGTTCCGAACTTTATCGTCGGGTGGATAGACTCGATGTTAAGGCATCGTATCATCAACTCGACTCTGGGGATCGGAACGATAAGGAAACTGGTGACTAGGGGAACGCCACAGGGAGGGGTCTTATCCCCTCTTCTGTGGCTCCTCGCTGTGAACAGTATCCTCAGATCCCTTTCTGATGATGGCAATAAGGTAAAGGGTGATTTTTTAAGAGCTTGATAACTTTTTTAAAAAAAAAAACGCATAAAATTTGCAAAATCTCATCGGTTCTTTATTTGAAACGTTAGATTGGTCCATGACATTTACTTTTTGAAGATAATTTCATTTAAATGTTGACCGCGGCTGCGTCTTAGGTGGTCCATCCGCTTAGTCCAATTTTGGCATTTCCACGTTTTTGAGTAACAGAGACCCAATTGGTGCGAACGGCGACGAATCGAAAATTGGTGGTCATCATTAACACTGGCCGATACAGCTGCGATATTTTCTTCAGTTCGCACTCTACGTAAGCGTGTTGGTGGTTTAATGTCCAACAATGTAAATTTGGTGCGAAATTTAGTCACAATAGCCCGAATAGCCGCTTCAGTGGGTCGATTAAACTGACCATAAAATGGAAGCGCGCAATGAACTTTCTTAACAGAGCACGCATTTTGATAATAAAATTCAATAATTTGCAAGCGTTGTTCGTTTGTAAGACGATTCATGATGAAATGTCAAAGCATACTGAGCATCTTTCTCTTTGACACCATGTCTGAAATCCCACGTGATCTGTCAAATACTAATGCATGAAAATCCTAACCTCAAAAAAATCACTCTTTAGTTACATATGCTGATGACGTAGTCATCATGATAGGGGGAAAATTCTTACCAACTATCAGCGATTTAATGCAAGGAGCACTGAGGAAATTATCAGGATGAGCTAGTAGAAGTGGCCTAGGTATTAATCCCAGGAAAACAGAACTAGTTCTTTTTACAAGGAAATACAACATAGATCCATTCAGGAAACCAGTACTGGATGGTACTGAACTCTCACTCTCACAGGAGACTAAATATCTTGGAGTGATTCTAGATCGCAAGCTGAATTGGATCAGGAACACTGAGGAAAGATATAAAAAAAGGCCTCAATGCCCTCTACATGTGCAGGAACTCCATAGGTAAGAGCTGGGGTCTGAAACCGAAAGTTGTAGATTGGATCTACCGGTCGGTAGTCAGGCCTATTACTACCTATGGTTGTTTAGTCTGGTGGAGTGCCATGATAAACGGGAGATTATTAGCAAAATTAACTAAGACACAGAGACTAGCTAGCCTGAGTATCACAGGAGCCCTCAAAAGCACGCCGCAGTCAGCATTGGATGTAATATTACACCAGCTACCTCTAGATCATTTCACAGAGATGGCTGCTGCAAAAAGTGCCTTAAGGCTCAAGGAATCAGGCTACTGGAAGAGTAGGACATATGGCCATGCGACTGTTCTTCAAAGAAATGTGGAGAATTCTCAGCCAGAACCAATCTTCGGTGAAGGTACCGATTATTTGGTACCGGTTTTGGACTTCTCAACAGTACCACAGATGATTATACCGAAAAGAGTAGATTGGGACGATGGCGAGCCCTTTACAGGATTGGCTGTCTACACTGATGGCTCTAAGATGGATATAGGCACAGGTGCGGGCTTCTTCATTGAATCACTACAGATACGTAAATCTTTCAGACTCAACGATAACTGTAGCGTTTATCAAGCTGAAATCCTTGCAATCAAAAAAGCAGCAGAATTTCTAGCGGAAATAGAAATTCCGGCAGAGACAGATTTAAATTTTTACATAGATAGTCAGGCAGCCATTAAATCAATCATGTCGCATAACGTCAAATCAAAGCTTTTACTGAGTTGCAAGCGCTCGCTGGATGACCTCAGAAGCCATGTGGTCCGTCTCTGCTGGTTCCAGGACATAGCAATATCAGTGGGAACGAAACAGCAGACGAACTGGCCAGAAATGGTTCATCCATGGAAATCTCGCAAGCCGAATACTCAGTAAAACCACCGATAGGCGCTTTATATAGAATGATTGAGTCACGCAGGTGGGCACTGATGAACTCAGCATGGACTAATTTGTCAACCTGCAGGATAGCTAGGGCCACCTGGCCGAAGGCTGACAAACAGAAAACTAGAACTTTGTTAAAATTAGGCAAGGTAGAGTTGCGTAAGCTCATAGGAATGTACACAGGGCACTGTAACGTTAGAAGCAGGCTCAGCAGGTGGCACACAGATACTGTAGATTTTTGCCGACTATGTGAGGACGAAGATGAGATTGAAACGATCGAGCATATTTTAGGTATGTGCCCCTCTCTCTGTGTACGTAGGAAAAAACACCTAGGAGATTATACAATTAGGAATATTGATGAAATCGCAACCCGCACCATCCATGACCTGCTGAGATTCTCGAAGGGCCTGGACTGGATTATGGGCTGTTTCTGAATCGCACGGATGATAACATTGAATCCGGTACCTATCAGTAAGAATGAGAACCATAAGGTACGCTACTGCCAAGCTACCCAGAGGTATTTTCGCATTTCTCATAGGCCACAACACTCACAAGGAAGAAAGAGTATTAACCGACAACTACAAAGTCACATTAAACTCGACTTCCTAACCAATTCCACTCACCTGGCACCCCCCCCCCCCTTTTTCCATCACAACCCATATTCCCGCTTTTCCCCCTATTCCTCACTTCCTGACCATCTATCTAATTCAATTCACCTTTATATTCATATATACATTTTTCAGATATAAGGATATGTACAATGGATCCAATAGGGTCTCCGAGTGCACGGATTGCGTAAGCTTTCTGGTCCTTTAAACCTAACCCTAACCCTAACTATATGGGTACCACAATGGGCCTCCATAGGCCTCCGAGTGAAACTCGCTACTAGCGGGCAACCCTTTCAGCCTAACCTATACTTGATTCGCATAGCGTTTTGTTTCCAATGTCAATCCTGCGTTATTTGCCAGTTGCACTAAACCATTTACTTTGCTCTACATATCACTGAAATTGTGTGAGAGTAAACAAATAACTTCGTTCCTCGAACTTCAAAACAATGCCTCTTTTCATTGAAAATACTCTTTTCATAATTTCATCCTGAACTACTGCGAATGACAATGGTGATAGATGACATTTTAGAGGCGAGTTGATATACATATTAAATACTTATGTATCGTACTGAACATTATTCACTAATTAAAATCCAACATAATATCAAATTAACAAATTGAGATTAATTTTGCAGAAGCATATTCAATTGTTGTTACATATAATCTCTCAACATAGATTTAAAAATCCACATTCTTTTAATTGATTTATGGTATTGAGGAAAGTTATTAATCTCTCAACCGTTATGCTTAATACGCTACTTTGTTGTTTCCAATGGGCACAACACTGCCCTCAAATTATTCCTGTTCGAGTATGAAATGTGAATTGATTCCGCGAGAAGTGTATTGTATGATGCCCGATACCATGGAGGCACTTGAACACATATACCAGTAATTGAAATTTATATATTCCATAAATTGGCAGGATCTTTTGACACGTATTTTCATACAATTTAATCGTTGGGAACATAGTCGACAAATTTGATACCATCTTTAAGGCTTTATTTTGTAACCTCTGAAGGGACATCAGTTCAATACTTTTCCTGTAACTATGCATGACAGCCAGATAACTGAAATGGCTCTGTAATAGGGCTTCACTGAACTGACTTCCTGAATTTCTCTTCCATCAACAACAATGTTCAACAATCCGCAGAGAACTTTGACAGTAATTTTATACTGTGTTGTGGTGCAGAGATTTACCAAATTCACTACCTTTCACCTGAAATCCAAGCTTTTGTCACAAGTATCATCACACGTTTTTCCGCTCAAGGGTATGCATTCACTAATTAATTCACAGATTTCTTTCCTGTACATTGGATTAATTTCAAGTTTGATTTGCATTGTTGCCACCACAAGCTCGTGATCGCTGAGGATATCTGCGGTTCTCTTCCCGCCTATAGTGGTAACACATTTCTATAGCGAATTGCATATGTGGATTCCACTGCGCTCGATGCACGATAAACGTCCCCAATTCACCAATGGGAGGGTCGGACAAACATACAAACATGCCAAAACTTTATTGGAAAAATATAACACGCGCAACCATTACAGGCCTCATGCCAACTAATTGTAAGCGCAAAAAACTAAATACCAGATGAAAATGTGATGAGAAACTATTCCTATCAATACGTACTTGGCAACTTAAAAAGTTTAGCTATAAACCCACGCCCGGATATTGCTTCGTAGCACAGCTTTCGCCGTGTCGCACGCGTTTGTATAAGTGTGAGCTCAAGGGACAGGCCGTTTATTTTCATTTATTAAGATTTCCCACTAACCCAGTTTTTCATTTATACAGGTAATTTTTCTGTTGTCCCACTTAAAGAGATAAAGCTATCGACGTGGTGAGGGATGCCAACAGATGTAGCTATCTGTAATAGAGTTTCCGCTTATTGTAACATTTATACTTTGACAAACTTTCACCATTTCACCAAACGATCTTCCACTTCTGGGAAGTCGAATTTTGAGTCACTCTTTTGATATGGTTGATCGTGCAACGTGAAGCTTTATTGGGTTTTGCAGAAATCCCGATAATCAAAAAAAAAAAGAAAAAAAGAGATAAGTCGACCACAATTACAAAGAAATAGCTCTCCCAGTATGAAATCTACTGTTTTCTAAGACAACAGAAAAAACCCCAACTTACAGAGGTCCACAATGAAAGCGTAATCCCACTCGTAGAAGTAAAGAGAAAACCCTTTTAAAGATGTTAAAAGTCTCACTTAAAGAGTTTTTTTGTGTGAAGCGAGCAGGGACATACTTATCCAGGATCGACTGCACTACATAACTAACTATATTTATATCAATTCTCTGGAACAAACTTACCCTCTAAATCTCATGTTTCAAAATCGTAACTTTTATTTGCGAGCGATATTTGAAAGAATCAAAACATCTGGTGTAATCCCAATAAGCGCCGTCTTACTGCATCGGTGAAAATACATGAAATACTGAATACATGACTGATTATGAACTGGAATTACGAACGAAACAAAAAAGAATCAACAAAACACAGACGTGTTCGAAAAAATAAGAACAACGTGGACGAACAATTTCAAAGTGTCATACAAATAAAACTATTTACTTTTTTCAAATTATTTATAATTGCGTTTTGTATTTTGTTCGGCTTGAGGTCAGTTTTTTCAAATAATAAAACAAAAATGACTATTTTATTATTTTCTTGTTTTTTATTTCCCAATATTTCGACCAACTCCGTTGGTCATCTTCAGGGGTCTATTACAAAAAACACAAATTATTCAATTACAAGTTACAAGCATTAACAATCAAAAAATATCACAATATTTATATTTACATTTTTAAAAAGTTTTTCACAATAGGAAAATTCTCCTGCCACTCTCTGCAAGCTTGTGTCAACTACTGTATAATTTGTCGTCTATGTTTTTCCACCGTGTTCCTATATATTTGAGCACAACCGTCTGTGTCTCTCTTATAATTAAGCCTTTTTCCAGGGGAGACGTCAATTATATTTAGCATTTCCAAAGTGTATCTCCTTGTATAATTATTCTCTTCCGCTAATATTTCGACGTCATTAAAGTTTGGTTTATGTCCCGTCAAGGTACAGTGGGCTGCAAGAGCAGTTTTTTGCTCAATGGGTTTGTCAAGAGATTTGTGTTCGGTTTTGTGTGATGAAAGTCTGGTTTTCAATTTGTTTTTCGTAGTGCCGACATATACCTTCTGGCATATGTCGGACTTGTCACCATTGCATTTTATTTTGTACACGACGTTTGGTTTCTCCTCTTTCTTAATTTTTGATTTTGTCCTACTAAATAGTTGGTTGACGGTCCTGTGTGTTTTATATGCCAACTCAAATTTTTCTTTGTCGTAAATATTAGAATGTTTTAGTCTTTCGGATAGTCCTGGAATGTATGTTGTAGATTTATAAATTTTGCTTGGTCTTTCGTCATTTTTGTTAAGTTTTTCTTCCGTCGTTCGCTTGATTAGATTACTTATTAATTTTTCGGGAAAGTCGTTCATACGCAGTATATTTCTAATTTTGGATTTGTTTGTTTCGTGAAATTCCTTATCACTGGTTTGTAGGACCCTGTTTATAAAATTCGTCGCGGTGTTTATGATTGTTCGTCTTGGGTGCTTAGAATAAAAATTAATTAGACGTCCGGAAGCCGTTTGCTTTTGGTACCAGTCAACTTTCAGCAGATTCCCTTGTCTAATTATCACCGAATCCAAATATGGTAGTTTGTTGTCCAATTCTTTTTCCATCGTAAATTGTATTTGTCGGTTGAAAGAGTTTAATGCGTTAAGTATGGCGTCTACTTCACTACGCTTTACAATTGCGAATAAGTCGTCTACATATTTGGTCAGTATTTTTGGTTTTTCTTTTATCTTTTCCATCGTGGCGTCCAGCAGTTCTTCCATAATGATGTCAGCAATTACAGGTGGGGCTGGTGACCCCATTGGCATCCCCTTTTTCTGTTCATACACCTTGTCTTCGTACTTGAAATAGCGTGTCTCTTTAATGCAGAAGGTCAATAATTCTATGAAGAGGTCCCGAGGTATTCTTGTATGCTGTTCAATTTGATTCCATTTCTTATCTATTGTCTTTATGGCTAAGTTTATGGGAATACTTGGGAACAAAGAAACCACGTCAAATGAAATCAATATTTCGTCATTATTTATCGTCATGTTGCTAATCCTGGCTTTGAAGTCTCTAGCGTCTTTGACATTGTACTTGGATCTGGTCGTCAAGTTTTTCAAAATGTCAAGTAGATATTTGCAGAGTCCATACGCAGGTGCATTTATTGATGAACAGATGGGCCGTAATGGCGTTCCCTCCTTGTGGATTTTGGGTAATCCGTAGATTCTAGGGGCTGTGGCGATTTTATTTGTCAATTTATTCTTTTCTATTAAGTCAATAAGATTTTTGTTAAATAATTTTTCCACTAAACGGTTGTTTTTAATTTGTAGACTTGACGTTGGGTCTCTTTTTATTCGTTTATATGTAATCATGTCCCGTAGAATTATGCCCATTTTTTGTTTATAATCTTCCTTGTCCATAGCTACAGTTTTTCCGCCTTTGTCCGCACTTAATATTAGTATGTCATCATTGTCCTTCAAATATTTTCTCGTTTCTCCCACTGTGTCCAGTATTGTTTTATCTCTTTGGCTTAGTTTGCATTTGTATAAGTGGTCGTCGATTAGTGAGACTAGCTTTGCTCTTGAGATCTCTTGCTCTTCCCTATTTGCAATCGTCTGTATGCAATCCTCTCCTTCGGCAATACATTTAAACAGTGGACCACTTATACAAATGCACCACTTATACAAATGCAAACTAAGCCAAAGAGATAAAACAATACTGGACACAGTGGGAGAAACGAGACAATATTTGAAGGACAATGATGACATACTAATATTAAGTGCGGACAAAGGCGGAAAAACTGTAGCTATGGACAAGGAAGATTATAAACAAAAAATGGGCATAATTCTACGGGACATGATTACATATAAACGAATAAAAAGAGACCCAACGTCAAGTCTACAAATTAAAAACAACCGTTTAGTGGAAAAATTATTTAACAAAAATCTTATTGACTTAATAGAAAAGAATAAATTGACAAATAAAATCGCCACAGCCCCTAGAATCTACGGATTACCCAAAATCCACAAGGAGGGAACGCCATTACGGCCCATCTGTTCATCAATAAATGCACCTGCGTATGGACTCTGCAAATATCTACTTGACATTTTGAAAAACTTGACGACCAGATCCAAGTACAATGTCAAAGACGCTAGAGACTTCAAAGCCAGGATTAGCAACATGACGATAAATAATGACGAAATATTGATTTCATTTGACGTGGTTTCTTTGTTCCCAAGTATTCCCATAAACTTAGCCATAAAGACAATAGATAAGAAATGGAATCAAATTGAACAGCATACAAGAATACCTCGGGACCTCTTCATAGAATTATTGACCTTCTGCATTAAAGAGACACGCTATTTCAAGTACGAAGACAAGGTGTATGAACAGAAAAAGGGGATGCCAATGGGGTCACCAGCCCCACCTGTAATTGCTGACATCATTATGGAAGAACTGCTGGACGCCACGATGGAAAAGATAAAAGAAAAACCAAAAATACTGACCAAATATGTAGACGACTTATTCGCAATTGTAAAGCGTAGTGAAGTAGACGCCATACTTAACGCATTAAACTCTTTCAACCGACAAATACAATTTACGATGGAAAAAGAATTGGACAACAAACTACCATATTTGGATTCGGTGATAATTAGACAAGGGAATCTGCTGAAAGTTGACTGGTACCAAAAGCAAACGGCTTCCGGACGTCTAATTAATTTTTATTCTAAGCACCCAAGACGAACAATCATAAACACCGCGACGAATTTTATAAACAGGGTCCTACAAACCAGTGATAAGGAATTTCACGAAACAAACAAATCCAAAATTAGAAATATACTGCGTATGAACGACTTTCCCGAAAAATTAATAAGTAATCTAATCAAGCGAACGACGGAAGAAAAACTTAACAAAAATGACGAAAGACCAAGCAAAATTTATAAATCTACAACATACATTCCAGGACTATCCGAAAGACTAAAACATTCTAATATTTACGACAAAGAAAAATTTGAGTTGGCATATAAAACACACAGGACCGTCAACCAACTATTTAGTAGGACAAAATCAAAAATTAAGAAAGAGGAGAAACCAAACGTCGTGTACAAAATAAAATGCAATGGTGACAAGTCCGACATATGCCAGAAGGTATATGTCGGCACTACGAAAAACAAATTGAAAACCAGACTTTCATCACACAAAACCGAACACAAATCTCTTGACAAACCCATTGAGCAAAAAACTGCTCTTGCAGCCCACTGTACCTTGACGGGACATAAACCAAACTTTAATGACGTCGAAATATTAGCGGAAGAGAATAATTATACAAGGAGATACACTTTGGAAATGCTAAATATAATTGACGTCTCCCCTGGAAAAAGGCTTAATTATAAGAGAGACACAGACGGTTGTGCTCAAATATATAGGAACACGGTGGAAAAACATAGACGACAAATTATACAGTAGTTGACACAAGCTTGCAGAGAGTGGCAGGAGAATTTTCCTATTGTGAAAAACTTTTTAAAAATGTAAATATAAATATTGTGATATTTTTTGATTGTTAATGCTTGTAACTTGTAATTGAATAATTTGTGTTTTTTGTAATAGACCCCTGAAGATGACCAACGGAGTTGGTCGAAATATTGGGAAATAAAAAACAAGAAAATAATAAAATAGTCATTTTTGTTTTATTATTTGAAAAAACTGACCTCAAGCCGAACAAAATACAAAACGCAACACATCAAAAAGGTCAACCATACATACCACTAACATTATTTATAATTCACATCTATTTCTGAAATAAAATGCAGTAACAAAAATATTAAAATCCATTTCCTGACTCTTATGTACACGTCATTATAAAGAAATGTCCAAAATCAGCTGTTCGAAATAATAAGAACAGAGAAGAAAACATCACGTAATTAAAAAATTAATAGTAACTAATTAAAATTTAATGTACTATTTTGGTATTACAATTAATAAGAAGTAGCTCCGCCTCGATTTGCTATGACTTAATTAAAGTACGGCATCTTGAGAGAGTGATATTTTCCCAAGAATTCGGGGCAGCGGTCCACATTTCTGCAATATTTTTTGGTTTGGCAGCCCTTACAACCGTTTTTACATCTTTCCAAAGATGTTCAAGCGGATTAAGGTCTGGTGATTGCGCCGGCCATTCCAAACTTTGTGATCGTTAAACCAATTTTTTTTGACTTCTTCGAGGTCTGCTTGGGGTCTTGTAGAAAGACCCATCGTAATGGCATATCCTCTTCCGAACAAGGTAACATTACATCCTGGATGATTTTCTCAACATAATAATTAGCATCCATTATACCAACAATATGTACTAAAGGCCATACGCCGTTCCATGAGAAACAACCCCACACCATTATTTTTTTATTTATTTATTTATTATGAATTACAATACAAAGTAAATTTATATTCTAATTTTGGGTCCAGGGATTGAGCCGGGGTGACTAAGACCATTGTAGCTAGTTATTGCAGCGACAGACCAGAGCCTCAGGTGGGAATCGAACCCACAACCCCCACGCTGATAGCCGAGCACGCTACCAACTCGACTACCGGGGCGCTCACCATTATTTTTAAACCTCCATGCTTAACAGTTTTGCATGTGTATCTGCTTTAAAATTCTTGATTAGGAGGACGTCTAACATACTGTTTTTCATTGCCACTGTCGAATTGTACGATTTTAGTCTCATCTGTCCATAAAATATTCCTCCATACACTCTCTGGTTCGTTAATGAAACTTCTGGCAAACTGAAGCCTGTTTTTCAAATGAATCGATTTTAGTAAGGGTACCTTTCTCGGCCTTCTCCCATGAAATGTGGCTTTTAAAAGTCGTTTTCTAATAGCTGATTCTTAATTTGTGATGAGTTTAGGATAGGCTGTTTTTTACTGATCCGGAATATTGCATTATCCTGTCTCTCATTTGTTTTTTGTGCCTACCCCGATTTTCTGGCTTTGGCAACCAATTTTTTGAATTAGTTATCATACCGTTTGATACACCAAGTGTCTCGCGTATAAACTTGAACGTTTTTCCATCTTCAACTAATTTTTTGATCAATTTTCGATCCAGAGGAGTACATTGTTTGCCTTTTCCCATGGTTAGACAAAAATTGCCACATATCAGTTTCAGAAACTTTTTGAAATGATGCAATCGCAATTTGCAGGTGTTCCCATTTTACTGACTACTAATATTTCGGGGGTTTCCCGTTTTAAAAATTAAAAGTAGTTGCCAGTGTGAATTTGTTCTTATTATTTCGAACAGCTGATTTTGGACATTTCTTTATAACGTCATGTGCATAAGGGTCAGGAAATGCATTTATATATTTTTGCTACCGCATTTTATTTCAGAAATAAATCTGAATTATAAATCCAAAGAGATAATTTGAAAAAAGTAAAAAGTTTTTAGTTGTTCCTATTTTTTCTAACACGTTTGTATGTCGTTCAGTTCTGGCGAGAAGTGCACAAAATATAAAGAGTTTTTCTATTTTGTCCTAAGTTTGTTACTCTGAATTGTCAAATAATATGGCTTATGAATGTCTACGTAATGCATCGGAGGAAAATACCATGAACTGGATTTTCCTCTTTATTTGAAGATTAATTCAAAGCAGCGTTCGGGCGAAGCCATCATTATAGTCGATCAGCTAGTTGCATTTTATCTCTTTTCCATATGCAAACGAACATCAAAATATATCGTTCATATCACAAGTTATGGTAAAAGTGCATGATAGATAATTCTGCCATTAATATCGTATCAACTTCCACCAATTTGGGCGTTATTTTCAATAATAGTATGACCTGGATAAATCACATAAACACTGTCGTCGGCAAAGTTTATGGCATGTTACGAAATCTATGGATTGTACAGTCGTCGACACCATTTGAAATCAGAATGCTTCTGGCAAAAGATTTAATCCCTGATTCACAAACGCTTCTGGTTGCCTTTAACAACATAGCTAGGTACACCTTTAACAAAAAAGATTTGGCAGAATATGGAATTATTCACACCAAATCTTCAACATGAGCTTCGAAAATGTCCTACAATACAAAAGTCTCACACTTCTACATAATATATACTATCTGTTGGAGAGACTACAATTTGCCCGTTCTAGTAAAGACAAGAAAATAATACAGCAGAGGTTCAAATTATCATGATCGGAAAAACCAATTTTTCATCTCAACTGTTCGTCTTTGGTACGATCTTCCAACACACATGCAATGAAATGATATGCAACGCTAATCATTTCAAACAGGAGCTAAAAAATCTGTTCAAGTAATCATTAAATTTCAATTATGAGGAAGTTTTCCTCGTTGTGCTATGACTGTAACAACTAATAAATTAATGAATAAATAAAATCTGACTACTTGACGATAAAGAAAATTTTCTCGTCTTGTTATCTGCGTACTTACTTTTCAGAATTTAAAGAGAAAAATGAGTATTTCGCGCTTTGGAATTAAAAAAATCTGACTTTTTGCACTAAATGTATCCTATCTTCCCCAAGAGTGTAATTTCGTGCAGGCAAAAGTTACCATGCAAAAACGGAGAACCATTCATTTAAGCTTTCTAAATAAATTTTTCTGATACATCTCCCAAAAAATGAAATCAGACCACACTAATAGCTTTTAACTTTATTTTGTCCTTATTTCGTCAACTTTTTTATAATGTTCTCTTTTATTTTTATTTAAATTTGAAGTGTTATAATGAAAATTACTACTTTTTCTACTACTAGTGGAAATATATGTAGCGTCCGTTTTTTGCTGTACCTGATTAAAAAAATCTAAGAGTTAATTCTCATATTTCATAAATCTACGATCAAATATATATGGAAAAACAAAGTTCTCAAAAAATGGCTGAACTTTGTATATTTCTATAAGAACTTCAAAAGTACTTCTGTTTTTTGCAGCGTCCGTTGTTTATAATTTGTACTAAATCCTGAAGATATATTTTTAAAATGTAGCACTCTTTAAGCGCTTTAAAACACTAAAAAGACTGATCGATTTTTTCAGCTTCTTTCTTGTTTTGCCGTAGTTTAAGGCGAGCGAATGTCGTTCGGGACACTAGGAGATGCCCATATGTTTTACAGATTAATACTTACCTTTGAACGAGTTCGATTAGCAAGTTATTTGCCTCTTCCGACCATTGCTTATCAGCTGGTACAATATCGGCGATGCCGCATCGCACGGCAGCAAAAGGTATTTTCAGATGCCTCTGATCAATATCACAAAGTCTGAAAAGTGGATATTTGAGATTCTATAACCACACAAATACATTGATACAACACAGCGCTTACCTGTCTCTTGATATTTCCAAATGCATTCCGAAATCCAGTAAGAACACCTTATACAACTCGTTGGGAAGGATTTTCTTCAACAAGCTGCGGTACCATTGCTTATCTGTCTTGTCGTAGACCATGTAGTAGTAGCCCTCGGAAATAATTTTGGGACTGTGATCGCCATAACCATAGTCAAGGTAGGCATGGGACAATTCTAGTATGTTTTCTAAATCACTAACCTTTTGTATATAAAAATGTTCTGGCGATTTTATGTGAGTTACCCGAACTAAATTCTCTTCGTTTCCGGTAGATGTATTATCTGATGGTACTGGCGAGCTTCTCGTCGACGGGAAATGTACCGCCTCAATACTATGGTTCGAGGGTCGACAATTCGTTTTCCTTTGATGCTTCTGCTTGTACTTGAATTTTTGTTGTTGGAGCTCCTGGTGTGGTACTTCTTGACGCATATTTCTATTCGATGTAGCGGTATCGTAACTAATGCTCATTAATGAATGTCGTTGAGGAATATTTTTATTCGACGTGGCGGTGTCGTAACTGAGGTTGATTGAAGAATGCAAACTGGACGTGTCCGGTAGAGATTGATTCGAGTCTTCTTTCGAGGTGTGTACTGTTATCGATAGTTTGGGATCATTATAGTTGTATTTGACACTTTTTCTTATCTCCTGACATATGTCCATTTTTGCCTCGAAGCTGAAAATAACCTCCAATCTAAATATCAAATGTGTTTGCGAAATAACGGTACCTACTTGAAAGGATTCGTGCGTGGTTTTGTAATATCCACCTGACACGGTATTTGGCCTAATTGTTCATTGTAATTCTCCAGCACCTTGCCCACATGAATGTGTACCGGCAATTTGTGTCGATAGAATTCTAAATTAGACCGCAATGCCTATAAAACCGAAAACGAAAAAAATTCTGAGGTAAACGGTTCGATTATGAAGGAAATTCATGCCCTTTAATACATACATTTAAGGTTTCTTGGGATTCATTTAACTTGACATATGCGTGCCGTAGCTGAAACTGCGGCTGTTGGCACAACAAGCTGAACTTGTCCAATATTAGTTTTTCCTCAATTTGCAATTGGCTGTGAAGTTGTAGAAAATAATCGGTGATGTCTTCAAGGGTTTTCGTTGCGTATTCTTCAAGTTGTACCTCCACTGATTTGACATCCTAAAAACGCGAAACAATGAAAAAATATAAAAAAATTAAATTAATTATACATTGCATTTCTCTACAAACAATTTTTTGTGTCTGACTTGTATTAGTGAACGAAAATAGTAAATTAAGGAGACTAAAGCTTATTTTAGTAACAATGATCAAATGGGCTGCAAAATTGCATTCACGTGTGATTCATGTCCACGCAGCATATTACATGCAAAAGTATATTTTTTACGCAAATAATTTTCATGATAAAACAATCCGAATATTTGAATATTTTATGCAATTATGCTCTTTCTATTTGTGATTATTTCCTGTTATATAGGTTTACTTATTCCAATAAGTTCAGTGCAAAACAAAGCACCATCCACCACACGAATACATTATGCAAACTTAAATTTTTTCTAGTAAGTCTTATCAAAAAATTATATTATTAGTCTAAAATAAAAAAATAATAAGTTAGATTAGAAAACCACTGGAAAGTACTTTTTCTATTTTAACACTTGAAAATAGCGATCGTATATGGAGAACTATGTAATCAGTTTCCCATTTGCTAAACTCTTCTTCTTTTGGTTTTAGGGATATAGAAAATTATATAAATATTTCTACCCATCAGTTTATGTTGATATGGGCATCAAATTAAAGACGACAACCTCTAGAAATGGAAACAATTGTTTGTTTTAATTTTGCAGGCCCAACTCATTTCGTGTTTGTAAAAAATCAGAAATAGTATCCGATCGAGAGTCGGTACTCCACGATTCCACAACAAAATCAGTCTGGCAAATATAATAATTTCATAGTATCACTTGCCTATAAATGCATCCATGTAATAACAAGAATTGCACTCTGAACACTCGGAGACCCAGTTGGATCCATTGTGCAAATCTTTTTATTTTCTGTAAGTATAAGGTTATAGGAGAGGGAGGGAGTGATGGAATTTGGGAAGGAGTAAGTGGTGTTTGGAGATAGATAATTGAGAGATGAGGAGTGAGGGTTTTAATAGTTCTATGTGTGGGTGTGTTTTAATGGTTACATCCTTGTCCCTAAGCAGCCACCCCTGATCCGATTTAGACCTTTTGAGAATACCAAAAGGTCATAAATGGTGCGGGTTGCAATATCTTCTATGTTACTAATGAAATAACTTCCTAGGTATTTATTTCTGCGTACACATAGCGCTAGACATATGCAGATTATGTGTTCAATTGATTCTACCTCGTCCTCATCCTCACATAATCGACAGTGATCTTCGATGTCTAACTGCCATCTTGAGATCTTACTCCTAGTGCAGTAGTGCCCTTGAACTATTCTTGGGTGACCATATGGTCTATTTTTCCAACATCCTGATTCTGTGAGTCTTATAGCGCTCCTGGCAGCAATCATCTCTGTAAGGTGGTCCAGAGATGGATGATGCAGAATTACGTCCAATGCTGCTTGTGGAGTGCTTTTTATAGTCTTTGCGTTTTCATTAGCTTTGCCAGTAGTCTACTCACTCTCATTGCACCCCACCATATAAAACATCTATAGGTAGTAATGGGTCTGACAACCGATCGGTAGATCCAATCTACACCTTTCCTATATAAGAATGATGGTGAGTGTAGACTAAAAGAATCTTCATCATGACTCGATAGATGTCCTGGTCTTCCTTCTAAGTCATTAAAGTTGCTGCCAAAAATATATGTCTTTATGTGGCAACGAAGAATCCGACAGGGAATTTGAAAACACTTGGAAATTTCTCATGACAATGAGAGTTTACGGAACAGTGTGGTTTGAAGTAAAATAATATATGCACGTCATGCACTAAAGGACCACATCTCCTTTTGTTAAATACCAAATTGTCTGGCTACGAATGATTGATTGGCTACGAAATCATGAATGCTTTTGTTAAGCACGTCATTCAAAGAAATGGTTATTTGTGATGAAAGACTTCAAATAAGCCAACTTAAAAAAATCATTAGAGCTATATCGGAAAATCGCAATAACTTTAGCATACCCGATTGACCTGTTAAATACTAATAATTAAATCATAATAATCATAATCAGAAAACATTTTGCATCGAGTTCACGTCCAATCAGAGAATCCCCATCTTGAGATGAATGAAGAGATGCTTTGCATGCTGGCTTTGGTTTTGATATAAGACATGTGTTACCTCATGTGCGGCAGTTTGTTAGTCAGGTTAGGAATGCCATTTTCACACGGTCAACTGTATGTAGCACATTCCCGTGTCGGAAAACCAACCGCTTTGAACATTTTCGCACCTGACAACAGAACGAAAAACATTGTTTATAACAGAGTGCTTCAAGGAGGGGAAATACAATTCAAAATCAACACGACCGTAACCCATCCAGCAAATATTTCAAAACAAAGAATCAATTGCAATGGACAATTGACCGCCGATTTTCTGCAATTTGAAATGACGTAGGACAACGCCTGTGAGACGAAGGGGCATTTCATATTATTTATCGGTAAACACAATATTATGCAGTTTTTCGACGTACTGGTAGTTCTGGATCAATGTACTGACTAATCATTTTAATAGAACACTGGAATAAAGCTGGAACTTCGCTATATGATTTTCCCTCAGAATTCAACCTTTTAACATGAATACGATTTTCTTCATCGCTATGCTCTCCTCGCACTACTTATTAAGAAAAATAAAACAATAACATTGCAGAAGTAGAGTGCATTTCATAATATCATACTTATAACATCAAATCATATAGAAAATTTTAGATAAAATCCCTAATCACAAAAATGTGAAATTTCTTAAATAATTAAAACAATATCCCCAAATAGACAATTATTTTGTGCTTGTATTCTCATAATACAGCACTTACTGCAGTAGTAGGAAATAAATTATCACAAAAACAAATATAAGAAATTTAATTTTTAGATGTACTGCGCCACGATTGTTTTAAACGCAGCGGTACGTATGTATTCAAATAGTTAAAATAAATAATTTTGTAATTAAAATATGTGTAAATGTAAAGTGGTAGTGCGGATCTCCTACCAAAAGTCGATTAATTAAAAATACCATAATTTTTTCACGTCACCGCTCTACGAAGTACGGGGGTGTACCGTAGCGACTTTTTTTGAGACATTTTCAGTACATAATACAACATTACAATGACGTCACCAACAATTTTCCATATGTACGTTCATAACAACGCCACCAATAAACACTATGATCACAAAAGCTTCATTGGCAAAATCAAAAAGCAAAACCAAACGCAACTCTAACACATACAAACAATCGACAAACGGCCACACCATCCACACAACTGTCTACAAACGAAAACGGTAGTCCGCTTATGGAATACATACAAGTGGTGTTGTAGAAACTACGCAACAAACTCAGTAGTCAGTAACAATTCTCATTAGCTACATTTACCAAAGTGAATAAGTAGTTGGGCCAATATGGACAGCAACCCTCACCGTCGGGAAACAATTTCAATGCGTCGAAATAGCGCGTCGCGAACGGCCAACATGACTTCGGCGGAGTCGTGCCGGAAACAATCTATATAATAAAAATGAAATGATGTTCGTTGGTAATCGCATCACTTGAGAACGGCTGAAAAGTTCTGATCTTTGGTGTTTTTGAATGAACTCCAAGCTAAAAGTATCAATTCAAGCGATGGATATATGCGAAATTCTTTTATGTTATGTATGTTAGGATTCTGCGAAAGTTTTCGGAACACAAAAATTCAGACAGTTATAAAGAAAAGTCAGAAAATTAGGACAAATTGCAAAAAATCTTTATATTTTATGCACTTTTTGTCAGAACTGAACGACATATTTGGTGATTCCTTTTTGTTTGGTTCATAATTCCAGTCCGTAATCAGTCATCAAATAAACAAAGAAATCCAGTTACAGATATTTCATGTATTTTCACTGAATTGTGAACCAAATACGAATAGAATATTCCTGAAAATTCACTATGAGGCATTGAATGAAGACATGTGATTAATATTATCCCAACTATGAATGAAAGCGCCACACCATTCTATGCACTAAGTATTTAATCAAGAGTTGGAATGCAATGCAAAAAATGGAATACGATACATTGCGAGTATAAGATGCTTAGGGAACACGCGGCTTATGAACGATTGATTGAACTATAGTGATTTTCTTCGTGGACGCTCTCGGTGATACCGGAAAATCTTTTTTGGTCGTACTAATTCGCTTGAAAAATTAAAGCGATGCCTGCTTCATCTTCTTTGAAAACTGCCGAAATGCACTCAGGTCGCGATGAATATGGAAATTAACGAAACTTCATCGTTCAACCTTTCAAAGATCTGATGCGGCCAACGTTTTCATCGGCCCGTACTGTGGCGCACTTTTGGTTCAATGACTCTATTGGAAGGTGATTTTCGATTCTACGGCAATCTCCAGCTGAAAAACAGAATTATGTGTTGTGGAACGGCCAATCTGGAGAGTTTTCACAACAATTGATGGATATTTGCACTAGAAAATTCTGTTGATATTTAGATTTCATAAGTTCGTATTCCCATATTGTGTGTCGTTGGTCGAACACGGTATATATTTTTTTATAATTCTTCGATTGATCAGTCTTAGGGTTTTCGATTGATCTTTTTGTAATATTTCAACATTCGAATTGCTTGCTGTTCCCCACAGTTGGATCCCAGAAGTCCAAACTGGCTTTAGAACGGTTTTATAGAGAATCACTTTGTTATTCAAATTTAGTTGAGATTTTGGTCCTAGTAACCAATACATCTTCTTAGTCTTTATATCTAACTGTTTCCTTTTAGACTCTATATGTTTCTTCCAATTTAGCCGTCTGTCAATGTGAAGGCCAAGATATTTCACGCTATTAGAGGAAGGAATTGTGACACCATTTAATTTCGGAGCAGGGCAGTCTTCTGTTCTCAGTCTAAAAGTGAAGTGCGTTGATTTTTCAGCGTTTACTTTAATATTCCAATTATTAAACCAAATCGTAATCGGATATTATATTAATGGCTTCCAGGATTGGGGACAACCTTTTTTGAAGAAGTTTTTCAAATAATTTGGAAAATACCGGTAGTAAACTAATAGGTCTGTGTGACGATATAAATTTTTCAGGCTTTCCTGGTTTCGGTACCATAGTTATTTTTGCGCATTTCCACTGGGTAGGGAAATACATAAGTCTTAAAATTGAATTGAAGATAAGAGTAAGAAAAACTAATCCTCTTTTTGGTACAGACTTGATAACTTTGTAATCTATTAGATCATACCCAGGAGTTTTCTTGTTAAGTTTTTTTATTTCATTTTGTATTTCTCGGACTGTAAAGTGTTTAATGGGCCGACACATTTAGCAAGGAACATCAAGGAATTCGCTTATTTCTTTTGCCTGCTGAGAGTTACAAAAATTAAATGTCTCCTCTAAATATTTTTTGAAAGCATCAGCTTTGCTTTTGTCTGATCTACACCATATACCATCTGCGTTTTTTATTGGAACATTTCTCCGTTGTGGCCTTTTCAGGAATTTTGTAGCGATCCACAGATTATGCTCGTTATTGTTAGAAGGGCTAAGATTACTTCGAAATTTTCCAATAGATTCGTTTTTATATTCTTTGAATCGAATTTTTAGGTAATTTGAAGCATGGTGAAAATTTGCATTGTCAAGTGGTTGCCTTGTCCTTTGCCATATTTTACGAAGACGTCTCTTCCTTTTGATGAGAGTTCTTATTTCAGCTGTAATTAAAAAATTGGAATTACTGCTGTCTCTTTCCTGTGGAGTAGAGAGAGCTGCTGCTTCGTGAATAAGCTGAGTAAAAATTTCGATTGCTTCGTCCAAATCTGTTCCATTTTTAATAGAAATATTTAAGTTTATATTACTTTCAATCCAGTTTTGAAATGTTTGAATATCTGAGTAGGTTGTAATTATTTTATGATTTTTCATCCTTTGACAATGTTTTGTCTTGTAATTTAGAAGGACTATGGTCAGAACCACGATCATCACATGCAACAATATGCATCAACGATTGGGACATACCGGAATAAACAAAAAAATCGAGTAGATCTGCCACTTTTCTAACATCTGTAGGCCAGTATGTTGGACTTCCAGTAGAAATAACGTTGAATTGACGTTGAGATATACATTTATAGAGTTCTCTACCCTTTGGATTTGGTAATCGAGATCCCCACCATGGGTGTTTTGCGTTGAAATCTCCGCCGACGATAAATTTGTTTCCCAGTTTGTTGAAGAAATTGATATATTGGTCACATTTTACATTGTATCTAGGGGGAAAGTATACGGAGTATATCGAAACGTTCGTATTGTCGCAAACAACTTTGATTCCTGCCGCTTGTAAAAAGTGTTCTTTTATAGGTTCAGCAACTTCGTATTTAATATTTGATTTAGTGATAACAGCAGCGCCAGCATGTGCACTGTTGTCTGGATGGTTAGCAGTAGCCTCTTATTTTGAAATATGTTTTGCTTGTAAAATGAGTTTCTGATACAAGAAAAATGTCTATATAATAGTTATGAAGAAATAGTTCAATTTCGTTTATACGGTTTGATACACCTTTCGCGTTCCATTCAGCAATTACCAAATCTACTTGCATAATTTAGACATTAACATCGACATCATGTTCATTAATGTGTTGGTTAATTCCATTTGCTTAGCAAGCATTGTTTCAATTTTGTTTAGTAAATTGTTTTCTTCTGGCTGTTCGCCACTTACAGCTTGTCCAAGCATTAGATGCATTTTTATTTTCGTATTGACCATGATTTACGTTATTGGAATTGTAGTTAGTTTTATCATTGACATTCCTATTATTTGTATTCGTTTTTTTAGATGCGAGTTTTTGGTAGATTAAACACCCTTTATAACTGGCCGTGTGATTACTGAGGCAGTGTACGCATTTGGCAGGAATATTTGCAGGTTTTGTACATTCAGTTGTAGAGTGTCCTAAGCCACGCTTAACACATCTGAAGGGTTTCCTACAGTAGGATTTAGTATGCCCATATTCTTGGCATCTAAAGCACTGAACAATATCATCAAATCTTTTTGGTGGTTCGATTGTTATTATGGCATTGTCTATTGATTGGATATTGTATATTTCTTTATTGTTTTCATTTGGGTCCAGATCAACGAAGAACATTGACAATGGCTCCTTAGTTGTTCGGCTGATAACATTTCTCACATTTCTTACTTGATGACCTAAACTTAGAAGCTTTGCCTTTATATCAGGTATGGCAGTAGAATGATGGAGTCCCTTAATAACTACCCTATCTATCTGCTCTATCTTCCTTAAGTTGGAATGTGTTATAACAAATTTTAGATGTTTCAAAATGCCTTACAACTTTGCGATATGACTCAATTGTTTTAATCATTAAGCGCACTTGTCCATTTCTCAAGGACTTGAAATTGAATTCTGTATTTCCAATGACTCTACTTAAACTACTAATCATTTTACCAATATTATCTACATTAGGAATGAAGATCGGTGGTGGTTTTGGTTCAGTTGGTTGCGAAGTATTGTTTCCATGATTTTCCTCATCATTAACAGCAAGAGCACTGAATCGATTGGATGTTGACGCAGTTGTAGATTCGTCAATTTGTTGCCGTTGGATCTGGATCTGGATCACCTACGTGATCCAGAGTTTTTCCTCTTTTTTGAGACAGACTGCCAGTTTGAATCATCTTCATCACTTGCACGCACTTATGGTTGTTTAGTTCTCGCTGATATTGTTGCCGTTGTTATTGTTGTTGTCGACTGGTGCGTGCGTGCAATCGCACTCATGTACGTAGATTTGTTTACGCGTTTTACTATCTCTTTGCAATCGTTAAACCGATTTTTGCCAAAAAAATATATGGTTTGCTTTATGATTGTTAGTGTTATTTTTGAAAACAAAAATTAATAGGATTTTGTGCAGCAATACGTCTTACAGTGATCACGGTTGAACAATGACTATGGTATACTAGCTGAACCCCGCCCGCTTCACCAGACAAAAAAAAAACAAACGGTAAAATTAAAATTTATGTACCACTTATAATCAAGGTACCTCCCTGAGATATTAAAGAAATGGATATGTTCCATGAAGAACGTTAGTTTTTTCATGGAGATATTTCATCACTCTAGGTGTCACAGAACTGGCAATATTCAATAATAGGTTTTAACTTCGTATGGGAGGTGTCACGCCCACTTTTCCACTGCCTCCCATTTTTGGCACAACTACGAACATTGATGCTGGATGCACTCAGACAAAATTTCAGTATTGTATCTGTCATAGAACGGAATATATTCCAAAATGGGTTTTAACTTCGTATGGGAGGTGCCACGCCCATTTTTCCAATACCGCCCATTTTTGGCAAACTACGCACATTGAGCTGGATGCACTCAGACAAAATTTCAGTGTTGTATCTGTCATAGAACGGAATATATTCGAAAATGGGTTTTAACTTCGTGTGGGAGGTGCCACGCCCATTTTTCCAATACTGCCCATTTTTGGCACAACTACGCACATTGATGCTGGATGCACTCAGACAAAATTTCAGTATAGTATCTGCCATAGAACGGAATATATTCGAAAATGGGTTTTAACTTCGTGTGGGAGGTGCCACGCCCACTTTTCCAATACCGCCCATTTTTGGCACAACTACGCACATTGATGCTGGATGCACTCAGACAAAATTTCAGTATTGTATCTGTCATAGAACTGAATATATTCGCTAATAGGTTTTAACATCGTGTGGGAGGTGCCACGCCCACTTTTTCAATACCGCCCATTTTTGGGACAACTATGCACATTGATGCTGGATGCACTCAGACAAAGTTTCAGTATTGTATCTGTCATAGAACTGAATATATTCGATAATAGGTTTTAACATCGTATGGGAGGTGCCACGCCCACTTTTCCAATGTCGCCCATTTTTGGCACAACTACGCACATTGCTGCTAGATGCACTTGCACAAAATTTATGTACTCTTGGTGTCATAGGTCTGACAATATTCAATAATAGGTTTTAACATCGTACGGGAGCTGTCACGCCCACTTTTCCTATACCGCCCATTTTTGGCACAACTACGCACGTTTATGCTAGATGCACTTACACAAAATTTCAGCACTCTAAGTGTCATAGAACTGAATATATTCGATAATAGGTTTTAACATCGTATGGGAGGTGCCACGCCCACTTTTCCAATACCGCCCCTTTTTGGCACAACTGTGCAGACTAATAATTAGTGAACTTTCACAAAATCTCAAGACTCTAGCTGCAGCAGTATTCAAAATATGCCACTGAAAATATCCAAAAAATATATAGCCTATTTTCACCACCGGTTCACTATGAACATACTGTGGAAATTTCAAGAAGATCGGTTCAGTAGTTTACGCTGCTATAAATAACAAACAAACATACAAACACAGATTCATTTATATATATATATAGATATGGCTGCGAAAAACATTGAATTGAAGGATTCTGCTTCTAGTGAAAATTATATTGACAACCGCAGACTGTCGCCTCAGAATCTTCAGTTAATACCAGATTAGTTTTAGCTAATTAGTTTTGAAGAAACGCTTCTTAAACGAAAGCACGAAGATGAAGTCATTTTGAGAGCACACTCCGCTGTTAAATCGGCAATTAACGTACGGCACTCATGAAAGTTTTGAACGATGAAATTGTAGTGATTATCCTCTGGGCGATATTTTTGATTTTGAGAGGATGATTATAATTGAATGACGACTTCACACAAATGATTCTCATGATCTCAATAATAAATATCAATAAATGCAAAGATAAAAAATATAATTTGAATAAAAATCCGCTGTCTATTAGTGATTTTTTCGGTAATTTTTTACCAAACACTACC
This sequence comes from Polietes domitor, assembly GCA_947397865.1. Classification (NCBI taxonomy): domain Eukaryota; kingdom Metazoa; phylum Arthropoda; class Insecta; order Diptera; family Muscidae; genus Polietes; species Polietes domitor. Next base: position 109,148,682 of record OX377618.1, read on the forward strand.
AGTGATTCCACGACTTACTCCACCCAATAAACTAAATGAATTAGAATACGTCATTTTTGTGGAAACATCACGATATTTAAATTATGTACTATCAAACGTTTCGAGTTGCAGAACGACGAATCTGCGCAGTTATATTCAAAACACTTGCTTGAAATTGTCAATGGCAAAATCACCGTTGAAATATCGACCTTCTGCATTATATTCACCGTCGATTTTTTCAGTTCACCGTATGAAAAATCAAACTCATGCGGGAGGTGTTCCTAAACATTGTTCAAAATCCACTAAAGCGAACGTGCAGACAATTCCATTGGCGTAATATGAATTAGATCGCGAATCATTAATTTGAATATCTATGTCAGCAAACGTTAATCGATATAATAATCACAGCGAACAAAATTTTTCTCATTCCATTTCATTCATTTTTCTCATTAAACATTTGAAATGGCTTTTCAAAAATTCACACGACGATCACAAACAAACGAATTGAAATATGGACAGGAACATTTTTGTCAAGTCTGCTAGTAAACAAATAATTTTGTATCGTTGACGACTTTACATTGAATCGATGGATTTTAAGAACAATGTTGCATATATATATCCCATATTTTTCTTCAGTTCAATGCAGTTTTGATATCAGCTGAATGTAAAAAGTACATCAAATTGATGTGAAAATAGCGTTGAAGTGAAGTAAATCTTCCAAGAAATGAAGGAATGATGTACATCAATTTACAGAAAGCTTTACATTAAATCAATGCCAAATGTACTTCAAATTGATGTTAAATATTCATCGAATCAATGTAATGTAATAATGAAGTATTGATGTAACTTTCTACACCAAACCAATGAAATTAAGTAGAAAACTCAGGGAAGTGATATTATTTTTCTTGTAGAAATTGTCGAGTAGAACAAGAATCTGTATTTAATATTTCCCAGACAGAGTTGCACAATAAGCGGCGGCGCTACCCAAAATGGCGGCGACGGCTTTCGGCTCGTTCTGTCATTCGATCGCGCCCATTTATTTTATAATTTTGGGAAAATGGAAGGAACAATTTGTATTGGTCTTTAATACCTTTTCCTTTATTTTTTGGCAAGTAATTCAGTATTCGCTTATATTAGCCAATGTTACCATAATTTCATATTATTATCCCATACAATTATTTTTTGGGAGTGGGAATCCATTCCCAAAATTTATAATATGGATGAAATTAATAAATATTTTTGCAATTACAGCTTTTCATGTGAGGCATATTTGACCAGTCAATTTGAATATCATAATCCTTCCAAAGAATGGTAAAGCTTTACCTACTTTAACACACTAAATAAGCACAATAGAGTAGCTGTTGTTTATTGTTTTCTATAGGAACACATGACCACGCATACTGGAGTTGACTTATATAAATGCGACTTGCAAATCAAAATACAATCATTCAACTTTCTATAGACGCCATCATATGTGGGATACCAAATTCAAAGAAAGATCCATAGATTTGACAATTTTAAGTGTGTTGTCTATTTACTAGTAAGATTTGACGGTGTTAGAACTCCGTCAAATTTCGGCGGCGTGGTTGAAGTCGATATGAGCCGATGAAATCGGCGGCGTGGTAGAAGTCGAAAATCGGCGGCGGCACGGCTCGTGCTGAGTCGGCTTGTCAGCGGCAGCGTCGGCTTCTCGGCTTAAAATCGGTCTGCTTGTATCTCTGTTCCCAAACACCCGAAAAAACTTGAGTTACGGCTAAAAACCCTGTTTTTCGTACAGTAACTACCATTTTCATTGTTTAACAGGAGAAGAAAAAAAAACTATCTAAATTTGCTAATATTACAGTTTTTGTCAAAATTTTCGTGATATTAATAAAAAATCATCGATGAATGTAATTCCGAGAAAAAAATATCTTTCCCTTATTTTCGTTGAGTTATGTTAGTTACGCCTTTCTTACATCAGTTTTTCTGAAACATAACGCCCTAACTACAAAGCGTATATTTTAGTCATTTTACCACTCAGTAGTATGATATAATGAAACGATAATATTTTACTAAAGTGATATTTTGCAGTAATTTAAGAAGTAAATAACACTATACTAATTTCATTTTAATTTTTAGTAGAAAGTAGACAAAAAGGGCATTTTAAATAATTATTTTTTGATAAAGAAGGATTTTATTTTTTTATTGGGATAAATAAAAGAAACGTAAATTAAATCAATCCGTTGAAAAATATACTAAATAATTTCAAAAAATAGTGTATCATATTTCCACTATTAGTGCTTTAAAAAACATTTATAAAAAATAATTTTGGAAAGGAATATTGTCATAGAAATAACGAATAACGTTCATGGCATATTTTTGTATTCTTTGTTGTGGTGTATACCCGCTAGTCCGGGGTACTAGTGCCATACTACCCATTTCGCCATTCTTTAAGAACCACCACTAGTTACACGTCAATTCACTCGCAAAGCTTTTGACTGGTTACTTTAACATGGGGATGCCATAGGAAGGGGATAATAGTCACAATCTGCATTACCATTCTCCAACCACTTCGCTAGTTACTACGGACCAATAAATTCGACTATGGTTGTTAAAAATAGACGAACATTTTTTTACTATCGTGGGTTTTTCATGTATTTATTTTTAGAATTTGATATTTGTCAGTAAAAATTTTAAATTATTTTTGATATTGGAGATCTCTTTAATAAATATTGTAGCAGAAAGTATGACTTTGTATTACAAATTTAGTATCATTATGGCAAGTTATTATACTACATTTTATTAATGCAACAGCGGGTCAATTGACATTTTGTTGGATTACTTGGCTACAATTCTCCCATTCTTACGCAACAGATGTGTGCTAAAGTAACTAGTGTGATTCATGGATGGTGATATAGGTATCTACATTGAGACAATTGCTATTTGCCGAAATTGCGGGTAGTTAGTGCTATTTGCATTTATCAATTACAATACACAATAATCAATCAAAAAGTCGATTTTGATGTTTGATGTCATGTTAGTTAGGGCCGTTTGCATTTCTGGTAACGATATTCTTCTTAAATATTACGTGTTGTGTTCTCAAGCAGGCATCAGTTGGGGGCACGACTTTTCACACACACATGGTCACACGCACAACCACCAAATGTTCACCCGAACAATATATGGATGAAACCAGTTTCGAAGCAGGCGACTTGACCAAAAGCTTTGAATATTTTTAGCAACTACGGCGCAAGCGCGATTTGCGAACGAAGCTCGATAGGATTACAAACCACTTCAAGGCATCTGAGCTCAGTGTACGGTTGACTACTGAACGTTGCATAGTGTGCGCGGCAATTTTCGACTTAATACGACAGCAAGCTGACGAATCTGGCAAATTTGCGAGTGCGCAACTGCAGTGAGAGAAAAAGAAACTGCCGCCGTCCAAAAAGCTGCAGCTTTTTACACATTCGCTGTTATTACGCGCTACACTGCCTCCAGCAGCAATATTTCATTTGTGGTGTTTTAAACGTGACCGCATTCAATTACGAGGCTTGGTGTGGCAAGCAACATTACGTCGTATTGCCAAAGTACATTCTATCCCATCGACAAATAGGCGTTCAGTTGATAGAAATCTGATCTCCCCATTTGTATACAATTGAATGCCAAATCGTGTTCGGCCGTCAAACACACATAAGCAAGAAAACTTAAACAAATTTAACAAAATCCAAATTTATAACTTACAAACATAATAAATAAACACAACCGATAAGAAATGAAATAATCTACAATTTAATTGTGAGTTCGCCTATGTTGTCATTGTGTTCTGGCTTCCCACTTAAAGACGCAGTGAACACATTACTTTCTTGAAAAAGGAATTAGCTCGTTTTACGCTCGATCTGTGGAATACTGTGGATAGTCGGAACGCAGCTCCAGTGAATCGATAGAATCTGACCACAGAGCAGATCATTCAATATAAACAACAACACAAGCATAAAGGAAGTATTGAAATATCACAACCTTGTTAATCATTTTGAAAGTGTTTGTGAATCTTTCAAAAGGTCATGTTAAATACAAAAAATACATAAAATAAATAACAACAAAATAAACGCGCATACATACATATTTAATATAAAGTAGACAATCAAAAAGTAACAAAAACATAGAAAACGGAGTCAACTTAAAGTACGTACAACAACTTGAACGAACCCAACATGAACAATGAACATATATACCCCTATACCCGTGCATAGACGATCGCAAGCAAACATAAGCACACACACACTTAGTATTGTTTCAAAACAAACCCGTTTCCAGCAGCAACCGACTTACGACGAGCGCCCGAGCAGCAACAGTTGCCTCTAATGCAAACAGCTGCAAAGCCAACAAACCCAAATTAAGTGGCTTGCCTCTCCAAACTCTCATTGGTTTGGCAACGCGTTCGTCATTCGTATATATATCGTAAATGAACACACATAGCCATAGCTAGATATTTACATTTCGTGCTGCCCCCATATCATCACAGTCAGACAGACATACGAGTACATGTCCTATCTCAATATCTCAACTCGGAAGAGCGCCGACATTCATGCATGTGTTTGCTGTTCTCTTGTCGTTGTTCACATACGTCCATACATATGTATGTAGTTGTACACTACTAGTTCGTAGAGTGGGGCATAACTAACAATCTTTTTGTGGCTTATATTCGTATCCAGAGTTGTGCAATTTGCACTACCGATCGCCAAAGAAATATCAGCCGAAAATGCTGAATCTGTTATGTGCTGTTGCATAATCCACTTCATTCAAAAGGACACATACGCGTACATTTCACACACCCACACCCTCGATCGAACGGCACGATTTCGCCAACAAGTTGTATTAGTGACGCCATACAAGTATAATTTGAATTTAAAAATTCAGTTTACAAATTAAAATTGAACTCAATTAAATTGGGTGGTTTGGAGTTTTCCCGATTCGAAAGTGCAGTAATTATTACTCAATAGATAAGGACATCACACCAACAACATTAGTATCAGAATGCTGTCTAGGTTATCATTGATGATCTGTGTGTTATTTGGATTTCTCCTAATTACCGGTAAGTACATTTATTCATTTAAATATTTGATCCAAATTTGATCAAATTGTTTAATTTTTTTTGGTGTAATATGGGATGAGCAAAACACTGCACAGCTGAAAAGCCCGTTCTAATAAAAAAATAATTTCGGAAGGAAAAACTTACACCGAAGTGCAAAATATTGTTGGGTGTTCATCGATGATGGTACGCAATGTCATCAAGTTTACTCCGTAACCAGAAACACGCGGTCGGCCTTCAGCAATGTCGGAACATTTAGTGCACTGGGCAGTTAGATGCTCAAAAAGGAACCCTGTTGCACCCGCTACATTAATAAAAGAGATAATAACAATTCGAGATAATAATTTGGAGCTCACAGTCCAAGAAAAATGCTTTTACTAACAAAAACGCATGTGGGAAAAGATTAAAATTAGGAAATGCGTTGTATGGTGTTTAGAAAGGGGTGGCTCATTTTCAACCAATAAAAATTTCCAACTTTGGGAGGCTGTGAAGTTGGCATGGAGGTCAATTCATTCCTAAAGATGTCAAGATCTGGTTAATAAAAATAAAAGTTTTCAAAAAGCAATAGAAATCGTTTTTCATATCCGCTATGTGCACTACTATTATTTTGACCGCAGCTATACATGTACTGATTTTCATAGTTATCTTTCGTCAATTTTGCCATGCCCCTTCCGCCCACAATGATTTTTTTAAATACATAGCCTATAGATCCTCCTTCTTATCTATGTGAAATTCAAAAAAAAAAGAGCGAACGTTTTTATAATATTAATAGGGATATATATTTCCTTTATGTGGGAGGTGCAACGCACACTTTTCCAGTAGTTCCCATTTTTTGTACAAATTCGCACTAATACTAAACGAACTCACACAAAATTTCAAGATTCTTGTTTCCATACATTGGTCACTGACTGACTCATGGTGTCTCCGTAACGGGTTTTAATTTCGTATGGGATGTGACTTCTCCAATACAGCCCATTTTTTACACAACAGCGCAGTTTAATAGTGGATGGACTTGAAAAAACCAGAACTCTCTCTGTTTTATACAAGTTAATATAGTTGATAATAGATTTTTTACCATTTCGTATGAGAGGTACCGCGCCCACTTTTCCAATAACGCACATTTTTTTAACAACAGAGGAAATTGATACCTAATGAACTCTCACAAAATATCGAAACTCCCAAATATGTTGCTGTACCAAATGCGAAAAAATCACTTTGTGTGGAAGGTGCCACACTTTTCTTGTAATAACATGTAAATACATGTAATAACAAGTATCGGCAGCCAACATTAATTGAGTACATAGAATAATGAGTATTGAATGAGTTAACCACCCTAAATAATGACTTCGGAAACTAATCAAAACTCTTTAGTTCTATTCCACCAAAATATAGTGTTTTTTTACTACTGCGATTCTTGGAAACCATCTCATCTAACGCGCCTTTCAAGCGAAACCAAAAACGTAAAGATTGGTTAGATAGTTTGTCAGTGACTCAATTCTGAATCTTTTTTTCACTTTGTGTTTTTTCTTGTGTTCCTAAGAAATTAATTAACTCTATAAACCAAATTATTTGTCCGATTTCGGCACGTTTACGGATTTTTTCTATCGATTGGTATTATTATTTCTTCCAGAAGCTATTATCAATTTTTTGATTTTTGCCACGGAATTCGAACAAAGGCCCGACACTTTTCTTATTAAAAATATACAGTCTGTTTCTGTTTTTAGCTGAATCAAGAAATTGAAAATGGGAGAAATCGGCCCTGAGGGAAAATGTATCCCTCTAATGATAATATTTAGAGTACATTACTGATGATTGTTCCCTCATGTTCACTTATTGATTAAAATTGCAGTGATATATACATACATACACTTCTTTGTAATTGTAATCTACCGTTAATACATTGCATAGTATGGAGGGTATATAAGATTCGGTAGAACTTTTTACTTGTTATTAGATAAAGTTGGTACCAACCAAGCGACTGTAGCTAGAATCATGAAATTCAGAGTTTACACTTGTCTGACTGTGCAAAATAAGAGGATTTCTGCAAATTCGTACTTTTAGGGTCAAAATGAAAAGATGAATAAAACTGGTGCTAAGCAAACGGCTGTAGCTAGAATCATGAAATTAAGTGTGTACATTCCACCGGGGATGCGAAACATAATGGATCATGAGTATTAGTACTTTTCGTATCAAAATAGTACAGATATTTGGTCTGTAGCTGGAATCAAAAGGGAATGCATGAACAATGCACAGAAGTATGTCTTATAGTTTGAAATAAAATAAACAAATATCGAAATATGCATAAAAATATCACAATTTTCCTTCTATGTAAAGTCGACAGACTCGGTTTGTTCGAAAATTTGGTTTAAATTGGTTTCGGGATTTTAATGTGGAATAAATAACTATAAAATATTTTGTCTTAACGCTACGCCGTTCTGTGACATATTGAATATGGACTATACCGAACCTTGATTTTATGTAGCCTCCATTCAAATTTCACAAATTGATTCTATAATCAAAATATTAAAGATTTTTATAAAATTTTCCACATCACCTACGAGCATTTCAGGGAAAATAGACCAAATCGGTCAATGCAAACCGGTTAATCGACATGAAATACCCAGATTGGCCCAAAAATACGATGACGGTTTGAGGGAAAAAAATGATTTAAGGTCACCGTTTTGAGTACTCTAGCTGGTTATGACTTACAGTCACATCACCCACTGTGTGCGTCAATAGTTGTTATTGCAAATTTGGCCAAGTAATTTTTCATGTTTTGGAATAGGCTTCTATATCAGGACTAACAAATTACGCCAGATGATTGCGACTGTCACTATTTGCATGCCCTATAAATATTTAAATTTTATATACAAAGTTTTAAAAGTTACAAACTATTACAAATTTTAGTGATTATAATTTTAAAAGAATCGTGTACGCTTTGTAATTGTAGTAACAAGAATGTCTTTAATTTCATGCCACAGCAACTGATGTGACTATTATAGTTTCGGCGGTACATTGGACGATGGATACTTTGTGATTTTTGGACGGATATTTTCTAATTCATCCGCTAATAAGTACGAAAACAAAACATGCTACTATCCCACATAGTTTGTGAGTTAAAGTATAAATTTGTCAGAATATAAGTAAACTGCAGAGTTATGTTTGAATTTGATATAGTTGTGATTTGGTTAGTCCGATTCCTTCAAAATGTCGCAGCCGTAACAATTTAATTACTCTGTATTTCATATATTCCTAAAATGATGAACTACTCTTTCGATTTACAAAAGAGTCATCAATAGCCCTACTAATATTTCCCAGCAAAAAAATGGAAGTACTTCCGTAGGAAGCATATTTTAATCGCATCTCAAAATCCAAATGAGCATTTTTCCCGCTTTTGACGAAGTTCCAAAAAAATCGATAATATGTTAATATTCCGTAACATTTTATGGGATGGTAACGAAAACGCCGTCCTAGCAATTTTACCTGGCTATGCTCATTGGAGGGTGGATCGGTGACAGCCAGTTACATAATCAAGTTTATTGAGAAAGAAGGAAGGTAGAGAACTAAAAGAGATGATCTAGGGTATCATTATTATCCTGCAGGTCCTTATGTTTCGTCCATTAAATAAGATTTAGTGAATCATGATTTAAATTAACAGTTTATTAAAATATTTAGATTAAAAAAACAGTCATTATGACCATCAAGAGAATTATTTCTGAATTACTATTTAAATTGGTAGATACAATAAGCAAAAGATTAACTCTATTAAAGAATTATTATTATTTTTATGATACCCAGAGAAATCAAAAAATTTATTAAATGTATACATAAAACTTATGACTTACTTACTTGTAATACTACTTGTAATATTCATCCAATGGAGCAATCGCTGCATCGTATTTGAATTGCGTGGTTGATATTTTATAAGTGGGTAAAGTTTGGGTCAAATTATTAAATCAACTCGGTAATAAGGTAAAGAAGAAAGAAAATTAAATTATATACGATGAAATAAAAGATGAAAATGAGCATTACATATAAAACACTAAATCAGTATTTATAAACCACAATTGTGGCTATACCATCGTCCCAATACAGAATCCATTGGAAATTCCTTGAACATTCGGGTTTCCTAGTTGATATTTCACTTTGAGATTAAATATGAGGATTCAGGCAGTTTCTCTGTGCAACTAATGTTCTGGGTTATGATGTTTATAGCCCCAAGTTCATTCCACTCCCCATAAAAAGTAATTCTAGATTTGGCGTTGAACTGCGGGACCACTATTTAGGATGTTGTTAAAAAGTTTCCAGCGGTATTACGCTCGAGATTCACCGCAGAAACAAACCGCAAGCAAAACCGATAATCTGGTGATTTGAATGGTGACTCGCACTACATACGAAAAATTATTCGACCGTCTTGAAGAAATATGTATGTGGCCTGCATTATTCTCCGCTTCAGGGGTAATTATCCAGAATCAAATTTCCCTTTTTTTGTATCCGGAATCAAAATTAATAAATTCCTCTCACAATTTTACGACGTGCCTTTCACAAAATTTTTCAAGTTCCTCCTTTCATTATGCTAAGTCTTTTCTTTTTTTGAAAGCTATAATACTTTTCCAATTTTCAATCTATAAAATCAAAGTGCCTTCACAGGGTCACAAGGGTAAGGTGTCCGCTTTGCACCCAGAAGGTCTCGGGTTCGAATCGTGGCTCGGGAAAAAAAACTTTTTTTTTATATTTTTTTATTATTTTTATAAATAAACAATGTTTAATTTTGACAATTTAAATTTTTTATTATAAAATACAAATTTTGTTGTTTTTTTAATGTACTTAAAATATTTCAGATTCAGTAAAATTAAGTAGTGTCAATTTATTTAATACTAAATTTAATTAGTATTTATTTGCGTTATATATTAGTTCATACTAAACAAATATTTTGTTAAGTTCCCAATTGTCAGTTTTACCGAACTAAACGATTTGTTTTAGTTTTACACCACTCACAACAGAGGATAGCTAAGATGGTTAGAGTGTCGTAGTAGCAATCGGAAGGTCCGCTGTTCTACCCCCGCTAGCGTCGGATTTTTTAAAACAGAAATGGAAACAGGTGAAAAAAGTGGTTCCTTTACAACGCTTTAAAATAACTTTTAAGTCGTTCCCTCCTATGACAACTCCATGTTAAATTCATTGGTGAAGATCCAAATTTTCACTACTTCCGAATCACAAGATGAACATCAATCTTTTGGCTAGTAAATCTTCTATTCCATATTTTATTGTGCAAGTATCGTAATCGTTTTAAACTCGATATATCCAACAAATTCAAATGTTTTTGTATTTAAAAAAGCCGGTCAACCGACATGAAAACAACATTACGCGGAAACGACGCAACAGAACCACCCCTTCAGCACAGTATTATATATGATTAATAATCAGCAAAAATAAAGTATTCAAAAAAGAATACTTTTTCTTTGATCCGTTTTGCAGTTTTATTTATATATAATATCGATATATTTGTAAACTAACAGATTTAAAAATAGTATTTTATAATAAAAAGATTCTAAAATTGACACTTTCATTTTAGATTATTTACAGTTAAAATTTTGTTAGAGCCCGTTATACAGGACAAAAAAAATTAAAAAGTTACTATATCTTAATGTTTTTATAAGGAATATTATCATTTTCGAGGAATAATAAATAATAAATATAATATATAAAAATGTTTAACTACTACAGCCCAATATTTTAGCAAAGCATAAGTCATGGTACCCCTGATCAAAAATTGAATTACATTTAATTTATCAGATAAAATCTTTTAGATTTCGTTAGTATACTAAAACTTTTCCTTTTTGCTGAAATTTAATTTTCCGTTTAATCGAGAATTTCAAATTAATTGTCTAAAATTTTCATTTCATTTGTATTGTTGAAATTGTATATTTTAATTTTTACGTTCGATTTTTGGCGAATAAACATCCCTTATATCCGTTTATCAAAGCCTTGATTATATACAAATTCAACAGTTTTTTTTTATTAAATTTGTCGTGGAATCTGTGAGATTGGCAAACGTTCTACGATGCTTTTCAAACAACGACAGTCTCAGGAATTCCCTTGAGGGAGGAGCTAGGGACACTGTCGAGTCCCTTTGACAAATTCAAAGAACGTGAACTCAATTATCAGTATCTTGGGTGAAACATACGGACGTCCTGAGCAAGTTATAAAGTCGCAATTACGCAAGATACGTTCATTACACTAGTCAACAGTCAAAATGTACTCGGGATGCGATAATTTTTTCTGTGTAGATAACCTTGACATGAGCTCGAAAAACGCAATAAAAAATTTTTTTTCGTTTGGTTTTTGTTTTTTTTTTTTTTTTAATTTAAAATTTTTTTTTTTGGTTAATTTGTTTCGTCCGGCATAACTCGGGAACCACTAGCCCGATTTAATTGAATTAAATTTTAAAAAATTTAAAATTACAATTCCCTTAATCTGTTCATATATTGTTTTCCTATACAAGCAACAGTTTCCAAGTTAAAAATGAATATATAAAGGAAAAAACTTATTTTTTGCCTAAAGATTTAAATTTTTTTTTTTAAATCCATAAAAAATCCAAAATGAAAAAAAATGTCAAATCTTATTACTTTTACGTAAAGTCACATAACCTATGAGCAAAATGAGACAAAGATCATGAAAATCGATGCACGCGTTTCGCTTTTATTCGCAATTGAGTAAAGGTATGAATTTCAAAAATTTGCTCGACATATGCACAACTTTGTCTATGGTAAGGTTTTTTCTTTTTTTTTTGATTCTCAGAATTAACAAAACGGAATAAACAAAGGGTTATTTAATTTTTATGATTGCGTAAGCAAAGTAATAAACGCTAATAAATGTGCGCGAACAATTAAAAGGAAAAAAGGAAAGGGGACTTTTTTAATTATTTGGGTTTTCCGTTGGCTACCTGTATGATTTTTTTACAGAAATGCAACCCACATTTAAGGGTGGTCATTATTCGGAAAATTTAAGACTCACACATGGTGAAACAGGTATGTAGCCACCGTAAAAAAATATACACCCATTTATAAGTACCTGTCAGTAAAATACTAAACAATACACAGTATAAATAGGTCTTCATTGATCGATTTTACTCATTCAACAAGTGTCGACGAACGCGATAGTTAAAATGAGCAAACGTTCGCGAGGATTTGAATGCAATACCAATCCAAGTAATTTTTGTTACATGTGCGGAGAATACGTTTCTGAAAAAAAACAAGCGTTGTTTTTCACCTAAATTGAGAGATTCATTTGAAGAGAGCTTCAATTTAAAGGTCTCAAACATAGATGAGCGGTGGACACCAAGTGCTCTATGTCCAAGGTGCTACGTACAGCTAGCTGACTCAAGGTAAGTGTAGATTACGAAATTCAAGAACATATATAACTTATTATTGAAATTCTTTCAGACGACAGCCGAGAATCATCATGCCAATGCTTTGGAGAGCTCCGCTTTGCCATGTAACAGATTGCTACTTCTGTCTTAGCAAAAAACAGGCGTGGGAAAAAATATACGATGGACTTACGCTGCTGTTTCAACAGTGAATTTTCCAGTGCCATTTTCCGAAGAACCAGTGGACCCGCAACCGTCCGTTTCAAGATGGGCATCTAATAATGAGGCGATACATCCAAAATCAGATCCGGAGACAGTAGAAACCACATCAGAATGCGAGTCAACATATACATTGCATGGAGGTCAACGCTTATGTTCCCAAGCAGAACTGAACGATTGGGTTAGAGAATTGAAACTCTCCAAGGAAGATGCAGAGTTGCATGCATCGCGCATGCAACAGTTCGGTTTCTTGGCTCCTGGTGTGGTGACAACAATCTACAGGAAGCGTCATGAATCATACGCAAGGTACTACACAAAAAAAGACAACATCTGTTTTTGTAAGGACATTCCCGGATTATTTGGTGAACTCGGGTACTCTTACGATCCAGGAGAGTGGCGTCTTTTCATCGACAGCAACAAGCAGAGCCTTAAAGCAATTTTACTGCACAACGGCAACAAGAAACCTTCGATTCCAATTGCTCATGCCGTTGACACCGAGGAAACATACGAAGTCATGGACAATCTACTAAAGTGCCTTAACTATGAGAGGCACGATTGGAAAGTTTGTGCCGACCTTAAGGTTATCGGTATCCTTTGTGGATTACAAGGTGGATTCACAAAGTACTGTTGTTTTCTCTGCCTTTGGGACAGCCGCGATCGTCAACATCATTACACCACACCAGGAGGAGTTGGACAGAAAGAGTTAACTTCATCCCCGGCAGCGACAACGTGAAATATACACCACTCATAAAAAAGGAAAATGTTTTTCTCCCACCTCTTCACATAAAGCTCGGACTCATAAAAAACTTCGTGAAAGCTATCAACAAAGATGGCGAAGCGTTCGCCTATTTAAAAACCATTTTTCCTCACCTTTCATCGGCAAAGATTAAGGAAGGCGACGGTCCGCAAATTAAAAAGTTGTTGCAAGACCAACAGTTTGAGCACATTTTATCACCAAATGAAGCTGCAGCTTGGAACTCATTTCGGCAAATTGTTTCCGGATTTCTTGGAAACAACAAAAGCTCAAATTACAGAGAGATCGTCGAACAACTACTCCAAAATTATAAAAAAATTAGAGCAAATATGTCGCTTAAGATACATTTTCTACACTCGCACTTGGACTTCTTTCCGGACAACCTGGGCGATGTGAGTGACGAGCATGGTGAGCGTTTTCATCAGCAAATGAAAGAAATTGAGCACCGATACCAAGGATTTTGGAACGAAGCTATGATGGGGGACTATATCTGGTTCCTGATAAGAGAAACAGACCCACAACAATATAAAAGAAAGACAAAAGCACATAATTATTTTTAATTTGAAGGTTTTTATTTTTGTGTTTAGATATTTTTTTTTTAAACTTTTTTATAATTAATTAATGTTGATATCCTTAGGATAATTTCTTGTACATATATCGAATTGTTTTTTAATTTAAAGTCATATATTTTTGTCACCCAACAAATTTTAATTTTTTTGTAATAAAAAAGAAAAAACCTTACCATAGACAAAGTTGTGCATATGTCGAGCAAATTTTTGAAATTCATACCTTTACTCAATTGCGAATAAAAGCGAAACGCGTGCATCGATTTTCATGATCTTTGTCTCATTTTGCTCATAGGTTATGTGACTTTACGTAAAAGTAATAAGATTTGACATTTTTTTTCATTTTGAATTTTTTATGGATTTTTTAAAAAAAAAATTAAAATCTTTAGGCAAAAAATAAGTTTTTTCCTTTATATATTCATTTTTAACTTGGAAACTGTTGCTTGTATAGGAAAACAATATATCAACAGATTAAGGGAATTGTAATTTTAAATTTTTTAAAATTTAATTCAATTAAATCGGGCTAGTGGTTCCCGAGTTATGCCGGACGAAACAAATTAACCAAAAAAAAAATTTTTTAATTTTTGAAATTCATACCTTTACTCAATTGCGAATAAAAGCGAAACGCGTGCATCGATTTTCATGATCTTTGTCTCATTTTGCTCATAGGTTATGTGACTTTACGTAAAAGTAATAAGATTTGACATTTTTTTTCATTTTGGATTTTTTATGGATTTTTAAAAAAAAAAAATTTAAATCTTTAGGCAAAAAATAAGTTTTTTCCTTTATATATTCATTTTTAACTTGGAAACTGTTGCTTGTATAGGAAAACAATATATGAACAGATTAAGGGAATTGTAATTTTAAATTTTTTAAAATTTAATTCAATTAAATCGGGCTAGTGGTTCCCGAGTTATGCCGGACGAAACAAATTAACCAAAAAAAAAATTTTAAAATTAAAAAAAAAAAAATAAAAAAAAAACCAAACGAAAAAAAAAATTTTATTGCGTTTTTCGAGCTCATGTCAAGGTTATCTACACAGAAAAAATTATCGCATCCGGAGTACATGAAATTTTTTTCATTTTGTTGAGTAGTGTTATCGATGGTGGAAGAATCTGATTTAAACTTATTTATCGTTATCGTTAAGGTAACAAATATGATTACAATTTTGGAGTCGGTGGGAGGTGGCCATCACTTAGCTAATCCGAAGTGGCTGAGTGAGCTAGAGTCGCACTGGCGACCTCGGTGACCTGTGAAAGGCTGTAAACATGGTTACAGACCTTCTTCCCATCTTAGAAATAGAAATTCTTCGCCATTTGCGAAGAATTTCTAAAACTTCCACTAGAATAAAGATGGGAATTTTTTTCATAAATTTATTTATATCTGCGAAACTGTTTAAAATATCGAGAAAGAGCATAGGAATAGATTAAAGGAATTATAATTCTTAATTTTTCAACATTTATTTCAGCTAAATCGGGACAGCCGTTCTCGAGTTATGACAAACAAAAGACCATAAGATAACAAAAGTGGGTGGGGGGAGCGCGCCAGGGCGTCCTGCGAAAACGGGTACCTCAGGAAAAAAATCCTTTAGGCAATCGTCATCATTTTGGATACACTAACGAACCGTCATAGTGGTGCTTGAATTGCAGAGATTAAACTGCAATTTGTCGCACTGTGTAATTAAAAAAACACTATGTCGACGATTATGTAGATTGTTTCGATACTGAAGAAGAAGCCATAGAAGTCGCCCGCGGATTTGAGATGCACAATATTCTGTCTAAGTCAGCCGTTGTTGCAAAGGAATTAGACATTGGCGAGAGTAATGGTTCAGTCGACGTTGGTAAATAAATAGAACGCATTCTTGGACTGCATTGGATATAAAAGTCTGATTCGTATAAAAAAAAGTTCCAGGAGATGTCTTGGAATTGAAGAGAGTCCCCACAAAAAGGGAACTACTGTGTATCACTATGTCAGTATTTGATCCATTTGGATTTATTGCGGACTTCATGGTATTTATTAGGTAGATACTGATGCAAGAAGTTTGGAAGATTGGAATTGGTTGGGACGATAAACTTCCAGATCAGGTTAGCGGAAAGCTCAAAGACTGGATAAAGGAACTAAGTTCGATCCAACAATTCAAAAAAGATTTTACTTTGAAGATTGTGCCGATAGAATATTGCAATTGCATATATTTTGAGACGCTAGCGCGAACAAGCTAAAGCAACGGTTGCATATTGGAGAATTCAGTTCCCAAATGGTATTAAGACGTCATTTATAGCAGGAAAAACCTCATGTGCGCTACTTCGCTTTCACTCAATACCGAAACTAGAATTGCACGCCACAGTAATGGCTGTTCGGCTAAGGGACAAACATTTTTTATGGACCGATTCGCATACCGTCATCCGATGGATACGAGCAGATCATCGGAAATATAAAGAAACAAGGAAGATAAATCAGATGACGAAATAAAAATGAAGTTCTAGTTGTTATTGTTTCAAGTAGTTCTGGAGATATGATCGATGAAATAATAAGCCGTACATCGAATTACTTGAGATACTCGTAGACAACTGGCGTGGATCCGGCGATATTTGATTTTTTTATAACCTACGTCATAAACACGTTGGCTATAGAGTAATTGACGGAGAACTAACCGTAGACGAAGAAGCAAATGCTGAATATACAATCTATCGAGAAATCCAGAAAAAAACATTTTCATGAAGAGTACATGTGTTTGAAATCATCCAAGGCAATTCCTAACTCAAGTGAACTCTTGACATTAAACCCATATATAGACGCCGCGGACAACGCAACAATTCTACCCGAATACACCAGAAGACCAATAATAATAATAATTCTTCCCAAAACCCACAGATACTCTCGTATTATCACCGAATTTTATCACGAAACAAATTGTCATCAGAATTCTTCGAAAGTTATATGTGGTGCTCGGGAAAAGTCAATTCGAAGACTACTGAAGAGCGTAGAAGAGCAGTTCGTTCGTCCGTTTTCATACGCCGGAATTGCTCTTTTCGGCCCATTCGATGTCGAAATTCGTATATATATGGAGAAAAAATGGATAGTCCTATTTCCTTGCCTCATTTGGAGCAAGTTAAGGACGCTAGAATATTTTAGCATACTAAATCTTTGTTTTCCTCATATTTTCTTTTTGCTGAAATTGAATTTTCCGTTTAATCGAGCATTTCATATTTTCATTATTTCAATTTAATTGTCTAAAATTTTCAATTCATTTGAATAGTTGAAATTGTAAGAAGGGTTAACAAATGTTAGTAGTAAAGAGTGATTTTTTTGAGGTTAGGATTTTCATGCATTAGTATTTGACAGATCACGTGGGATTTCAGACATGGTGTCAAAGAGAAAGATGCTCAGTATGCTTTGACATTTCATCATGAATAGACTTACTAACGAGCAACGCTTGCAAATCATTGAATTTTATTATCAAAATGCGTGCTCTGTTAAGAAAGTTCAGAAAGAAAGAAATTGTGTTCAGCGACGAAGCTCATTTTTGGCTCAATGGGTACGTAAATAGGCAGAATTGTCGATTTTGGAGTGAATATCAGCCAGAAGCATTGCAAGAGCTACCAATGCATCCAGAAAAAGTCACAGTTTGGTGCGGTTTATGGGCTGGTGGCATCATTGGACCGTACTTCTTCAAAGATGATGCGAATCGTAACGTAACTGTGAATGGTGAGCGCTACCGTGAGATGATATCCAACTTTTTTTTGCCCAAAATGGAAGAACTGAACTTGGTTGACATGTGGTTTCAACAAGATGGCGCTACATGCCACACAGCTCGCGATTCTATGGCCATTTTGAGGGAAAACTTCGGAGAACAATTCATCTCAAGAAATGGACCGGTAAGTTGGCCACCAAGATCATGCGATTTGACGCCTTTAGACTATTTTTTGTGGGGCTACGTCAAGTCTAAAGTCTACAGAAATAAGCCAGCAACTATTCCAGCTTTGGAAGACAACATTTCCGAAGAAATTCGGGCTATTCCGGCCGAAATGCTCGAAAAAGTTGCCCAAAATTGGACTTTCCGAATGGACCACCTAAGACGCAGCCGCGGTCAACATTTAAATGAAATTATCTTCAAAAAGTAAATGTCATGGACCAATCTAACGTTTCAAATAAAGAACCGATGAGATTTTGCAAATTGTATGCGTTTTTTTTAAAAAAAAGTTATCAAGCTCTTAAAAAATCACCCTTTACTTGTAAATTGAAATCTCTAGCCAATCATATTGTCATTTTTACATCCGTTTTCAGTGAATAAACATCCCTTATAACTAACGTGACCATCTCTTATTGGGCAAAAAGCGGGATTTATGAATTCAAAATGCGGGATTTTGCATGATTTTGTAGAAAAAGCGGGATCGTGAAAATCTAACAAAAAAAAAAACAATTTTTCCAAATTCGTACTTTTAGGGTCACGATGGAAAAATGAGACACATGGTATAATCAAACGGCTATATCAGGAATCATGAACTTCGGCCTACAGTGATTGTGTAGACTGTTAGGATTGTAAAGTTAAAATTGGTCGAGAGTCATCAAGTTTTTCCCTAACTAGGACTAAAAAACAAAATAAATGGGATATTTAAGCACATTTTTTAAGATTGCTGCGGGAGTGTTCTTTAAAATTATTTAAATTTTTTTTAAATATCACCAAAGCAACATTACAATTTATTTATAATTTATATAAATTAGGTGTGAGGGAACTAAACTCCATTTTAGCAGTTTCTTTTTAAATTTTTCATAGTGTTGGATGCTATCTTCAAAATTTAAAGAAATCTACACATACTTTGTATTTAATAATGTTGTTTAAGGAGCTTACTATTAGGCTTTAATTTCATGGGTCTATATATTGTTAATAGTAGAAAAAGTATTCTACAGATGCTTGTAAATCGGCCAAAGAAACAACTATATTATTGAAAGTGATTTTTATACAAACTAGTATTATTATGGTTTCTTTTCATAAACTGTTTGTCATTCATTGTCGTGTTTTCTTAATACATGTTTTAAATAAATCAATTGAACAACATAGCATTAAATTACTTATATATAGATTAAATTACTATTAATGATCTTAAATGTTCCCTTAAAACTAGAACCAAAATTTAGAATAAGAGCAATTATTAAATATTTTCGATATTTTGGATTTTTAACGGTTACCAAAAAAAGTGAAAATTTTTAATCGATATTGTCCCAAAAATAATGTAAAACGAAAAAGCGGGCATCACAAAAGTGGGATAGTCCCGCGAAAAACGAGATGGATTATTATTTACAAATTCAACAGCCCCATAGACATTGTTTACGCCCTTTTGAAGAGAATAAAGGTACTCTCCAAACTTCCAATCAGCAAAGTAATAATTTGTTTATTACAAAAAGTGAATTAAAGATATTTTTAATATTTTGGGAAAAAGTGGTCAATCGAAGAATGGAAAATGATTATAAATTGTCGCGAAATGGGAAAATTTTACTTAGAGATGTATAGATAAAATGAAAATAAAATAAATGAGTTTTGAAATCATATATTTTTCTCGTACGAATCAAAGTTTAAGATTTTTGTTCGGATGGACTCGTATCGGAAGTACGAAAGTTCGAAGATCTAAATCTAAAGTTACTGCCAAGCATGTAGGTGGTAGGGTAGTGTTATGGGACTTCGAGTCATCAGCCGGTGTTGGCAATATAGTGAAAGAAAATTTTAATCAGCGTGCTACAAAACATAATATTCCTGATAGTTATTACTGTCTGCAAGAAATGGTTCAAAGCATATCGCTACTCACTTGGCAACTCTGTCTGAATAAGCAGTAAAGTTTTTGTGCTCCGTGCTTTTTTCTAAATAATTGTGATTATTTTGTGTTTCAAGTGGATATTTTTTCACAACTAGTGAACTAATTTGAAGATAAGTGATCGTTCTATTGGTGTACTAATTTGTGATACTACTTTTGTTACATTTTTAGTGTTTAAAAAAAAGTAATTTTTGGTTAAGAATTTGTTTCTTCACCAAACAACAACAATTACTGCTGCTCCATAACCATTATTTTTGTTATTGTGATTAACGTTTAACACTGAGTTTTGTTTTGTCTTTGTTTTAACATTCGTTCTTCGTTTGTCTATTCTGACAGTGTTGCCACTTAATCGATTTTTCAAATTTTTTAGTGATTTTTTTTCACGCGCGTTTTTTTTATTAGTATCATTACAGTAAAGGGTGGAATTATTCTATTGAGCAGTTGTGTGGTCATTTTGAAAAACGCATACAAAATCACGCCATTTCCACCAAGGCTCAGCTCAAAGATACCATTTCGACTGAATGGGGCCAACTACCCCGAAAAACAGGGGCGCTCAAGGCCGACCCATTTGAAAGAGGTTCTACGACTTCAAACTATGTATAGTGGAAATAAATTTAGTCTAAAAGTTATGAAATTTTTATAATGATTTTGGTTTTATCCCAGGACTCAAGACTTATGTAGTCCCAAAATATATATCATGAGGTTGACATAATATATATTTTTTGTTTATATATATATTATTTCTTTGGCAAAGGCGGGCATATACTTTTTCAAATCGAGAGGCGCGGATTAGGATTTTATTTTAGATACATGGTTTCTTCGGAGAATTTTCTTAGAATTTTATGTAGTTTACGTTTTTGCTATACGATTTAATATATTAATTAATATATTTTATTTATGTATATATATAGTCAGTCGGTTTAACCGGCTTCTTCGTACTTCTTTTAGGGGCTCGTTGGTGAGGTATTGATCATCAATTGCAATTTTTAGAACTTCCTAACCCAATCAGGGTCGTATTTTTTCATACTGTGTGGGTTAAAAGTGAAGTGAACACTGAAATATGGGGTTACTTGCTTCGTAAAATCATTCTAATTTTATACAAAGCCAATTTTTGGCAATGATATAACCACAACTATTTTTATTGAAAACACCATATTTCCATATTCTTCATAGATATCTAGTTTAATGTACTATAATAACATGGTAATAACCAAAAGAAAGTAAAGACAGCAAAAACATTGGATATATCAATCGAAGACAATAAAAATATTTTGTGTTTAGCTCTTACAATTGTGACAACTACTTTTTATACAGAAAAGAATACTTTAGTATCAATAATTAGTTATGACAACAAATAATTTATTTCTAACAATGAAATATACACCAAAAAAGCTTGGTTTTTTGTCCCCACCTTCTGATAATTATCCCAACATCGGAAGGTATTGAACTATAATAATATTGATGGTCGTAGTAATCATTTTCATAAATATACAAAATATTAAATTAATATGGATAACCCTACCAAAAATTTGAATTCACAAACAATAATTGGTTGTTAGAATAAACGAATACACAAATTTCATTCGGCTGTCAAATACAAGCCCAAAAATAAAACAATTGTAATGAAAAACAAAACGCCATAAATTATTAACAAAATAAGTGTGGACATTTGGAAACTAAATAAAAGAAGTAAGTTGGAAATGCATATATGAAATTGTTGTCTTCATTAATGTACAAATTTGAACATTTTTCAACAACATACATATATTGAAAAATGTTCAAATAAAAGATGTGAAATTCTTGCAAGAAATTAGCGATATAAACAAAAACTATCCTATAATTCAAAACTTTTTCAAAACTTTTTGGTTTAATAAATAGTACTATTGGATCTCAAGATCCAATAGACTACATAAGCAAAAATATTGTGGGTGTTGATACACGAGGTAAGACACATTACAACAAAATCTAAAGAAAGTACTAATATATTAATTCATAATTTTCAGATGAATCAGATGGTTTTTTTTCATATAAAAAGTAGCGCCTACATAAATGAAGAATATGTGATGGCTTGCCAGAAAGATTATTAAAAGCAGTTTAAATTTTTTAATTCTAAAGACGTTTCAATTTTCAGACACCTCAAAATCTTATATAAATGCTCTTTACCCAATTTACGGTGGAATCAGTTGCTGGGGACGTTTATATCAAACAGTTTTCCAAAATCAAAAAAATTATAAGAAGATCTGAAAGATTAAGCGAAGGAAGCTTTTTTTGTAATTTTGTTCAAATATATTTTTACTTTATATTCTAGAATAGCGATAGCTTCCTATTACTGTCATATATGTTTCCTTCGACGGCCGTACGAAACCCACAAAGAAAATAGGCGAAAGGTTCGAAAAACGAAATTCAAGGAAGTTGATGTGATAAGAAATATTTTGTTGATGTACCGTTACACGCAATCGATTTTTAAAAAAATCTGCCCTTTAGCTAAAGAAACAATGTCATATAAAATAATGTCATGTTTGGTAATTTACTTTTGAAAAGGAATGTAGTGTTTTGTTTGGATGTATCTAAAATAGTGCCCCTGTTTTTGGATTAATTGAGCATATTATTCTGAAATGTGAAAATTCTAGCGTGTTAAAATTATACAAACATGGTACTTCCATAGAAAATTTTTCCCCCACAGAGTTAATTATGTTTAATTAAAAATCCTAAATGTAAAATTCGCATCACATATTTGGAATTTGTTATATGGAAATATTAGTTATTATATTATACTGTATTTTAAAATGTAATAAATAAAACATTCAAAATAGTAAAATCATGTTTTTGTAATGAATTTTAGTCAGGATAATCGAATACAAAAAAATGTATCCAATCAATAAATGGTCGCAACAACCGAAAATCGTAATCTGGACTACAAAATTTGAAGACAACACATAACCAACAAATGATAATAACAACAGATATATATAACAATTTGATAGTTCGATGTACCAAAACATTCTATATTCAAAGTCTCTGCAACAAATAATTTCAGTTCACACTACTGAAAATGCTATTGTTGCAATAAAAAGTCGGTTATACTGATGGAATCACACATGCGCAATATTGCATGTGTGATTCCATCAGTATAGTAGAACTACAAAAATTCGGTTGGCAAAAAATTCGGTTGTGGTAATGAATCTGTTTTCTGTGTGTACCAAAAGAAAATGTATAAGAGAATCAATTTTTTTATAAAAATAATAATCAGGAAAATGAGGCAGCTATGAACGAGATTTTGTTGACAGCGTTATAACGAGCTTCAAATCTAAAAAAAATCCAAAAATGGTACTTTTATATCAATATTTTTTTCTTTAATAAAACGTATACAATAAATGCAACCGTGTGAACTTATATTCGTAGGGGTATCAATATTACTTGTGTGGAAATCTACTAAATAATCCCAAAAGTGTAGGCAAAATGTAACAACATGTACTACTGAATCAGTGGTTCCAATGTCTCCACGAGGTCAGTAGTGGATTCTCAATGGCAAGCGCATGTTAAATGTCAACAGTAGAGAGCCACACTCAACTATACACACGTTGGCCATATATTTATGTACGTAATTCGTATCCTGTAGAGTACATGCGTTAGTATGCTGTTATCTCAGATAACTTATCTGTCGTGTACGTCGTAAATACAATTTTGAAAATCTACATATGGACATCTCCCAAAAAAGTCTACCAAAAAAATGAAATCAGACCACACTATTAGCTTTTAACTTTATTTTTTCCTTATTTCGACAACTTTTTTCTTATGAAACTTGAAGTTAACTTGTTCTCTTTTATTTTTATTAAAACTTGAAGTGTTATACCGAAAATTACTACTTTTTTTTGGTTTTTTTCGTTTGTATTTTTTTGGTCTGTAATCAATATTTGATTTAAACTGGGATATTGTCCTGGCTCAAGACCATTTTGCATCTATATTTAATAGAATGCAAATTTATTTACAAATGCATGGTGACATTTATTACCTGGCTGCAAACTACCACGATCATGATTTCGACCATGTCAAAAGTCTTTTCAAGTAGCTTCGCAGCGACTTTTCAACATCAAACCCGGCCTCTATAAGGAGATGATTCTCACAAACGAACGAGAAGCACAACTCGCCGAATTTGTGGTTAAAAAATCGCAACAACCCTGTGGAAATGTCAATAGTGAAACAGTACTGACTTACTATTGACTGTGTCGCCAGTACTACTGACCAAATATACCCCAGACAATGTAAAATTCTATTGACATTTAACATGTACTTGTCATTGAGAATGAACTACTGACACAAGAACTACTGACTAGGTGGTACTTTTGGAACCATATGGAGACATTGGAACCACTGAATCAGTAGTCCATTGTCACCATATTGTCGACATTTTTTACCAAATAAAAAGGCGTAAAATTAGAAATTAAAATCATATTTATTATGTATATTTAATTAAATTAAAGAAAAATTCAGTATTTTTCATGGGCACTATTTCTTCAAGGCTGGCCATACCTTTAACATATTCTGTAATACTAGGTACATGTAGATTTTTTAAACATTGTTTTGTTTGTGTTTTATAAAACTAAAAGTGCTCACTTTCTTCAGGGCTGGCAAACCCATTCAATAAATAAAAAATGTTAACTAAAAATCAAATAAAAAAATATTGCTATTAAATTATTCTGCCAAATCAGCATTGTTTTCATCATTCTTTATAGTTTTGCTTCTGCTGGATTGTTTAAAGTATTTTTTCTTCTGACGTTGGAAGGCAGCTCTTAAACATTTATCTGAGAAATCCGTAAAGCTGGATATAGCATCTGCAATTTAATGAATTAGTGAATGTCTAGCTAATTTTTAACAATTCTTGTACCATCTACGTTGAAATCCATTATAATAGCATGCCCAAAAATTAGGTGTAAATTTCGTTCGGCATTACCGCCAAGGAGTTTTTTGATTTGCCGTATCTGTTAAAACAGAGAAAAAATATTTAGTTGTTTATTTAGATTCTATATATTAGATTCTATATATAATTCGTGTTTTTCCTTTTGCACAATTTGATGTAAAATCGAACTAGGTTTTCGAACATGCTTTTTCAGTATTTGGAGTTTATTTTCGAAATCGTACGCGGAAAATGACATGAGCGTTCCATACTTTTCAGCGCTTGATGATATGTGCAACAGATTGTGCACATTGTAGGAAACACTGCCTGGTCCAAAAACGATTGGAAAATTTTCTACAAATAATTCCAAAAGATCATTTGCTACCGATATGTTATTGGAAATGTGCCTTGGATTAGAAATCAATCTATAAGCACAATGTAACAACAAGAATTCATAATATATATCTTTATGTACTTTGTTATATAAGACAATTACACCCGAATACGCGAGGAATTGATGAAATTCTGTAGCCTTCCAATTATGAATTTCCTCCAAACATCTAGGCTTTCGTGGAAACTCCTTTGGAAAAATTTTCTCAGATTTACTAATTCGGTAGATATTGCCGATATGTTTGATTTAGGTGTACTTTTCTCAGTTCTATTTTTAAGAATTCGCATAAGCACTTTTCGTGTAACTCCAAGATCTATTAAGTGCATGCTATCCAAAGGAGTTTGTGTTACCATATTAAAACCTAGTTGCTCGAAAGGAGATTTTTCCGTCTTAAATTTTTGAGAGTGATGTTTTGGATACTTTCTAGAAGAAAAATCCTCATCCGTAATTAAAGTACCCCTTGTAGTGGCATAAGTTAGCACATTTCCCACTTTTTTGAAATTTGTGTGCACTTAGTGCACCCATGGGAAGATGTGTGACCGGGAACGCCACATTAAACACCTAAGCACAATGTTTAACTTTTTATTACTTAAAATAATTCCGCCTTTAAGGGACAAAACTTCCTCAACAAAATCCTTACAATATTCTGTGACACAACCCGGTTTTGCGTTACCTACATAAATTCCTATAGGAAAAGGTTTAATTTTCTCGCACACGTTCACTATCTTTAAAAGAATGGGCCATAACTGCACGCGAGAACTCTTAAATAGTGGGATTCCATCAATGTTTACATCCACTTCTATTTTCTCGTAGTTTTTTAAAACATGTTCAAATTTTCTAATTTGATTCTCAATGCCAATGTGACAATAACTACCGGGGAACACTTTTCTTATGGAAATTGGATTTTTTTGCCTAATAATGCTGCCGCAGAAAGCGGAACGTCTAGGCCTTCCTCCTGCAATATACTGAGCAGCTTCTCCAAACACTTTCTGGAAGGCGATGTTTCGATGTATCACTGCTTCAATTTTTCCCTCAAGTTCAGAGTTGGAGTGGGCAAATCAGCTAACTCAAAATCTTCAAAAGTTTCACAATTTTCTTCTTGCAGCACAAAATCACTGAAAGTGCTCTCTCTAGAAATTAACTCCTCTTCAGCATTTGCTCTATCCTTGTACAATTTTAATTGCTTTTTCACAAGTCTTTTGTAATTTCTTTTATTCATTTTTTAATTCACTTATAAAACTCACTTTTCTTTTTAAACTATTGTCCAATTATTGCGATACCACGTGTTTTCACAACCAAAAAAGCGAAACAATGAAAAGGAAGAAGAAGCATTGACTCTCATTTGTCATAAATTTCTCTACACATCAAAGCCTGTAGACAAATTGTTGACAATGTCACCATAACAAAGCGAAACAATGAAAATGAAGAAGAAGCATTAACACTCATTTGGCTCTATCCTTGTACAATTTTAATTGCTTTTTCACAAGTCTTTTGTAATTTCTTTTATTCATTTTTTAATTCACTTATAAAACTCACTTTTCTTTTTAAACTATTGTCCAATTATTGCGATACCACGTGTTTTCACAACCAAAAAAGCGAAACAATGAAAAGGAAGAAGAAGCATTGACTCTCATTTGTCATAAATTTCTCTACACATCAAAGCCTGTAGACAAATTGTTGACAATGTCACCATAACAAAGCGAAACAATGAAAATGAAGAAGAAGCATTAACGCTCATTTGGCATACATTTCTCTACACATTAAAGCCAGAGAAATATTTGTAGACAAGCTGTAGACAAATTATCGACAATGTCACCATAATAGTTGACAAAAGTGGTGACATAGAGACACATGTCCCCAGACTTCCTACAGGGAAGTAATAAAGTACACATGCCATCTTACAAGCATCTCATTGAGTTGCATATGTGAGTATGTGTATATGCAGGTATAGTTACCCAGCAATACTTCTGCCGTGCCATTTGTAAATAAATTTGCATTCTATTAAATATAGATGCAAAATGGTCTTGAGCCAGGACAATATCCCAGTTCAAATCAAAAATTACTACTTTTTTACTACGAGTGGAAATATTTGTAGCATCCGTTGTGTCGTGTCCGTATTTCTGCTGTACCTAATTAAAAAATCTAAGAGATAATTCTCATATTTCATAAATCTATGAACAAAATATATCCTCTGACATTCATTTACATGTATATAAAAGTTGAACTTTGTATATTTCTATAAGACTTTCAAAAGTACTTCTGTTTTTTGTAGCGTCCGTTTCAATGTAAAATTGTTTATAATATTGTACTTATTTGCACAAAATCCTGACGATATATTTTTAAAATGTACTACTCTTTAAGCGCTTTAGAACACTAAAAAGGCTGATCGAGTTTTTCAATTTCTTTCTTGTTTTTGGCGTAGTTTAAGGCGTGCGAATGTCGCGTCCTGGTCACTGGGAGATGCCCATATGCGTAAATTTACAAGACTGCATCTATATTTTTAGAATTCGTGCAAAAAAATAATTTGGAAACAGTGAGCAATGTAAATGCTTTCAGAGGCTTTCAACTTATGGTTTAAAGTGTAAACTTCTCTATTCGTCGATGCGACAACGATACGACTGTCGCAGCGGAAGCGTTTTGTAGCATCGAGTCTGCCTGAATGGACCTTTACGCTGTGAACAGCTACGCATCCACCATTATCTCCAGTTTTCGGCATTTCTGCTGGAATATGAACATGACAGATGTTTATGGGCGAACGATTTTTCATTTCAGTTTAAGAAGTGAAAGTGGAAGAGAGTCTGTCTGCTTGTCAAACATATGGATACATAGAGATATCATTCGATATCATTAACCCGTTCCGCATCTGCAACGTCGCATACAAAGTGCTTGTCAGTACTTTCATTTTTGTACGTTTTTGTTCTCATGGGTATTTGGTAATGCAGCTGCGGTGATGCAGAAATGAGATAAAAAATGGCGACTAAGAAAATTATTAGTTTTAGTTCGAAAACCTTAAAAGTTTTTAAGGCGATTGAAAGGTGGTATTGTGCCATTTTTAATCTGCCTTTAAATGAAAGTTTTTTTAAAAGTTTTTTAATTTTAGGATTAAGCCTTTAGAACCATTTTTGTCGAAAATGAGACCAGTGAAAAATAGCAGTGCTAAGAAAAACAAAAAAATATGTTTTTTTAAATTCACATTAAACGAAACTCTTTTGAATAAGAACTATATTTTCTTGAATTTAATACTTAGTGGTACTACCTTTATTGTATATTACTGCTGCACAACGTCGTTTTCGACGAGTCGACTAATCTTTTGCACCTTTTATCCGGCATTTTTGCATGTGGAGCCAAAACTCGTTATTGTTTTCTAGATTTAGAGTCATTCCATTGCGCTTGATCCTCCCGTTTGACAGTTTTGGTAGTATACCGGACGACTTTTTGTGACACGTATTTCTTATAAGTGTGAATTTTCTCGGACTTCTGGCATATTGATTATGTTTACATAATATTCTACGGATGCTTTAGAACTTTTTTTAAATATTTCTGATCATTTTAACTGAACTCTGGAAAAAAACTACATAAGTTTCCCTCATAGTTCAACCTTTTTATATAAAATCGATGGGCATTGTGTTCTCCTCGCCCTACTTATAAAGAAAAAATAAAAAATAATGTTTCAGAAGTAGTGTACATTTCATAAACAAATAAATATAAGAAAATTCATTTTAAGCTGCGGTGCACTGCTATTATTTTGATCGCAAATCTATGTATTTGCATACGGACATTGCTAACTGATACAACTGGCAACTGCATGTTATTGTCATTCGTCTGTCGCAGTTTATTACTTTCGCATCAATTTTAGATAAAAGTGGATACGTAAATGTTATCCATCCGCAATTGAATGTAAAAATGTGCACGCGCGCACTTTTTTGAGTTTCCTTTGTGGATAACGTTACTTTGTTTGCAGTAAATATGTCATCACTTGCTGTAAATGAACATTGTCTTTTATGGGAAGGGAAATATGTTCGTATCTAACAGTTTATTTCGTTTGACGAAATGTATTTATTGTCTTTATGAACTCCCCAAAACATTTAGAACTAACAGAGAACGATGCTGTTGTCTCTGTGGTGAAAGTAGGTCACATCGACTCAGATTTAGATATGGCTCCATAGAAATGTTACTCCTGATTTTACTTTTTCTTCTCTAGAAACGTTCAAATTCCCTATACCCCGTCATATTTCATTTAGAGCATCGCTCCGTAATTGTATACATATATCGTTACCCTAATATAAAAAAGATTCAACTAAAAATTTTTTGCAAATCGATATTTTTGTTTATTATGACCGAAGTTGTTGTGTTTTGTTAAAATAGCCAAAAATCTCGATTTGCAAAAAATGTTAGTTGAGTGTTTTTTATATAAGGATAACAAAATAGTCCATTTGGATTCGACTTTCACATCTCTGTAAGTCAAAATCGTATGTAGCACAAACGGTTTTGGCCAGATTTCCTATATTACTTATATTTCACCTTGTAACATTTGTAGTAAAATTAAGGGAACTATAAAAATGGAATCGATATACAATATAGATAGTATAATCTTCTATATATAATATTTCGTCATCTAAATTACAAAAGGCCGGGATCTCAGTTCTCTCATTTTTCCATTTTTTGGAAATGAATTATTTATGTAATTTTTGAACAGAAAAAGAAAGCATGACAAAATTCCATACTGGGCGAACCTTTAAAGTTGGTCACTTCGGCCATGTCACATTTTGAAATGACCAAGATTACTATTATTTATCGTACTGTAAAAATGTGCTTACATGTGTGCATACCTGAATTACTTTAAGAAATATTTCGGTCACAAGGAAACCCCTATTTTTGGCGAGGTTGACTTCATACATCTAACGTAGTGATATCAATATATTACACAGTGCGACAAATTGCAGTTTAATCTCTGCAATTCAAGCACCACTATGACGGTTCGTTAGTGTATCCAAAATGATGACGATTGCCTAAAGGATTTTTTTCCTGAGGTGCCCGTTTTCGCGGGACGCCCAGGCGCGCTCCCCCACCCACTTTTGTTATCTTATGGTCTTTTGTTTGTCGTAACTCGAGAACGGCTGTCCCGATTTAGGTGAAATAAATGTTGAAAAATTAAGAATTATAATTCCTTTAATCTATTCTTATGCTCTTTCTCGATATTTTAAACAGTTTCGCAGGTATAAATAAATTTATGAAAAAACAAATTCCCTAAAAAATTTAAATTTTTGTTTTTAAAAATCATAAAAAATTCAAAACGGAAAAATATGTACAGTCTTATTACTTTCACGTAAAGTCACAAAACCTGTGAACAAAATGAGACATAGAACATGGAAATCGATGACTTTTTATTGATGTGTGTTTTTCCGTTGGCTACCTGTAACGGATGATTTTTTTACAGAAATTCGACCCACATTTATTAGAGGTCATTATTTGGAAAGTTTTGAAAAATTTGAAACGCACACGTGCTGAATCAGGTACATAGGCACCCTTAAAACATGCGCCCATTCAGTACCTGTCAGTAAAATATTGAAAAAAGTAGTATCCTGTAACGGATGTTTTTTTACAGAAATTCCACCCACATTTATTACTGGTCATTATTTGGAAAGTTTTGAACAATTTGAAACACATTTGTCTGAACCCTGGTTTTAGAAGGCTGAATCAGGTACATATGCCTGCTTAACAGATGCGTTCATTCATAAGTATAGGTGCTGACTGATGGATTTTTGTCATTCAACAAGTGTTTACTAACGCGAAAAGTGCAAAAAGTGGATAGAATTTCCTTTCTATTTCTATATTAAAGTTATAAATGGAATATTGTGCCGAAAATATTAACAATTTTTGTTACGTGTGTGGACATTTTGTGAAACTTGGAAGAAACTCCACAGCAGATAAAAATAAACGTGGTAGATTCAGTGCTGAATTCAAATCTACGTACGAGAAATATTTTTCCCAGCCAGTGTTTTGTGATGTGGATTGGGCTCCAAAGACTGTTTGTGCAAGATGCTACGGGCTTCTTTTGAAATGGACAAAAAGTAAGATTAATGAAATGCCATTTGGCATTCCTATGATGTGGTCGTATCCGGGCGAGCATCAATATACAGGTCGAACCAAAACCAAAAGTGGTAAAAATAAAGCAACGGCAACGGGATACATCGGAGTGCGAAGTGCACAATTACCACTTCCGCACTCAGAAGCTATACCGATACCACCTAAATTGCCCAGTCCGGATTGTTTCACTATATTGACAACTGAAACCGCATTCACCGAAGCATCAACATCACATTCGTTGTATGTGCCAGAAATTATACAAAGTGATGAAGCAAAACCTCTAGATCAAGATGAAATGGACTTCCTTGTTGCTCATCTTGGTTTGTCGCAGCGAAATTCTGAATTTTTAGCGTCGTTTTTAAAGAAGAGAAATCTCACGCAAAAAGATGTAAAAGTGACAGCCTATCGTCAGCGACAAGCACAATTCCAGAAATTCTACACTATTAACACGCAAAACACTTTTTCATATTGCATTAACATTGAAGGTCTTATGATTGAAATGGATATTAATTATAATTACAATGCGAAGGATTGGCGTCTATTTATAGACTCGTCGAAGACCAGTCTGAAGGCTGTACTGTTGCACAAGTTGAATACGAAACCGTCAGTACCCATAGCCTACAGCATCGACATGAAAGAATGCTACGAGACAATGAAAATACTGCAAAGTATTCAATATGATCAACACAAGTGGAAGATATGCTGCGATATCAAAGTCATCAACATACTGCGGGGTCTCAAAGGCGGATATCCGAAGCATATGTGTTTCATTTGCGATTGGGATACGCGCTATAGCGGCGACCAGTACACCTGCACGAGTTGGAAAAATCGAGAAGATGTCCTTGCCATAAATCCGACATTGAGCATGCTTCATGATGCGTTGGTACCGATCGATGATATTTACCTACCAAATCTGCACATTAAACTTGGTATATGCAAAAAATTTGTCGAAAAAGTAACCAGAAGGGAGTCAGCATTTCATTGTTTGAAAGAAATCTTTCCAAAGCTTAGCGAAGCAAAACTTAAAGCAGGTACAAAATACATGTTTTTTGTTGTAATCTCATGGTTTTTAAGTTTGTTTTCATTAAAAATTTGTTTCATTTCTTTCTAGGCATTCTCAATGGACCGGACATTAGAAAACTCATTAAAAGCGATGCATTTAACGAAATATTGACCGACAACGAATTAATTGCTTGGGATTCAATAAAAGCAATATTACATGGGCTGCTAGGGAAGCACCGTGTGAATGGCTATGAAGTTTTGGTTGAAAATATGCTAGATGCTTTCCATAAGGTGCTTTCACCTTGATTTCTTCGCTAAACAATTACCCACTGAATCTGACGAACAGGGTGAGAGATTTCACCAAGTTATTATGCCGATGGAGACTCGATTTAAAGGAAAGAAGTTGGATGCCATGCTATGTGAAGTTTGCTGGTGGTCATGTAAGATAAACAGATTCAAATCTACAACCAACAAAGGGGAAGAAGAAGAATATGAATGAATATGAATAAATATATTTTCAGTCATCCAAGTAATAAGCCTTGACATATTTTTCCGTTTTGAATTTTTTATGATTTTTAAAAACAAAAAATTTAAATTTTTTAGGGATTTTTTTTCATAGATTTATTTATATCTGCGAAACTGTTTAAAATATCAAGAAAGAGCATAGGAATAGATTAAAGGAATTATAATTCTTAATTTTTCAACATTTATTTCACCTAAATCGGGACAGCCGTTCTCGAGTTATGGCAAACAAAAGACCATAAGATAACAAAAGTGGGTGGGGGGAGCGCGCCAGGGCGTCCCGCGAAAACGGGTACCTCAGGAAAAAATCCTTTAGGCAATCGTCATCATTTTGGATACACTAACGAACCGTCATAGTGGTGCTTGAATTGCAGAACCACTGTTGCACTGTGTTATATGTAGTTAGATTGTTAATTTAATTCCAGTGAAAAGATTATTGCAAATGTGTTACATGAATCAGAAAAATTTCAATTTTTATTGTTCTTACAAAAAACACTATTTCGATTGTAAAATGTTCTTTCCTGCAACACATGTAAGATTATTTTATTGTTCGTAAATAATAAAAGAAACTTAAAAATTTGACTCTGTTTTCAGTTTCTCAACTTTTTGGATATTTGAGGCTTTTGTAAAATGAAGCATGTTGAAGATATATTTTAATTTTAACGCATTTTGACATTTTGGCTGCTGATGCTAGATTTCATTTCAGATTTCAGTATGATATCAGATTTGTGTTTGCTCAAAGCTTTCTTCCAATGAGTAAAAGTTTTGTTCTTTCCTAATTTTTGATTGTGAACTTCCATCTCCGATTTTGCTCTAGCCAAACGTAAGGGATCTCGGTTTCTTGATATTACAGTATATTAGCACAAGAATCTGACTGCAGATTGCACTAGGCAGAAGCGATTCATCTGGTGTCCAAAGACGAAACTAGCACTATATAAAAGAGTGGAGTGAAAATCTACGGGCAAATTCTTTCTAGAATTTCAAAACGCAATAGTAACTAAAAGAAATTACACAAGAACTTGTGTAAAAACAGGAATTTCTAACACATCGTTCTTATGTGCCTCATTGGCCTTAAAAGTGCTAAACAAATTTTAAATTGCGGTTTAAAGACACAATATGCAAATATTCACAAAATTTTGCCAACTACATTTTATAAAACGTTTATGTCGCCATTGACACACTTATTTCAAATTCGGTTCCACGTGATTCAAATGGGTCACATTTCTTCCTGCTAAATCCTGATAAGATAATACTTGTTTCAGTGATTCGTTAATTCATTGATTCTTTAATTCATTTACATTTGCTTTCCTACGCCTAACGAAGTTTCTGGAATTTATAAAATTTAACTCAATAAAGGTTTCTATTAATAAATAATATTTATTATAATATTTTATGTTTCTTGTCTTCTATATAATAAAAATGAAATGATTTCGTTGGTAATCGCATCACTTGAGAACGGCTGAACAGATTTGCCTGATTTTTGTTACAAACTGTTCGTGGTAGTCCGAACTAGGTTTTAAAATGAAAAAACTATTGGATAGTTAAGCGCAAAATAGGAAAATGGTTAAAAAACTGAAAGTGCCTTTTTCTATAGAATTTTTGAATGATTTCAAGGCTATAAGTCTCAATTCAAACCATGGATATGCGAAATTCGTTTATGCTATTTTCGTTATGATTCTGCGAAATTTTTCGGAACACAAAAATTCCGACAAAATGCAAGAAAATATTTATATTTTATGCACTTTTTGTCAGAACTGGCGATAGGAACGACATATTTTGTTGATTTATATTTGTCTGGTTCATAATTCCAGTTCGTATTCAGTCATCAAATAAACAGGGAAAATCAGTTACACGTATTTCATGTATTTTGACCGATTCGTGAACCAAATACAAATAGGACATTTCTGAAACGCACAATGAGGAATTGAATGAAGACATGCGATTAAAATTAGCCCAACTAGGAATGACAGCGCCACACTATCCGATGCACCAATTAATTAAACCATTCAAAGATCTGAGATGTCCAACGTTTTGATCTGTCCGGAGGAGTGTGCTATGGCGCACTGTTGGTTCAATGATTCTGTTGAAAGGTGATTTTCGATTTACATTACTGGCGAGTCCATGGCTATCTCCAGCTGACGAACAGAATCATGTGTTGTGGAACGGCCAATTTGGAGTATTTTCAAAACAATTGCTGGACATTCGCTATAGGAAAAATGTTGTTGATATTACGAATGCTATTATTTTGATTTTTTCAGTGCGTGTTCCCATACTGTGCTCAAAATCGTGTGTCGTTGCGCGAACATTCTATATTGGCAGCGAAAGACAATTGAATTCAGTTAATATCAGATTATTTTTTGCAATGACACTGGGAAATGGGGAAATTATTTAAAGGAAAACACGAAGATGACAACATTTTGACTGCACGCTCTGCTGTTAAATCGGCAATCAACATACTACGCTCATGAAAGTTGTGAACGATGGAATTGAAGTGATTATCCACTGGATGATCACGTTGGAACCACAAGACTATATTGATCATGTCGATTTAGCTACGATTCTCTCGCAGAAAATATTTTTACCGGCTTCATCTGAAATTGCAGCCAAGTTTTTGAAAAATTCCAACGTCCAACCTGTCGAAGAACTGTGCCGGTGATCATGGTTGTGTAGTAACGCAAATTGATAGCTCGGAATGAATATACGATGTCTCACTTAAAGTCTTTGGATAAATTAGACCGAATAATGACTAAACAGGCGATTTTTATGCAAAAGTATATTTTGAGCATGGTTATAATTGAATGACGACATAACACAAATGAATCTCATAACTTAAAAAATTGGCATAACCAATATTATGTCAGAAATACAAAAAGATTTTTTTAAAAATCCGCTGTGTACTAATGAAACAATCCAAAATGGTCAGGTGGTGTAATAACTCTTTCGGTAATTTTTGCCAATCACTACCAGTGATTACGCGACCTACTCCACCCAATAAACTAAATGAATGCTCGATTTTTTCTTTTCGTGGAACACGTCACGACGAAACAAACTACAGTTGAACTTCGATTAACCGTGATGCTCGGGACCGGGCTAATCACGGATAACCGAAAATCACGGTTAAAAGAGGTAAAATTTTACATGTATAAATTTTATTATTATTATTTATTTTTGACAAAAACATGTAAATCTGCGTCTATAAACAACTTATCATATCTCTAGGAATACATACATTTATTTAAAAAAATCTTTTATGGAAGTCTGTCTTATGCTTTTAGCTTTTGATTGTTCTTCCAACAAATGAGTTTGTATGCGATATATTTGCATTTTATCTGGTTCTGAAATACTTGGACAATTAAAGTTTTCTAAAAAACCTAACAAAATACTACTAGCCTCTATTGCCTGAGCCAATGTAGGCGTTTCGTCCGCATTTCCTCCATCTGATTCCTCGGAATGTGAATTAAGCTCATCTTCTTGGCTTTGGGTAACCATGTCTACGATTTCGTCTTCAGATATAATAGAAAACGGAGCGACGTCAGAGTTGCACACCATCCACTTTTCGACAGCATCAATCGTACATCCAGACGGTATGGTTATATCTGTTTGTATATCAACAAGGCTATTTAGAGCATCTTCATTATGGGATAGTAAGTTGCAGAGTTGCAGAGTCCCACGAAGCTGCGGCTGCCCACAAAGCTGTCTTAATATTCAAAGATTTAACGAACTCACGTCTGTCATTAGCACCAACAAGTTTTTGAACGATCAGTTTACGGTAGTGACATTTGAAGCTCCGAATTACTCCTTGATCCATAGGCTGAATCAAGGACGTGCAATTTGGTGGGAGATATTTTACTGTAACGTTTTCAGATATCATAGCATTTACATCTGGGTGTGCTGGACAGTTGTCTAATAGTAAAAGTATTTTACAGTTATTTTTGAGACCGATGCGCCGTTGATGTTCCTTTGCTTCTGGTACAAAATTTTGATTAAACCACTCCAGAAATAGCTGTTGTGTTACCCAAGCTTTCTTATTAGATTTATAAATCACAGGAAGGTCACTTTTCCTATTATCATCAATTTACACTTGTGAGTTCCTGCAGCATTTGAACAAACTAGCACTGTGATTCTCTCCCTGGATTCCTTGTACGCTTCAATAGAATATTCATTACCACTAGCCAAAGAACTCTGAGGCAAACACCTCCAAAATAGACTGGTTTCGTCTGCATTGTAGATCTGTTCAGTTGTAAGTTGTTCGTTTTTAATTATTTCATCCAAGTCGTCCACAAACATCGTAGCAGACTCATAATCAGCACACTCCTTTTCTCCCGTAGATTTCAGTCGACGGATTCCATGACGTTTTTTTGAATTTATCCAACCAACCAAATTAATAAGTGCACTCTGAATTCATGTTTAACTTCAAATGGAACATTTTCGACAATCATTTCGCCTGAAGTTCAGAAGCAAATTTCAGTTTAAGTTCATACAATATCTCGATTTCAGTTAACTTACCTGTAATTGGAGTTCCCTTAAGTCTTTCTTGCCGAAACCATTCATATGTTGCGAAATCAACTTTTGGATTTTCGGATGTTTTTAGTGTATATCTGTGTTTAAGGCCAAGCATTGAATCAGTATCGGAGCAAAATTTTAAAATCCGATCTTTGTTTTTTATTAAATCGGATACAGTTTGAATGCCAACTCCATATTTTTCAGACAACATTTTAAAAGGTACTTTACGTTTTGAGTATTCATTAATCAGCTCCATTTTTTCTTTAATTGAAAGAACCTTTCTTGCTCTTTTCGCGGATTTAGTTTTTGACGGTGGCATGATGTAAGGAAAACACGTCTTGACAGATCAAATTTCACACTGATGAATGAATATGAAATTTGATATGAAAATTACACTTTCATGAAAAAGGGGAATCACCGAATTTTAATATGAGAGATGTGTGTGTATTATACGAAAAAACAAACAAGCAGTCACATGGACATGTGCATCACGGATAATAGAGGTAAATCACGGCTAATAGAGGTAAAAAATCAACCACTCAGCTTCACGGTTAATAGATAATCGCGGTTAATAGAGTCACGGTTAATCGAAGTTCAACTGTGTGTGGTTTCTAGAGCGGAAAAAGTAAATCATAGGAGACATTGG
This sequence comes from Polietes domitor, assembly GCA_947397865.1. NCBI lineage: Eukaryota > Metazoa > Arthropoda > Insecta > Diptera > Muscidae > Polietes > Polietes domitor. The sequence goes on from OX377618.1 coordinate 109,186,489, forward strand.
TATGGGAGCTATATAAAGGGTCCTAACGTTTTTTTCAACTATTCAACCGTTGGACTATTATTTGTGGAGTGCCCGAGGCACCCACTTGAATGAAATTATTTTCCATTATTAACCGGAAGGATTGTACTTTCAAATAAAAAAAGAAATTTGAGAAAATATTGAGTAGTTTTTTTATAGCATTTAAAAAAAGTTATTTGGCGGACCATATATCGTCCCCTATAATACAAATAGTGAATGTACACCATTATGTATAATTTTTGAATTACAAATGGAATAATTTTTGAATTTCAAATGAAAACTTTTGAATTTCAAATGGTGTCTTCTGAATTACTTATAACGAGTTTTGAATTACAAATGACGAGTTTTGAATTACAAATGATGTCTTTTGAATTACAAATGTTGTCTTTTGAATTACAAGTGACGAGTTTTGAATTTCAATTGACATTTTTTGAATTTCAAATGGTGGTGTCAAAGTGATATTTTTTGAATTGCAAATGGAATTTTTGAATTACAACTGGTGTCTTTTGAATTTCAAGTGATGTCTTTTGAATTACAATTGAAAAAGGTGTAGTTCAAACATAACGTGCAGCTGGATTTTTTCAAGACCATTTCTAGACATATACGTTAGAGTGGCTTCAAAAACTGTTGTCGATGTTGCCGACTAAAAAGAAAGTTTGATTTGTTTTGCTACGAAAAGTTGCTACAAAACCCACTATAAATGGCAGATTTTTACGATTTTAGTGAATTTTTTGATGAATTTTTTATAAAATCTGCTATATCTTCCTCATTTTTAGTCCAATTTGTGTTTTAAGGAGCTCGTTGGAAAGCTATTGATCGTTAATTGTGATTTTTATTTAACCCATTAAAGACCGAAAATTTTGTCCATCCTGTTGGTCCTGAATGGATTAAATTTGAGGGAAACGCTAAAATATGCGGCAATTTGTACAAAACGTCCATCATTGTCCTATGCAAATCCGCTTTTGATAAAAAATTGCTACATTTCGATGTAAATGCAAATTCTGATGTAAAATGACTTCGGCATTTTACCAATTTTAGTTAACATTAAAGTTCAAGTACTTTTCCCTAATATTAAAATCAAAAGCAACATTAACAGGAGTACATAAGTTTGAGTACATAGCAATAAGATCTAAATAAATAACGATACTTAAGGAGTATTCCCAATATAATATAAAGAAAGCGATAGAATTCAAATCTAAAATTAATTTCCTTCGACGTAGTTCTAAGCGTACCAGTAAATTTAGCTATTAAAACCACAAGAGAAAAATGGAACGACATAAAGGACTATACTACAATACCCATGGACTTATTCATAGAAATATTAACGTTTTGTATTAAAGATACCAGATATTTTAAATATGATGACTAGACAGCGGATTTTTATGCAAATCCCATTTTTAATCCATATTTGTGTAGAATATGGATACCGTAATGCCATATATGTTAATATAAAATGGGTTATATCGTTTTTTTAATTTTCTTATCATGAAAATCATTTGTGTAAAGTCGGCATTCAAAAATATGATTTTGCTGTCTAATGATGACAAGGTGTACGAGCAGCGAAAAGAAATGCCCATGGGAACACCAACTTCACCGATTATTGCAGACATTATAATGGAAGAATTACTAGACGCCTCTATGCAGAAGCTGATGATGAAGCCAAGACACTTAGCAAAATATATAGACGATTTATTTGGTATTGTGAAGAAAACAGAAGTACAACACACACTAAATGTATTAAATTCTTTCAATAATCAAATACAATTCATCCGTTATCATCGATAAAAGAATGTTATACGGATGAGCAAAAATCAATTTATTGAAACAGAACGGTAAACAATTTCTTGTATTGCAAAAAAATGCAAGAGTTTGTAACTCCTTTGTTGCTACCGCTTTTGTGACATAGAAACGGAGAATTCTCGATGCAGTGGTTAACCAACGAGAAAGATTGAGTCGACCAGGCTTCAGGTTGCTAGCTACAGGTTACATATCATAAAGATATTTTGATCTCCACGTACATTCCACCCATCTACGTTTCGAGGCATTTCTCCCTTCGTGATCGTTTTAAAATTAAGTTCAACCTAATAATGACCTATGAAATGGTTTGGCGGATTAGCAACTTACCGGAATAAGTTCGCAATTATGCAACGCTTTTCCAATTTCAGTTGGTCAGGTATGTGGCCCACTTGCTTTTCCCAGTAGATTTTTTAAGAGGGCTGTAAATGACAATTCTTTAAAGTGGAAAAAACACACAAACCACTGCAAAGGTCGCACTAAGTGTCTCTCCATTGAACATATTGCTCCATTGTGTTTGCCCGCATTTACGCTTGTTCCCTCGAAATTTACTACTTCAATGGTACTGTATGTGATCTGTATAGCAAAGTTATGTGATCTGCCACTACTTTATATTGCGTAATTCCCCATTGATTTCAATTTGCTTCATTGATTGCTCTCGTTTATCATCGAAAGAATCCCCTGGAGTAAATTATTACGTTTTATATTTTTTATATTTTCACCCTCTCTTTTTCGGTTTTGTGCCTGCCTATAACAATATTTGGAATTTGTAAATCATTTAACAATGATGTAGCTAATTTAGCCCCAAAGCGACTAGATACGTTCGCCCGATCTAAAGCTGCACAGAAATTATTTGGGGAAATATTCCGAACATTTGGTCTTGTGACGGTAAAGATTGTCTTTCATAATGACTTTCTGTACAGCTGTCACTGTTGTTATCAGAATTATAACCATCGGATTCTAATAAATCAGTAGGTTGGTCAACGCCAATATTATATTGTGTGTCCGAATTCAGTGTGAGCAGTCTTGAACTAGATTGATCCACATACAATTTTCAGACATTCGGCTATATTTGCTTCTCCACCGGACATGTACAACTTCTTTTTAAAATAAGTGGCCATTTGCACGAGGAAATAAAAAACAATTTGTTCTATTCAGAGTCTTTGAAATGTGATGTGTTATTTATTATAAAGGATGGTTAAATTGTAAGGCCGATGTTGAATGTGAACCACACCGAAACGTCAAGTTTTCTTCTGCATTTCATTTGACAGTTCTCAATTGCAGACTAACTCAATTTGATCCATGGAAAGATGCACAATCGAGCAACGCATTAAAGTTATTCAGGCTTATTATGAAAATGGGCGATCAAATCAAAATGCATATCGTGTACTTCGTGATTTTTTCGGTTAATTTAATCACGCCGCATTTGGGCGAATAATAATCCAAGAGTGATTGTCGAAAAACCAATGCACAAAAGAGTGACTGTTTGGTGCGGTTTATGGGCTGGCGGCATCATCGGGCCGTATTTTTTCCAAAATGAGGCCGGTTAGGCAGTTACTGTGAATGGTATTCGCTATCGTGAGATGATAACGTCGATAAGCCGTACACCTTATTTATTTATTATTGTTGGTATTTCGGCTGCTTTCTTTCCACAATCTTTGAACATCATTTATCACATTGCTATAGCATTTAGAGAATCCGAGCGCCCTATTATTATTTTGCGATCTTTTCCAAAGCAAGTGTTGATTCACACACAGGGGTCAAATCACGGCATTCGAAAACGAGAATGTCACGATCGAAAAGTGCTTTTATTTATTGTAAAAAGGGTATACATTTGAACAAAAATTATACAAAATCTAATTAGATTATTGGAGACTATTGAAGTCTTAATCTCGACATCCTATTTGTTTTTGTTGGAAATTTCCACTTCTTTCTTTCATTGAAATTAAAAATTGATTTCGATCGTAACTTCTCGATATCGGGTCCCGTGATTTGCCCCCAACTCGGTACATAGTTTACATTTATTGAATTCAGATGGAGTGGACATCTTTTATATGATAATGAACAGTGTCAATTCCACAGGGTGATAAAGACTACTAGCTATAAATTGTAATTGTCAGAAATTCTATCTGTCAATCATTGACAGAAATCGCCCAGCTCATATTGCCAATAGACTTGATTCATACAAGCGATTCAGCAAATTGAATCCTCAAGAGGCTTAGTCAAACTTAAAATTAAGTATCGCTATTTATTTAGATCTTATTGCTATGTACTCAAACTTATGCTTTTCTTTTAATGTTGCTTTTGTTTATAATATTGAGGAAAAGAATATGAACTTTATTAATATGTATTAACTGAAATAGATATTTTTAATGGCGTTTTCGCATGCTTGTTTTTCATATTATTATTAATTATTTGAAATCACTTTAGCAACTGTAACTACTTATGAGATTGCAGGCTAATATAAATCAACAGCAGTTTGATGTCTAAAAGTTGTTGTTCTATAAATTGTTGATAGCTATCAAATCTTATATAACGACTGACAAAAAACCAAACTCTGATACAAAATGTAGAAGTCATTTTGCATCAGAATTTGTATTTGCATCGAAATGTATCAATTTTTTACCAAAAGCTGATTTGGATAGGACAACGATGGATGCTTTGTACAAATTGTCGCATATTTCCCTCCGCCGTTTCCCTCAAATTTAACACATCCAGGACCAACAGTATGAACAGTACGGATATTATAAAAAAAATGCACCAAAGTCGTAAAAAAAATCTCATTTATACGGGGTTATGTAGCAACTTTTTCATATGGTTAGATAGCGCTAAGGCCAGATTTTAATCGCAAGCGGCTTTTTTCGAAATACCATTCACACCGTGAATTTTATTCAAGAAAACCTTGTTTTTAGAGTTTATTTTGATCGTGTCCAGCTCACGAAGGCACAATGACAAAAGCGAAATATTTTGAGAGAATGCTTAAAACAAATCAAACTTTCATTTTAGGCGGTCCTTCACAAAAGAATCCACTCTAATATATGTATGTGTGCATGGTTGTCCTCCTTTCTGTTACCAAACAAAAATTTCCTTTGTAAGAAGAAATAACTTGCTCGAAATAGCTGGAAAAATTAAATCACCAATCAAACAAGACAAGAAAAAGCTAATAAGAAACTAATTTATAACATCAGCTATAATGAACCTTTAGCGATATCAATAACGAATCTCAATATATATTTCTTACACACATTTCTTACCACATATACAAATTTCACGGAGCGTTGCTCATAGTGCAAATTCAAAATTGTACAGTCAGTCCGAATTGCTGTTTTGATACTTATGCAAAAATTAATGCTTCGAATATTTGTAATGCAACGATTGCCCTCAATATGGTAGATTCGTGCTCCACTTCAATTTCCATACAATTCTATTTCAAATGGAATAGCACATTGGGTGGAGTAATAATCGATCGCTATTCCGCCAACAAAACACAAAGAATACCTGCAGGTGTTTAACCTGATTTGTTTGCATCTACAGCCAGGCTTGCCAGATGTGGGGATTTGTCCCCAACCATGGGCATTTTATGATGGTCAAAATAAAAAAAAAATGAAATGGGGACAAGGGATAAAAATTAAATTAAAGAGGCTCCAAACAACACACCAGCCTACACATCACGATATATACAGAAATATGCTGGAAAATTTTTATTTTTACACGAAATGTTTTTGTTCTTATTTTGCTTTCTAGTTCCCATTTCCAATGATTCAAAAATATGAGATATACAAACAGTACACACTAAAGTACTTACATACATACACACACAGTACATACTAAAATATCAAGTAAAAATATACTAAAATTAATTGAAGTGGCGTAAAAATTATTGAAACAATTAAATTAAATTGGAATTTATTAAATTTATGTTTATTTTTTAATCGAGTACTTACTCAAATCAAGTAAATTATACCCAACATTAATTTTATTTACTCATTTAACGCTTTCATGCCCTATGATGCATTACGATTTTAAGAAGCGTCCTGTTACTCATGTCCTGTATGAATTAGAACCCTTATTAAAAAGCAAATGCTGGCATAAGACGGTTAAACTACAAACGTGCAAAAATTGAGTAAAATTTATAGACTCCATTTTAATATGCTACAGTATAAACAAATTAATGTATGCGGCAATTGCAATAGTAGATCACAGTTTCGTTGTATATAACGAAATGTAAAATTAAAACTGATATAACTTCTATACGGATGCCATTTCTATCACCAAACAAATTTGCACATTTTGTTGTATACGTCACCTTTTGGGAAATATTTTTTCCTTATGGAATATACGTCAAAATGTGGTGAAAAAAATGCACTCAGTTTTTTCTCCGAACTTATCTTCACGTATTTCCACTACAATTATTCAGCACTTAACATACGTGAAAAATGTTCGCATTCTTAACATAAAGCTAAATTCAATTTCATAAATATGGACGATTATTTTTATTTTATTTATTTATTTATTATGAATTACAATACAAAGTAAATTTATATTATAATTTTGGGTCCAGGGATTGAGCCGGGTGACTAAGACCATTGTAGCCAGTTGTTGCAGCGACAGACCAGATCCTCTGGTGGGAATCGAACCCACGACCCCCAGGCTGATAGTCGAGCACGCTACCAACTCGACTACCGGGACGCTGATTATTTTTATACGATGTCCGTCCGTATGTCCATTGAAAAAAATTCTAGCATATGAATAAAACATCGGTTGGGAGAAATCGGTCCAGGGGAAAAAGGTTACCCTAACAAGGACAGCTAGAAACGTCAACATGAATGTACATACGTCTAATTGCGTAGACACGTACATTAAAGTGATTTTTGAAATTTGTACTTTTAGTATCAAAATGGGGAAAGGTAAAAAAACCAGACTGGCTCTAACCATCACAGTATATTTGCACAATTTATAACTTTTTCCCATTTTTACCGTAAAAGTAAAAAATTTCAAATTTTAAGAAATTTTCCTATTTTTGCGTCTAAGCAATCAGAACCGAATTTCATGATTCTATCTGCGGTCATTTGGTTGGTACTATTTTTATCCGTTTCCCATATTTCCCCTTTAAAATTGCGAATTTCGCAAAATGGGTGATTCCAAAATAAATCGACACAACAAACAACATTTTTGGCCCCGACTCCTTTTGATTTCTATAAAATTTCTCTTCGTTGCTGTGAATTTTTTGGCGTCAAACTTTTTGCAATATTTAGTGTAGTTTGTATTTTATGATTCGTCAAAGTTGACAATTTACAGTGTTTCTAGAAAAAGATGGATTATTTTAAGATGAAGGTAATTCCAACAGAAAACGACCCAAAAACCATAGTTTTGGATTTTCATACCCTTCGATTTTGATGAAATTTAGTGCATACATTCCACTAGTGGTTGCGGGTAATATACCGTTTACCGCAGCTCATAGTAGTGCGTGGTTTAAGTTTTATAGTGGTCCAAAGTTGGCTATCTCGGGGTTTTTTTGGAAGAGATGGCTACCTTATACATATCATAACTTTGGATCGCGTTATCAGATCTTAACGATATTAATACCATCTGAATGATTTACACCTCCTCTTTCCGAATCTGTACGACAATATACAATGTCCTTTTGATTCAATTACTCCAAAAATTAAAAATAATTTTAATCCTTGAATATCTTGAACAACCATATCTTTAACTTTCTTTATTTTGTTTTGTATTTTAGCTTAAGTTATTATGCAAAGCTAATTTAAAAAAGCTGAAATTTCGTTATTTCAATATATAAACTGGAAGGAAAACTGCACATAAGCTGTTACAATACCTCCGTGCGACACGCTTTCCCTCCTAAGAACGAGACTATATAGAACTGAAACTATAGGTCACTAATAGCAAAACTGCATATTTTTTATTCGTGGTCGTTTGTCCTTTTTAGAGGACTTTTATTTTCAAAAGGATATAGTTGTTTTAATAATTTAGTTTCGTACTTGTGCGTGCCATAGAATGACGATATGGGTATTGAATGAAAGAGAAGAATATTTTTTAAAAATACTTCAAACGTCATGTTTCTATCTGTATTATTTCACCATTTAAAATTTTCCCTTCGTCTATCCACTGAAAGAACAAAATTTCACAACTTTTTTCAAGAAAAACATGTATTATAGAGTTTTTTCGAACGCGTCCAGCTCACTAACGGATAATGATAAAAGCGAAATATTTTGGGAGAACCCGTAAATCAAGTGAATCTTTTAGTTGGGAACATCGTCATCGACATTTAAATCGGGGACATCGACAACTTTTATTTTGAAGCGACTCTTATGTATATAGATGTGAATGAAAAATGTTGGCCTTGTTGAAATAACGCAATACTATTGGAAAAGCAGCCGCAATTTCTTAAACTATGGCCAGTGGCCATTGGCCACCCCACTCTGAATTTGTGATATTTTAGGGAGAATAATATAAGCTAAAATACAAAACAAAATAAAGAAAATTACAGATATGTTTTTCAGGATATTCAAGGATTAAAATTATTTTCAGTTTTTGAGTCCCTGGACCATAAGGACATTGAAATGTTCATGAAGATTCGAAAAGAGGAAGTGTAAATCTTTCAGATGGGATAAATATCTTTAAAATCTGATGACGTGATCCAAAGTTATGTTATCGATAAGGAAGCCATCTCTTCCAAAAAACCCCCGAGATAGCCAACTTTGGACCACTGTAAAACTTAAGCCACGTACTATTTTGAGTTACAAAATCGATGATGGTCGAAATCCATGTTGGGCCGAAATATTGTGGAATTACCCATGAGTTATATTTTGCAGACATTATCGGATTATAAAACCTTAGGTATCATCGGCAAGGCCTTGACGTCTGCTTTAATGGTATATTAAATTATGCATGTCCTGGCAGAACAAGGATGTTGAAAATATCAAAATATCCCTTATCCTTGAATATCCTTACATAACGTCATCTGGATTTTTTGGAAAATGTTTTCCAAAAAAGCCCATCAGTTTCTGTAAAATGTATCAAAATTTCAGAATGGGATCGGAAGATATAAATATTTTTGTGAGGTGTGGACTATTTTATTGTTTTTGCTTTAATGCAACTTTTGTAACATTAATATTGTATAATAACATATATTAGGAGATTTTGAAAATTTCGGTCTTCGTACTCATCTGGACGTTTGGATAAAATACCAGGATCGAAACTAACTTAGTTTATAATATAAAGATTACCTAATCTTAGTTAGATCAATATGATTTTTTATGTAGACATATTTACTAAGGTGAAGTACAACAACTTATGTATTTGTTTTTTTTTTTTTTCAAAGTTTTATTTCTTTATTTTATAATGTAATATGTGTTGAATTCCATTGACTGTGAGAAGTATCTAGTCTGCACTTTTCCAATGCTGAGTGGACAGATTGCGTTTTTGGAACAGGTTTCAATTGCAGACACATTTTGGTAAGTTTTTCTTCTTCCTTTATGTACTCTTCATTTGGAACGAAGATAAAATTCATATTTTTAATGTTTTCTGTTGCCCAATTATAAAGGGTGATTTTTAAAAGCTATAGGAAAGTTTTTCAAATAAAAAAACACATAAAATTCAGAAAAATGCTTCATGCATTCATCTTTATTTGAATCGATAGTACGGTCCATATAATTTAATGTTTGAAGATTATTTCATGCAAATGTTGACTTTGACTGCGCCTCAAATGGTCCATCCGCTTAGTCCAATTTTGGCATTTCCTCGTTTTTGAGTAACAGAGGCCCAATTGCTGCGAACGGCGACGAATCGATAATTGATGGCCGTCATTAACACTGGCCGATACAGCTGCGATATTTTCTTCAGTTCGCACTCTACGTAAGCGTGTTGGTGGTTTAATGTCCAACAATGTAAATTTGGTGCGAAATTTAGTCACAATAGCCCGAATAGCCGCTTCAGTGGATCGATTAAACTGACCATAAAATTGAAGAAGTGCGCGATGAACTTTCTTAACAGAGCACGCATTTTGATAATAAAATTCAATACTTTGCAAGCGTTGTTCATTTGTAAGACGATTCATGGTTAAATTATAGACCAAACTGAAGATGTTTGACAGTGAAACAAAACACGAAACGTGCGTCAGCTGTTTAAACCAGTGTTGCCAAAAAGATAATAGCTAAAAAACACCCTTTTACATTGAAAAGGGTGAATTATTGGCACTGTCGATACTCTGGATACTTGCCCGTGTTGGGAGCTTATTAAGTGTGCCACCGAGTCCATCACATACATTTTTACCATGAGCTGTACAAAAATAGTTCCGTTCAGCTTTTATTCCAAATTTATTTTCATGACACGTCAGGTTATATATATTATTTTTGTTTTTATATTGACTGGCTGATCCATCGGAAAAGTAATATACATTAGAAGGCGTTTTTATACGTTCTTTTATGAAACTTATGCATTTTTTCAGGAACAAATTCACTACAATCGTGTTATGTTTCATTATATCACTTATTATTATAAAATTTGAGAATTCTGTTAGTTCTTCACTTCGATAATAAATACCGAAGAGTGATTGAACTGCATCTTGAATGACAAAACTGTAATTTTCGGCAAAGTCTAAAACAACCAACATTTCGTCTGACTTTAAATTTTGTTTTGTTTTGCTGAAATATTAATTTTGTTGTTTTGTTCTGAATGAGTGCATTAGTAATTTAGGCAATCGGTCTAAAAAACTATCTATAAAATCATCAGCACTCTCTAATTTGATTTGATCTGTCCGTGTTTGTCCATAAATTATACTGTACAATTTCTATTTCGTGTCTGTCAAAGAAATTTTGTAAAATAGGTCTAAGTCTGTCAAAGCTGGGACACTTATCACACTCAGCAAAATAACATTCCGGCAACGGGTCTTTGCATATTCCAAAATTAAGCCAGGTAATCAAAGTAGTTTTGAGAATCGTAATCTTTTTTGAAAACGCCTTCACACATTAATTTTACATTCTGGTGGATTGCACAACACACATACTGAGTGAGTTCCGGTACTACAAGCTAGCACACATTGCTTTGGTCGCAACGAAGCAAATTTAGAAAATGTTCTTTAAATTCAAAATATAGCTTTTTCAAATTCATCATGAGCAAACGCTTTTGGATTTGAGTTCGCAATCCATCAATCTGAATGAATTTAAAATCAATTAAAATAATTTTAATTAATCTGCGCGTACCTTTATTGGACATACCTTTATTGATTTTAAATCTTTTTTCTCCGGCATAATTCGGCTGTATTCATCCTTGCAGTAAAAGTTTTCTACCATCTCCCATCGATATCTTCACTATTGCTTTTTGTATTAGCACTGCTTTTTGTATTAGCTCGTGTTTTCCGTATTGAGTACATAGAAGCAGATGGTAGTTCGTTCTTAACCTTTCTGATGGACCAGTCACTTGGTAAAACTTGCAAACATGCTGACTTTATCGGATCTATCATGTAGTTTTTGTACGGCTTCCATAGGGACACTGTCATTTGATTCTGGCTCCAACGAATCCTCTTCATACCCAAAAATATATTGCTTTCCACACTACGTTTTTTAAATCAAATAATTGTTCCATTTAGTAAAAGTAAGCACTGGTTTAAGCAATTTAATGCTACTTCTTTGGGTACAAAGTCGCTGTCGACCTTGCGTTCACTTTCATTTTTCTTATCTCTCTACAATGTATTATCATTAGGTATAAGTTCATTGTGGACCTGGTGTTCGTTTTCATGTTGCCTCTGTTTTTTCTAGATATTTTAATTCTACAACTTGAACAAATTCTGGAATTCGGATCAGTGTCTCGCACCCAATTTGGAAGACTTGTTAAATCAGAAACCTTAGTTTTTGGATGGTTTATGTTCAAGGGATTAAAACACACTTTATTTCCGAAGGCATTCATTTCAATAAACTTGTAGTTATTCAACTAAGCAAAAACATTCTTCTAAATGAAGACCTATGTCACATGGCTAAAGATAACTCTCGGTGAACACTGGTTTAAGTGATTTCTCGTGACTGCTCACTTTTTTCAAGCACTAACTTAAGTTACAGTTTTGAATATCACTGTATAAGCTAAAGTGATGAAGACTATATAATATACATAAAAATATAATTATTCATTGTAAATATATGAAATAGAACAATAATCTGCAGACTGAGTTTTTGAAATAGACTCGACTTGTAATAGTTGCATTATCCGAGGTATCACTGTATGTTCTCATCATCATTCATTGGTTAGAAATACCAGATGAGTACGTAGACCAAATCTTGTCAAAATAACTGATCTTAAAATAATGCATCTTTTTCTAGAAACACTGTAAATTGTCAACTTTGACGAATCATCAAATACAAACTACACTAAATATTGCAAAAATGTTGACGTCAATTCGTCAATTCGCAGCAACGATGAGAACAAACGAGCCAAATTGTATACAAATCGGGTGGCCTCGGGTCCACGACTGTGTCGAAAATTTTTGGAATTACCCAAATCCCTTTATTTTGCGTGTCGACGCAATTAGAGGGATGTACAAACCGTATATCGTTATTCTAACTGTAGCGATTGGTTGGTACCATTTGCATCCCACTATCCATTTTATCTCTTTGAAAGAAAAAATGGGAAAACTATGTTTTTTTGCGCATCAATGCAATCAGAAGAATGTATACTCCGAATTTCATTATTCTAGGTTAAAAGGTAAAAGTACGAATTTGGAAAAAATGCTTTGCCACAAAAATTACCAATATTTTATTTCTTTTTTTGATTTCTAACGGCACTTTTTAAGAATAAAAAAAGAGTGTCAACGTCCAGTGGAGAACTGCGCGAAAATATAAACAAATTTCAGAAGTAAAAACAAGTAAATAAGAAGTTTCAAAATACTTTTACCAAAAATAGAAAAAAGTTAGTGGTATTAACCTCAATTTAAAATCTCGAATTATGGTGTTGTTTTTATAATAAGCTTATTTTTTTTTGACCGTGTCTTTTGTCCTTCTATATTAACTGTACTTATATTATATTAACTGTATTAAACAGCTGATTTGCGACCCATTTTTAATTTTTGCTGTCAGCTGCTACAGCTGAGCAATAGTGGTGTCTACATGTTTTTGACATTTTTCAATTTGTTTCTTCGCAAATTTGCGATTATCGGCGGAACTTTTGATCTGACAACATTTTCATTTCACACAACACGTAAGCCTATGCGAATTAAAGGTCAGAAAATAGTGATGCGAAAGTGAATGACTAGCTAGCAGATTTTCTTTCGACCTCGTGGGTTAGACAGTGGTGATGCAAAAGTCTCCAGATCACAAAAAACGTTGGTTTAGGTACCACTCACACTTGCACTCTTCAAATAGGACCAAACAGCTTAGATTAGCATAGGTGGTTCCGAATGGTGAGTCCGCTACTGATATTGCGCAACGCATATTTGAAACCGATAACGGAAACAAAACTATTATTTTTTAACTAGTCTTGTTTATAAACTATATTTGCAGAATCAATACAGAGACAAAGAGAATTGTTGAGGAATGTGTCTCCAAAATACAACTCTGCTTTGAAATTACATTTCACTTTTTCCTTTTACTCTAGATACTTGTGAATTTGTACAGGACAGTCTTGTTCGATCAGTCAGTTCACAAACTGTTGGAAAATACTTCAATAAATACTAAAATCTAATCAAAGTAGTTTTAATTCGCACATACATCCTCGACGGGCTTTTAATGCATTGGGTTCTGGACATGCCATTACAGTACCAAAGTAATTGGAAAGGGTAACAGGAGTTAGCTTTTGAGGATAACAAGTGGTAAATGTGGCAAAGAAATTAAACAAGTGGAACGGCGGATAAAACAGGACACAACGAATCAAGTTAGCTGAAACTGGTGGAAACTCAAACAATTGCTAAAAACTACATCTAAGAACACTGCTATAAAATTTCAAAAAGTAAACATTTCGCAAATAAAAATAAAAGAAATAATACTGTAAAAACTCTGAAACATCTAACGTGGCGTTTGCGTTATATTTCAAAATGTTAAAAGTAATTGAAATTACCTTCAAAACAAGGTGTAGCACATTAAAATGGGTAAAGTATTTCAGGAGTTACAGGCGATTGAATGATCACACATTAAAAAAATCGTAGTTTTTTCCCCCAAAATAAGCACAAAATATATTTATTTGAAGAATACATACATCAAATTTGAAAGCAATCCAAGCTATCAAAAATCGTACCGCTAGGCATGGAATAACTCATATGTATGAATGTATATAAAATAAAGGTTAGTTTTGGTAGAATCAAATGAAAGTAGGAAAGTTCTGCATCGATTTCATTGACATTTTCACAGTATGTTCTGCAACGTCTGGGGAAGGTCTATGATCTTATTTAAATTAACTCCATCAATGTTTAGATTCTAAATTTTCTGATTATATAAGCGCAGTAACATTGTCTAAGTGTGCGTGTGATAAATGAGAAACCTGTGCGTTTAGTTGGATACACATACAGAGAGAGATCATTAGTCATTTTGCAGGGAAAGTTTTTGGGGATCGCTCTTTGTCTATCTGTATTTGTTGTTGTTGTTGCAAGCATAATATGATTACTGCAAACACAATTGAAGACATCATAATTTCCAGCCATATAAGGAAATTATAATTGTGAGTAATCATAACATAGTTGTAGCTAAACATGAAATGCTAATAACCGTCGCACTGTGGTCATTATTTTGAGATAGCGGCCAAAACTCCTTTTGGTTTTTGTTCTCCGATTTTAAAGTTATTAGACTCATATGAAAGTAGACAGTAGTAAACCTCGGGTGCCAAAAAATTAGAACTCTATTTTAACTATTTCGCTGAGAACAGGGTGGTCAAAAATGGGCTTTTTCAGAATTTAGTAATTATGATATTTTTAGTTAATTTTTAAAGTTAAAATGATCATAACTTTTTTGTTTTTCAAGATTTTTGGACGAAATAAATTTTGTGTTGTAACTTAACTTATTTCCTATCATTGGTAGAAAAAATTGAAGCTCTACTGTTTTCAGAACAATTTAAATATTTTTTTTAAAAAAGGTCTAATTTATCGGAAATTTCCTACTTCATAGAGCACAACTCCTGTGAGTCAAGCTGAGTCAAAACACAAATTTACTATTTTGTAGTCCTAACCCTCCCCTACATTCCTATATATACATGTCCATGCATCGGGACTGCACTTTTTGAACTACAGCAATTTTTCTGACCCAAGGTAAGATATTCGGTACAAATGCACGTCATATTTTTTGAGAAGTTATTTGTATGTGAAAGTGGCTATTATGCATATATTTTGATGAAATTTTGTACAAGAGTTCTTATTGACCCAAAAAATAATTCTGTTGAAATTAGGAGAATTTGGCCCATATTTGGACCTAGTCCACATAGAAGGGTGTATCAAAAATTTGACAAAAATGACAATAGAATCTGACAACATTCGCTTTGCTTACAAACCAAATAGAACATTAAATTCAATTTTTACCAACATTAACGACAAAACACAACGAAGAGAACATTAGAAACGAGAATGAAAGAACATAAAATGGACATCACAAAAATGAAAGAGACAACAGCACTGTCACAACTTAGTGCTATCCAGTGCACGAAAACAAACGAAACGATTGACGTACATATCATCCAAAGTCATTATTATTCATTATTGTTTAAACAATGGCTAAATTCAGTTATAGTGTTCTATCTGATATATATTTTGAACGGAAAGATGAAAACGACATTATTTTACATATAATGAATAATCCATTCTTCAAAATATCCGACAAACAAGAAATTAAAATTCATAAGTTAAAAATAAAAAACTTTTTAAATACTTTAAGAAAACGGTACAATCAATGTTCCAGAAACAAGAAATTGTTTTACTCACGCAACCAAGAATGGCTAAGAAATAAACTTATTTTTGAAAAGCCATCAGTAACTACCACGGAAACTGGAAAAGGTGGTCGACCAGCAAAGCCAATTGATAATTGTAGTGAAAGATCACGAAGACGCAAGCTTAAACATATCAATGAAGAAGTTTCTTGTAGCATCATAAAGGATTCATTTTTGCATCAAATTCAACCATCGAAAACTAAAAAGAGTAAAATTGCTATCATTGAAAAAATAGTGGAAGCAAGCCCCAGACGCACAAAAAGGATTTTAGAAAGTATGCCGACACCAACTGAAGAAAATAAATTTACTCCAGAAGAAGCATTTGCACTATTTTTGGATTTGAAAATGACTAAAAACCAATATACAGAATTGCGGAAGCGAACCAATGAAAAAAATTGTGGAATTTTTCCATCATATCGAGATTTAGTTTCTGCCAAAAAAGATTGCTTACCTTCACCAACTGCTATTAGTGTAACTTCAAGTTCAGCAGAAATAAAATTGCAGGATCTTCTTGAACACACTGCAGAACGATTATTAAAGACATTTGATGCTGACTATTTAAAGAAGTTTAAAAATTGCAGCATGACTTTAATTTCTAAATGGGGATGTGATGGGTCCTCTGGCCAGAAACAATACAAACAATGTAATGCGGAAAATTCATCAGATGCCAATTTATTCATGATTTCTTTCGTTCCATTACGTTTAACAAAAACTTATATTGGTTCAGAGCCGTCAACTAGTAGAGCTGCAGAGATAGATGTATGGAAGAATGAAATTCCCTCGTCAACAAAATTTTGTAGACCAATAAAGTTTGCTTACAAAAAAGAAACTAAAGATGTCATTACTGAAGAAGTTGGCAAAATAAGAGATGCAATTAAAGAACTTCAACCAGTGATATTTGAATTTAATGACCAATGCATCGAAGTTAACTTTAAAATGTCACTTACAATGATCGATGGAAAAGTTGCACAAACTTTAACCGAAACAAAGTCTTCGTCAAGCTGCACCATATGCCAAAAAACATCAAGTCAATTGAGCCAACCACCAACACAAGACGATAGTTTTAATGAAGCATATGAATTTGGAATGTCACCTCTTCATGCTAGAATTCGTTTTATGGAGCATATTCTTAAATTGGGATACGATTTGGAATTTGGCCCGTAGGCGAAACAGTGAGAAATAACAAAGAAAATTTGGAAAAAAGAAAGCAAAAAAAAAGATATTCAAGAAAAATACCGTGAGATATGCCTTATAATTGACCAGCCAAAGCAAGGAGAAGGAAATTCTAATGATGGAAACACAGCAAGGAGATTTTTTTCCGATCCAGAAACTGCAGCTTCAATAACTGGAGTAGATTATGATTTAATACGACGATTCCAAATCATATTAGAAGTTATAGCTTGTAGCAAAAAGATAGATGCAAAAAATTTGGTCAGTATGCTAATGAGACAGCAACCCTTTATAACCAAAAATATTCTTGGAGACATATGCCAACCACAGTTCACAAAATTTTGTTCCATGGGGAACAAATAATTCAGCACAATATGCTTCCAATTGGAGATCTCTCAGAAGAAGCGCAAGAAAAAAGGAACAACGACTGCAGATTCTTTCGCGAGCACAATACAAGAAAAATGTCCAGATATTGTACTAATGAAGATCTTATTAATATTTTGTTGTGCACATCAGACCCACATATGTCCAGTATTCGACAAAAATGGAAATCAACCTCATTAGAGTTAGATGAAGAAGCTAAACAACTACTGCAAAATGAAAATCAAAGCTATTTGGAAGAAATTTTTACTAATATTGTTTAATTAACACTAGTTTAAAGATTATAATTTGTTTCTAATTTTAGTATAAATTTTTATTAATACATTTAAATAAAATATATGTGCACTTTAAATCAATAGTAAAAGTTTACTTAAAATTTTATCGATGTTGTGTTCTGTATATAATATATCCAAATGGTATTGTTGGGAATTTCAGTGTTACTTTTCAGTTTAATCCTCACAAGAATTAGCTTTCTTCCACAAAAACCAACCTTTGGCCCCTGTGAATATTGAGACTAAATAAATGTCAGGGGCCAAATGTTGGCATTTTCTAACCAAAATTAAGTTTAGGAATAATAAATAAGTATTGGTTGTAAAATACGATTGAAGAAAATAAGAAATTATAAAAAATATACCTATTTAAAATGTCAAAATATTCAACTTTTACATGGAAACTCAACAAAAAATTAAAATGCATTTTTAACTCCACATTACTTACGTTCCTATCAGTCGACTTTTACGTTTGAACACGCAAATTGAAGCTTAAAGTCCCTCCTATTGAACAAAACAAATTGCGTAAAAAAATACCAATCCGGCCAAAAGTTATACAGTTTTGACCGCTATCTCGCGAAATTGACCACTGTGCGTCGCTCTCACAAACGACAGAGAATTTAAGTCAGTGAAAGTTTTCTTAACAATGTCGATAAAGAAACACATCATAAAATGTATGAAACATGTTTCATAAAGCACAAATCAATAAAAAGTGTCATACATTTTATGAAACATTTCTTAGAAACTATGAAATGCAGTTCTTCATTCGATGAACTTTTGTCAAACAAGTTCAATATTTTTCATAATATGATTTATGAAAATTTTCATAGATTTTATAATGAAACTTCATTAATTTTATGAAAAAACTCACTTGCCGAATTTGCGTTTAAAAATCGCACCAAGTAATAAAGTACACATGTCATCTTACAAACATCTCATTGAGTTGCATATGTAAGTATGTGTATATACAGGTATAGTTACCCAACAATACTTCTGCCGTGCCAACGCTCATTTGTTTTAGTTTTTTTTTTCAAGTAATAGATGTCACCGTGCCATTTGTAAATAAATTTGCATTATATTAAATATAGATGCAAAATGGTCCAGTTCAATTCAAATATGAAATTTTTATAAAAAAATTGTATGAAACATTTCATTTTATTTATGAATTTTTCATACATATTAAGAAAAAAATCACTAAATTTATGAAAAACCTTTTATGAAATCGCGTCATAAATATTATTATTATGAAGGAAAATTCTTTCAGTGTACATTACATCTCATTGCTATTGAAGTCACAATCTGATGGACAAAATTAAAAATAACAATGAACGTAAAAGTATTGAAATGGTGTAATTACATAATTTCCTTACTTTACAGGGGAAGCAAGGCCTTAGTGAAACCTGAATAACTATAGACATGCAAAAAGTATTATTAAAAAATTACTATTTTTTATTTTCAATGAAGATACATTCAGAAAAATAACATTCCTAAATTTGAGTAAAATCCATACTACAATTTAGTTCAACAATTTTACTCCAGTTCAGTAAAATTTCCCTTAACAGTAGGAAAATTAACTAAGTATGGGCAAAGTTTCCTTCTTTCAAAGCCATAGTAAATAGTTCATTTACTAGAAATAGGGTAGTAAATTTACTTTTATTGTATCTAACAAAAATTGTTACAATTGAGTAAATTCATACTTTTAAGTAAGAAAAAATCAGAAATTTTTTGTATTTTCCTAAAATTACTGAAATTTATGCCGAGTTCTTCATACATTTAAGTATTAATGAACTTATAAAAAATGACTTGAAATTTTTTATAAAATTCTTGAATATTAATCTAAGAAGCAATTAAATACTCCAAGTATTAATCTAAACAACCACTGCGAAGGCGCCTATCTTGCCTTCGCAGCAATCATGGAATATTAGCCCAACTCTTTATGGCAGAGGTATCATGCAACTTTTGAGAAATATTTCATGTCGTCTTGCAGTTTTGCATACACTGAAGCAAAACCATTTGTTTGCATATTTTAGTTAAATTGAACTTATTGTAATCTCACTTTTTTCCTTGTATCAAGTAACATTTTTCTCAGTTTAAGTAAAAATTTATTTGTTTTAAGGAAATATAGTAAATTTCAGCAAAATTTTACTTAGATTTAGTAAGAAGGGTTTGAGAAAAATTTAACTAGAAACAAATTAAAATGATGTACTACTTTCAAGGGAAAGTTTGAACTTGATATGAACGTCCATTCTATATTAAGTCATCGATCCTAGTCTTAGTAAATAAATGACTTAATATAGAAAATGTAATTTGATTCATGAATATTTTCCATATTTTTTAATCTATTCGTTTGTTTTACTTCGGTAATCATATTTGATTTGAACTGGGATATTGTCCTGGCTGAAGACTATATTTTCTCTATATTTTCTAGAATGCAAATTTATTTACAAATGGCATTGTGATATTTATTACTTGACTGCACGATACCACTATTATGATTTCCGGGCTGTGAAAGCCTTCACTGGGTGGTTTCGCACTGATACCAGCTTTAATGTATAATTAGAGCCTAGGCCTACTTTGTGACCTGAGTTTGTCCATGCCTAGATTAGCAGCTGACCATCAAGAAGGATTATTCTGAAAGTCACCGTCAGCCTGAAAGAAATTAGTAGAATCTTATCCATTTAGGGCAATTATTCGTATTAATAAATTCCATTCCCTCCCATTCTTTTAAAATCAGAGCATCACAAAAAACATTAAATTTGTTCAACAAACACACAACCAAAAAAAAAGAGAAATCACACAATTATAATAAATCACAGATTTTAATTTAAATTCATAACCATGAATGTATGTATGTGCCGGCAGAATGATGCGAAGCGGTGGCAGGGTACAATAATTGCGGCTTGATTTAAGCACAAAAACCACGTCAGAGCAAACAACAGCACAACAACACAACAACACGTAAATGATATTAAAAATAAGATTAAAAATGAATAAAGGATTGGACTGCAATAGAGGATTGTGATGACAATCATATGTGTGTACATACATACATACATACATTAAAAGCGACAATAACATTAAAACAAAAATAATTCCAGTTGTTAAATAGTGTGTTTATGTAATAAAAGTCATATACAGATACAGTCGTACATACATACGCTGCATACATGTATTTCTGTAGTGTTATGTACTTTCAATGAACACGGAATGAACTACACAGGCCAACAATAAATTGTGGCGCGGGACACTTGTGATCTGACTTAGTACAAGTGTAAGATGGGAATAGTGATTTAAAGATTAGATCCGTTCATCTCAGAATCTAGTGTGAACGTTAGATTGTAAAATTTTATATCCAAAGTAGTTTTCATATTTCAGTAGAAGTGTGCGCGTCTTTCAGTCGTTTCCCTGACTGAAAAATTTATTTTTAGTAAATAAGAGATTTATAAATCTTAATCGAGATCTGTTGAATGGGCAGAATTAGAAAACGCACTTGTTGTTGTTCAAATTTGTGAAATCTATTTTAAAATATCGACTAATTTTTTTACATTTATTTTTTAACAAAAGTTTTGTTTATAAATTAGAAATACGACGAGGCCGACTATATGTTATTCTCCACTCTCTACCCCATTACAAAGATTTTATTACCCATCCTCAAAGTTTCAAATTGCCAGTGAAACTTTAATGTCGAAAATATTTTTGGATTCTTTGTCAAAACGTGGTCATTTATGCACCAAATTACTTTTCATTAACATTTTATGGGGTAAATCCACTTTAACTGCTGTGGAATATAAGGTGATCGGAAGGGACATTTGTGTGGGCGATATATCAATATATGCACAGATTTCATCATTCCTATTAGCGTTCGTTTACCTCAATCGTTTCTTTGTGTTACAAACACTTGGTATGAAACTAACTTATAATACCATATTTCACAGTGTGTTGTAGGGTATTTTTATTGAAAAACTAACTGAACTGGTAGAAACTAACCATATTTTAATTAGTTTAATTGTGATTGTTGGGTGAAGTTTTGAAAAGCTATTCCAAATTATTGTAAAAAAACCGGCTAGAAATTAAAATCTGGCCCGAGCCTTATCAAATTATATCAAAAACTTGTAATATGACCCAGTATAAACGCAGATTTTTACGATTTTATTGCTATTGTCGATGCATTTTTTATAAAATCAACAGTAACTTCCACATTTTTAGTCCGATTTGTGGTTTTAGGGCTCGTTGGAGAGGTATCGATCGCCAACTGCAATTTTTAGAACTTCCTAACCTATTGAGGGCATCCGTTTTTTTTCAAACTGTTAGTCCTCAGTGGACTAACATTAGCAGTGGACTTCACAGAAGTCCTCAATGTGAAGTAAAAAATGAAACATGGGGTTATTTGCATAGTAACTGGAACTGGATGGTCAGACATGTCATCATTGCATTTGACCCACAAATAATTCAGTGATGAATGTAAACATTTTTAGATAATTATAGAAAACAATATTTGATTTGAACTGGGATATTGTCCTGGCTCAAGACCATTTTGCATCTATATTTAATAGAATGCAAATTTATTTACAAATGGCATGGTGACATTTATTACTTGGCTGCAGACTACCACTATCATGATTTCCACCCTGTCTAAAGGTTTCATTCAGGTGGCTTCGCAGCGACTTTTCAACATCAAACCCGGCCTCTATAAGGAGATGATTTTCACAAACGAACGAGAATCACAACTCACTTGCCGAATTTGCGTTTAAAAAATCGCACCAAGTAATAAAGTACGCATGCCATCTTACAAGCATCTCATTGAGTTGCATATGTAAGTATGTGTATGTGCAGGTATAGTTACCCAGCAATACTTCTGCCGTGCCAACGCTCATTTGTTTTAGTTTTTTCGTTTGTATTTTTTTTGGTCTGTAATCAATATTTGATTTGAACTGGGATATTGTCCTGGCAAAATCATGATAGTGGTAGTCTGCAGCCAAGTAATAAATGTCACCATGCCATTTGTAAATAAATTTGCATTCTATTAAATATAGATGCAAAATGGTCTTGAGCCAGGACAATATCCCAGTTCAAATCAAATATTGATTACAGACCAAAAAAATACAAACGAAAAAACTAAAACAAATGAGCGTTGGCACGGCAGAAGTATTGCTGGGTAACTATACCTGCACATACACATACTTACATATGCTACACAATGAGATGCTTGTAAGATGGCATGCGTACTTTATTACTTGGTGCGATTTTTTAAACGCAAATTCGGCAAGTGAGTTGTGATTCTCGTTCGTTTGTGAAAATCATCTCCTTATAGAGGCCGGGTTTGATGTTGAAAAGTCGCTGCGAAGCCACCTGAATGAAACCTTTAGGCAGGGTGGAAATCATGACAGTGGTAGTCTGCAGCCAAGTAATAAATGTCACCATGCCATTTGTAAATAAATTTGCATTCTATTAAATATAGATGCAAAATGGTCTTGAGCCAGGACAATATCCCAGTTCAAATCAAATATTGATTACAGACCAAAAAAATACAAACGAAAAAACTAAAAGAAAACAATATTTTTATTAGACGGACATTTAACGGATTCAAAACATCTGCGATGGTGTAATCCCAATGAGTGTCGATCTAATGTGTCGGCAAAAATACATCAAATACTGTAACTGAATTTCCCTGTTTATTGATAACTGATTGCGAACTGGAACTACGAACCAAACAAAATATGTCGTCAAAATAACAGTTTGTCATTTGCACGATTACGATTTTTTGCATTTTGTCTGAATTTTCTAACTTTTCTTTATAATTACCTCAATTATTGTGTTCCGAAAACTTTCGCAGAATTTCCATTGAAGAAATTTGATTTGAAACTTCTAGCCTTGAGTTCATTCAAAAATTCTATAGAAAAAGGCACAGTGGAAATTCCCACTCGGAAATTCAATCAGTAGTACTTCGACAATCATTGACTAAATATGTCGGCCAATGTCAAAATATATGTATATTCACTTTTGAGAAAATTTAAAATGAATGTTTTTATAGATGAGTTTAAAAAGGTGCTCTGAGTTAATTGGACATTATTTCAGCTGCCGAGCTATGCGGACGTGTTTCTCTGGTCGTCCACCAGTGGTGACTGTGCATTCAGAAAAAAGTGAACCCTATAATGAGTTAAAATTAACAAAAATATAACTTCGTATTGCGCTAAAGCAATATTTCCATATATCATGTTCAAACTTTTCCTTAAAAGCAATACATGCTTTGAACTTGATTCTAGTTCAATTTTCGTCAAACCAAGTAAAAATTTACTCAAAATGAGGAAAATTCCAGTAAGTTTTTCCTCAAAACAAGTACATTTTTAATAAACCTAAGTAAAATTTTGCTGAAATTTTCCTAAAATTAAGTAAATGTTTTAATCAAATCAAGTAAATATTTACTCAAATTGAGGACAATTTTGCTGATTTTTTCCTCAAAACGAGTAAATATTTACTTAAACGGAGGAAAATTTTACTTGATACGAGGAAAAAAGTGAGTTCAATTTAACTAAAATAATTCAAACCAATTATTTTGTTTCAGAGTATGCAAAACAAATACAAAAAATGACAAAATGAAATATTTCTCAAAAGCTTCATGAAACCTTTGCCATAAAGAGATGAACTATTACTCCATGATTGCTGCGGAGGCAAGATTGGCGCCTTCGCAGTGGTTGTTCAGAAAAACACTTTAATTACACAGTGGAACATTTTTGGGGTTATTGTCTGGGGGGTGAGAAATTCCAAGTCAGGGTGATGGTACTAGGTCAGTATATTAAAACCCTCAAAGGGTTTTGCGTTCGTATGTGCCAGTTTTTTTTTATGACCTTTTACATTTTTTCCTTATCTTGATGTTTTTTCGCTTAGTTGTAAAATGTTGGCAAAAACGTAGTTTGACATAACTCGAGAACGACTAGTTCGATTTTGCTGAAATAAATTGAGAAAAATTAATAATTACATTTTCTTTAATCCATTAATATACTGTTTCTCTACCAAATCAACATTTTTGCAATTAGAAATAAATTTATGAAGAAAATTTTGCCAAAAAAAAATTTTTTTAAACATATAAATCCCAAACGGAAAAACGTGTCGAGTCTTAAAACTTTCACGTAAAGTCACATAACCTATAAACGAAATGCGACATAGATCATAGAAATCGATTAACGCGTTCTGCTTTTATTTACAATTAAGTGAAGGTATTTATTTTAATAAATATTGCCTAGACTTTTTCGATGGTGGTTGTTCGGGACTAGTGGCATCGCATTCATCGCTGTCATCAGTTTCTGAACCACACATAATGTCAATGTGTGACTCCACTGCTGGCCCTTCTGCACCTCCTGAAAATTCTTTATCATCAGGATCATCCTTGTCTTGGCACACAAGCTTACTCCACCAGCAAATTTCCGCAAGTATTGCACTCGGCGACTTTTTCCCTCTATATCTCATTTCAAATGGCATAGCAACTTGATGATAGCGTTCGCCTTGTTCATCAGATTCGGTAGCCAATTGTTTGCTGAAGTAGTCCAGATGATGATGTAAATAATGGATTTTCAAGGACATGTGGACACCAATTTCCGAGAACGATCTTAACATCCTTGCGACAGAAACATCGTAGTTGGTAGAACGATGCTTTCCCAACAATCCTTCTATTACTTCTTTGATTGCCTGCCATGCGTCCAATTCAGCGTCAATCAAAATATTCTTGAATGCGCCACTTTTAATCAGCTTTCGTATATCTGGACCATTTAGTACGCCTGATTGGAAAAAATGAAGTTGTTAAGACGGAAAATCATGGGAAATGAATGTGATATTATAATTTACCTTCTTTAATTTTACTTTCGCTGAGTCTCGGGTAAATTAGTTTCAAACACAAGAAAACTTCATCTCTTTTGGCGACAGTTTTGATGAAATTCTTAACAATTCCAAGTTTAATATGCAGTGGAGGCAGCAATATCTTCTCCTTCGGCACTAGAGGCTCACGACTAATATTGGCCGTTTGTAACCTGCTGTGCTCTCTGAGTTTCCATCCGTGGCATGCATATTGGTCACCGGAAAATCGTGTGTCCCAATCGCACAAAAACACATATTTTATATAGCCGCTTTGAAGGCCGCAAAGCATTGCTACAACTTTTAAATCGCAGCATATGCGCCACATATGCTTGGCGTAGTTAACCATTTTTAAAATATTTTCCAGTGCATCATATGTTTCTTTCGTTTCTGTACTATAGGCGATTGGAACTGAAGGTTTTTTATTGGTCTTATGCAGTAAAACCGCCTTCAAGCTGAGTTTTGAACTGTCAATAAATAGCCTCCAGTCATCTGCTTCATATTTTATTTCCATTGCGTCCATCAATTTTCCAACATCCGGGCAATATGCATCATTCACAAGGAATAAAGTTTGGAGTGTTGCCTGACGGCTTCGATAAGCTGTGACTTTCACATCGGGTGCCAAAAGATTGTTTGATTTCATAAAAGAAGCCAGTTCTTCTGATTTATGCTGTGTTAGTTCCAATTTGGCAACAATTGAATCAAGGCTTTTTTGATTTACTAAAATAGGCTCATTGGACACAGATGGTTCGGGATTATATGAGGTATCATCACTTAAACCGTATGCTGCTGCAAAACTCGGAGCGGTCATAGAAGATACAATATCTGGGCTAGAAGCTTTTGGCACAGGAATGTGGTCCGAATGAGGCAATGGTGTTGCGGCACTTGCAACACCAACGTAATTATACGATTTTCTTATCCTTTTTGCGGCTCCTTTATTCGCACATGCAAAGCAATTCAATGGATTGCGACCTTTGCCAGGATTAGTCCAAGTCATTGGGATACCGAATGGCATAGTTTCACGACTTCTATTTTTCCAATCACCACATTTGGTACCCAATTTTTGTTCAGTATAACATTTTGGTTGAACTACATCTCGTATATTTGAACAAAAGCAGTACTGAAATTTACCATTTTTTATGTCTTGAGACATATTGACCACAGCAGTAGCAGAAGCTATTTCTATCTGGATTGCACAGTTCCATATTCTACTCACTTTTGTTCACTTTTAAAAAACTGGAGGGAAAATACTTGTTCTCTTCGTGCCCTTGCTTTTTTCCTTTTAATTGTTCACGCACATTTATGACCGTTTTTTAGTTTGTTACAGCAACCATAAAAATGTAATAACCTTTTGTTTATTACTCTTTTTTTAATTCTGAGAATCATAAAAAAAGTCATCAACCTTTTTTCCAAGGAATTTTGAGCATATCTCGAGCATATATTTGAAATTCATACCTTTACTTAATTTTGAATAAAAGCAGAACGCGTTAATCGATTTCTATGATCTATGTCGCATTTTGTTTATAGGTTATGTGACTTTACGTGAAAGTTATAAGACTCGACACGTTTTTCCGTTTGGGATTTATATGTTTAAAAAAAATTTTTTTTTGGCAAAATTTTCTTCATAAATTTATTTCTAATTGCAAAAATGTTGATTTGGTAGAGAAACAGTGTATTAATGGATTAAAGAAAATGTAATTATTAATTTTTCTCAATTTATTTCAGCAAAATCGAACTAGTCGTTCTCGAGTTATGTCAAATTACGTTTTTGCCAACATTTTACAACTAAGCGAAAAAACATCAAGATAAGGAAAAAAATGTAAAAGGTCATAAAAAAAAACTGGCACATACGAACGCAAAACCCTTTGAGGGTTTTAATATACTGACCATCACCCTGACTTGGAATTTCTCACCCCCCAGATTGGCTGTTGTACTGTGTTATTATATCTTGAGAAGGAAAAGCCAGTCTGCAGGCTTTGACCCCGATGTCAGGCCGCAGCTTAGTAGTTATCCGTCCGTCCGTCTTGAAAACTGAGTCACTCAGGCCAATGTTACTGCCTATAATTCGAGTGGTGCAGTAAAGGGGTTCCGGCTATACGCCCTTCCAAAGTAAATTACAACGAACAACAAGGAGTAAAATCAGTTAGTGATCCTCAGCCATCTAAAGATACTAAGGGGAGGATGTCAAGTGCAGCCTAGCGATGGCCGTCATAGACGGGGGTGGCCTGGACTTGTGGGGTGATGTTGTAACGGCCACGGACTCACTACACATAACCGTTCTTCGGGAAATGCCCCCTGACTGCTGAGGTAGCATGGGACTATCATGAAACAAACCAAGCTTTCATTTTAGTAGCGGAAAATAGAAATTTAAAAAAGGATGTAGTTAAACAGGAATTATAGGAAACGATACAACACCTTAGTCCAAACAATGATCGATGCTTGTATAGTTTTTCAGAAACATATTTTTGAAGAATTTTTAAATTTTGCTAAAGATAATTTTTTCAAAAATTCTACATCAGCAACTGCGTTACAACAATCTCAATAAAAAAGGCTCTACACTTTTTTTGAGGAAAGTGGGAAAAGGAAAGTGCTCGGTTGACAGTGAAAGAATAGCAGAGTTCACGATCCGATGTATTTGGTCTTGAATTTTGTATTTTTGATAAATTTGATATTTTTAGTAAATTTTGTATGTTTATAAAAACATATTATCTTCCTTTTTAAATACAATGATGTATCAATCATGTATCACGATTTGATGTACAAAATTGTATTTATGTCGGATTGTGAATTCCGCTAATGTGTTCTCTCTCAAATCACTTTGTAACCGAAATTAAAAATGGACTTTCCACAACGATTATTATTATTTAAAATCAAAAACCGAGCGGCACGCTTGATTTCTTACTTATCTGAATAATTAAATTTTTCTTTAAACCTTTATTTTTATTTTTTTGTTTAGTTCTTATTGCAAATATTCTGCTGGTTTCACAAATGTGATTTTTTAAATAAAAAGTACTTACAAAGATTGATTTGATTACTTCGCCCGGTATTTCCCGGGAAAAACTCTATTCATCGGGGTCAAAGGTGGGAAAAAGGGATAAAACTACACAAAAAGCCTCAAAATTGTCCCAGGGTCGCCCCTAATCTACCATCTATTAATTTAAAGCCTCTTTAGGCTGCATCGTAATTTACGCAATATTTCTAGCGCTTGCTGGTTGTCTTCGCGCTCTTCGCAGTATTCTGGATCGAACATAGTGAAATCTCTCCAAAGTGTATGTAAAAATTTCCTGTTTCAGGTGTGACATGAATTACGTTTTTTTCAATTTTCAAAATCAGAAAAACGTGAAAATATGTAATATAAAAAAAAATTTTTCATCGCATTATGAACAAATACGTAAAAATATGTTAAAAAAACATAAGCACAAAAAAATAAAAAAAAATATTTTCTCTAAAATCGAAAAATACGAAAAGTAGTCAACTTTTGGCCGATTTCTTAAAAATATCCCATTTCCCGATTTTTAATTGTCTAACCCTCTAGTTCCCAAGACCGCCTCTAGGCGGTCTAAGTTCAGTACACGGTCAATCATGGTTCTAATTAGGTTTTGCTTTTTTTTCGTTTCATCTGTTTTGGGGAATCCCAAATTTTCATATTGGTGCTTTTGCAGCTTGCGCTAGTACGAAAGTCAGTTGTCAATGTCATTTGAATGCAGAAGTTTGTGAAAATCACCAAAAATAATTATTTGATTTTCGCACTCCGCGCAAAATAATTATTTTTGGTGATTTTCACAAACTTCTGCATTCAAATGACATTGACAACTGACTTTCGTACTAGCGCAAGCTGCAAAAGCACCAATATGAAAATTTGGGATTCCCCAAAACAGATGAAACGAAAAAAAAGCAAAACCTAATTAGAACCATGATTGACCGTGTACTGAACTTAGACCGCCTAGAGGCGGTCTTGGGAACTAGAGGGTTAATTTCGATTTTTTACAGAACTCAAATATGTCCACTAGAACAAAAGTTATTGAATTTTGCCCGATGAATTTTGATTCTGAACCACTGCGTCGGTCCAGTAAGATATCAAGATCTAGTAAAGACTGTACACTTATACTGTACTTGTGGAACCCCTGAAGACACTATGATGTTTTTAGAAATAAACAGAAACCCATGGAATCCAATTTGTACAGTAGAAGGTCATGATTCACCTTACCAAAGGCCTTGTTAAAATCAGTATAAATTGCATCAGTTTGCATACGGCCTTTGAAACTATCGTTTACGAGCGTGGTAAGCTGCAAAATGTTTGTTACTGCTGAACGCGATTTACAGTAGCTGTACTGATATGGATATAGTATATACCAAGATCATCTAATGAAAGTACATCGTTCCAATTAACAGTAGGTAGAAGTGAATTCAGTTTAGGATAATCAGTTCTAGAGAAGCAATATTTCTGATCAGATGTAACATGATTCAAAATTAAATCAACAGTTGGGTGGTAACGATCTTAAGGAATTCCAGTTCAAAAAATGACGTCTGCATGACAGATAAAAATTAACTCGTTCCAGTATTTGCTCAAGCAATATTGCCGTACCTTGGAATTGGCCAGTGGTTGTCCGATTACAAAAAATTCGATACGATATTTTAAATAATTGACAAAGGGATTTCACGATAATATTAGTTTTAGTCGAGCTCGACGTCTTGAGTTCGAATTTTGTTATTCGATATTTGATTTCTTCTCTGAACATTATCAAGAATTTTCTTATTGACAACAACAATTTGTGCAGACAACAGGACGACGTCTATTAAGTTTTAACTGTTTATCCCCTGATTATGGTTGACGAAGGCAACCGAAATATTGGGAAAATAAAATAGAAATAAATAATAAACCACACCTCCAGTTTTTTCATGCTGAACCAATCAATAAGAAAATTTAACAAACAAAAAGGTCAACGATACATAAACAAATCATTATCAGGAATATTGAAATTCCAATCTAAAATACTTACTTGTTGGTTAAACCTACTGAAACTTTCTTTATTTTTTTATTTTCACATGCTTTTGCTTAAATATGTTTAAATATCTGTCATATTCGTCGACTGAGCTTTTTTCTATATTGCCAATTGAAAGCATCAGTTTAAGCGGAATATTATTGCAAATATAAATATGTCTTAGTGTTTTAAATATTGGAGAAGAGCGTCACGGGTGTACTTTAGCTTTGAAGAAAATCTTGAGGTGTTACTTATTTTCTTGAATTTGGTAATGCTCTTCCATTACACGACTTTATACATCTCTTTATAAATAAAGAGTGATTTTTTTGAGGTTAGGATTTTCATGCATTAGTATTTGACAGATCACGTGGGATTTCAGACATGGTGTCAAAGAGAAAGATGCTCAGTATGCTTTGACATTTCATCATGAATCGTCTTATAAACGAACAACGCTTGCAAATTATTGAATTTTATTATCAAAATGCGTGCTCTGTTAAGAAAGTTCATTGCGCGCTTCCATTTTATGGTCAGTTTAATCGACCCACTGAAGCGGCTATTCGGGCTATTGTGACTAAATTTCGCACCAAATTTACATTGTTGGACATTAAACCACCAACACGCTTACGTAGAGTGCGAACTGAAGAAAATATCGCAGCTGTATCGGCCAGTGTTAATGATGACCACCAATTTTCGATTCGTCGCCGTTCGCACCAATTGGGTCTCTGTTACTCAAAAACGTGGAAATGCCAAAATTGGACTAAGCGGATGGACCACCTAAGACGCAGCCGCGGTCAACATTTAAATGAAATTATCTTCAAAAAGTAAATGTCATGGACCAATCTAACGTTTCAAATAAAGAACCGATGAGATTTTGCAAATTTTATGCGTTTTTTTTTAAAAAAAAAGTTATCAAGCTCTTAAAAAATATGGATATAGAACATTTAAATATAGGACACCAACCTATATAAAGAGATGATCAGACCTATTGTTGTCATTCTTTTTTTGAAATATAATCAACAATATGTTTGTTGTTTGGTCCGAATGCCTTGACATTTTGCACAGAGTTTGTTCAGCGATTGGTAAAAACTTTTTGCTTGCAGTTAAAGAATAGATTCTCCCGCTTCATTCTGTAGCAGTAGGAAGCCGGAGAAGGTTTTTTCCAAAGAAAACTGCAAACGCTTAATTTTATAAAGCCATTTAATTCTCTGGTCACATACGTGACAGTCGTGAAAAGTAAAGAAAAACTTTAATTTTTTACTTCTTTTAGTTTTTTCGTTTACTTCTATATACGTTTGTGTACAACGCAAGAAGCTCTATAATTAAAAAAAGAAGAAAACAATTGAACTGCTTTGTCCTAAAATATTAGCTGCTATAGACGGTAGAATTCAGTTTTCGAATAAAGTGTATAATGATTATTTTTTATTTATATAGATGGAGGGTAGAATATTAGACGATTTAGAATTGGTTTGCTTCCTCCGGTTTGATAGAAAATAAATTGAATTTATAATATTTTAATGCTTTAATTGTACTGAATGAAATATTTGAAAAATGTTATTGATTTTCTGAATAAATAATAAACTTTGAAATCTGTCTGAAACATTTCTTTAATTTTAGCGCAAACTTTTTAGATTATAGTTTTTTTAATTTTGTAATCAAATCTAAGGGACTTTATTTAATTTTAGGAATTGGTCCATTGTAATGACCAAAAAAAATTATTCCACAGCATTACCGGCCGATCAAATGTTGTCTACGCCACGACGAAATGCCTAATGAAAATTATGATATTTTGCCCACGTCCATACAAGCAAGAACTAACTTGATAGTAAGGCCTGTAAAATGTAAATATATTGTGAAGATTCCTTAGTAGATTTTATAATTTAAATAATATAACATGAGGGTAGGTTTTTTACACTTTTTCAAAGTTTGCAATTCGCTCTAGCAAAATCGAATAGGCAGTGGAAAATCCGTTAAAACCCGGTTTCAAAAAAGCTACGCTTAAATTGGTTTAAAGATTTGAAAATTTTCGAAAGATATAAAAAATTTTATTCGTCCTTCTTGTCGAAGTACTGGTATTGGTTTTACATTTGCCTTTAAGTAAGTTAAAATGATATAACTTACACTAAGAGATGTAGAATTGCAAGCATTACGTTTGGGGAAAATATTGGGCCACTCCTTTCTCATGTGCGCGAAGATAAATTCGGAATTTCACTGGCGGAGACACAAACCACATATTTTAACAGTGTGCTGTTAACGGGTTAACAGACCTATGTTAAATATAGACGTACAACTTATAATATATTTATTACTGTTTTTTTTTACAATATATATAATCCAAATTTACAAAATATGCAGAAAAGGTATATTAGAAAATTGGATATATAATTCTGGAATGTCTGCACGTAGAGCTTTCTTGCGATCATAGTGATAGAATTATCGGAAATGGCCACTGGACGCACTTCTTTAAAAAAATCCAAAAATATTAGAATATTGCATATTCGGAAAGTACGCATCCAGGGCTTTCTTCTGATATAAATGTATATGGGCAGAATTTTGCAAACGGACACAGTGGACGTAAACGTTTGAAAACTGTCTTCATCTCTATATCTGTCATTTATGTAGATTCTCTAAATATTTTGATTAGTTTCGTAATATATATATCAAGGGTTATGCCTTTTCTGCATAATTTGTACATTTGGATTATATATATTGTCAAACAGGTACGTCTATATTTAACATAGATCTGTTAACGCATTAACAGGGCACTGTTAAAAGATGTGGTTTGTGTCTCCGCTAGTTAACTTCCGAATTTATCATCACGCACATAAAATCAAATCGGTATATAAATTCCTCCAGCTACGTAGGATCTGGAATCGAGAATTTGGTGTTTGGTTTCGCGACATAAAGCGTTCTTTTAATTTTGTGAGCATTTACAAGCGACTTACTCTGAAATAAATATACTTACACCGCGTACGAAGTAGTGGGTATTTGCTAGTAGATTATAAAAAAATAACAAAAAGTTTTGTTAACTCGCCAAATTGTAAAATAAACTAAAAATATTTTAAATCATTTAACCCTTCTGCAGTGTTCCAATTTATACCACACATGTAGTGTTTTGGGCCAATTTGACCCAAATAATATGTTAACAAAATATATATTATAGCTCAGTATTATTTATTAGACAGTCACAGTTTGGTGCGGTTTATGGGCTGGTGGCATCATTGGACCGTACTTCTTCAAAGATGATGAAATCGTAACGTAACTGTGAATGGTGAGCGCTATTGGACTAAGCGGATGGACAATTTGAGGCGCAGTCAAGGTCAACATTTGCATGAAATAATGATCAAACATTAAATTATATGGACCGTACTATAGATTCAAATAAAGATTTCATGCATTTTTCTGAATTTTATGTGTTTTTTTAACTTTCCTATAGCTTTTAAAAAATCACCCTTTATATATATATATATATATATATATATATATATATATATATATATATATATATATGAAGACGGAATTATTGTTTACGTATTATATGTTTATGTATGTATTTGTAATAATTATATCTCAATACTAATTAATTTTTAAGTACAGCTATAATGTAGCAGTTGTCAGTAAAAATATTTGAAACTGAGATTTTATGTACATTGCTAATGTAAAGTTATCTATAGTTCTTTCTTCTTGTGTTTGATTTCGGAGAAAAATCGTTTGCTAAAAATTCGATGTGTGCAATTATACTCTGTCGTTAGAAAATATTCGAGAGAATATTTCGTTATAGAGAGATCAAAGTGAGTGAAATTTTTAAGAAGTATTTTTTAAGAAATTTTTTTCTCCTGAGGAGGGCTATATATAAATTGCTACATCAATGGTATTGCACATAGGACAGATGTAATATAAATTAAAGAAATTAATAGCGCATCAGCTCAAATTCTCATTTCCGGTTCCTGTAGCTTCGATAAACTACATATATATATATATATATATATTAGTGTAAAGGGATAGTAAATTGTGAATAAAATAAGATAAAATAAGGTTCAGGTCCGACACATGTCCACATAATTATTTGTATGTGTTTAGGAAGGGGTTGTTATATGTGTAATTTTGGAGAATAATCTCCTGTCTCTAGAAAATAAAAACAAATAGAGACTAATATGTAACGCCGTTTGTAGACTTCTGTGGCATAATGTACTTTTCTCTGTAACTGACTTTGTTTGTGGATGAACACATCTTTTACATGGAAGCCGTTTAGCTTGCCCTTAGCGTATCGACAATTATAATCATGTAGTTGATGCTAGCTAGCATTTCCAGCTGCAACGTAGGTACATTGCTGATGGCTGTGTGGCCGCCAATTACCTGAATGGAAAGTAGTGCATCTACAATCTCAGATGTGCCAAAATCACGCCATCCACTTGCGTTGTGTGGACACCATTATGCAAACAAAGGTGCAACAAACTGACGAATGTGAACGGTACTCTGAATATGGTGGAAGTGTTTGGTCTAAGCCAGTACCTTGCACACAACCTATTGCGTTTTGCTTCAACTCACTGTACATACGCACATTCAAATTCAGTTGGAATATTTTTTATTCACCAAAAATTATGTGCGTGTGGTTTGCTATTGACAGCTTTATCGCTTTTGGTAGATAAGTATGATTAATAAATATTAAAATAATGCAATCGCCCACAGTATTAACAATTTATTGATACGCAGCATTCGATTTGAATAAGTAATACCAGTGTATGGTGTTCCAGGGGAGATGAGTGTAGAGTAAATTGTACTTGGATTCATAATATTCGATAATGTCATTTGCAAACATTGACATTATCATTTGCAAACAAAAATTGTGTTACCAGAACGCAAGATGAATCTGATCTGTTTTAGCTCCGAATATGCCTCAGGCACCCATAGGATAGGGCTGAAAATACAGTTTAGTCTTAAACAACAACAACAAGCCGAATTTATTAACCTTTCCGTGTCCAATATGGTAATATCGGTCCTCTGAAGAATGCAAAAATATTTACTTTTGTAGTTGACCAAAATATTCCACAGGGCATGTCAATTAATAGACATGATAATTTGGTGTCAGTTGGGAAAGGCTTCAATCAAAATCCGCAATGGGTCGAAATGTAAGCATTATGAATTACAATAAATATTTTTTTATATAGATTTCCTAAGACACCTAAAAATTTCTTCTGGCATATCATATTTATATATATCGAGTTGTAAATCTATAATAAATTAGCTATATTTTTGCTATTGTGTGTTAGCCACACTAAAACTAGAAGAAAGTATAACAACTAGCTTTGTTCCACAAAAAAATCGAGAACATTTCTAATATGAAAAATATAAATTAATCCTTCGTCAGTGGCCGTTAAGTGGCAACTATATGAGTTGTCAAATATATTTGAAAAATCCACGGAAAGGGTTAATTTTATTTCACTTAAGAATTTTATGATCCAACGGTGTACCGGCTGGAATAGCAATTTGGGAAGAAAACTGCATATTAAAATCTATTTCAATACAATTTAGGTGAGTTTAGGTTGTGGTGGCAGTCAGAAAGTAAGCATCTGACTCACGTAGACCAGAATTGGTCCATTGTGCTAACACGGCCTGTTACATACCAACACTTGGTAAAAAAGATATGTTTAAACCCTTTCTTACCAATATGCAAGTTCTAGGTTTACCGCTCTCTTTGGCATTAAACCATCCTTTTCTCATTCTATCCAAGGTTCCTGAATCAGGACAATATCAGCGCCACAATTCGACGGGCATGGCTGAAACAGTTTTACAAGGATGAAGGTTAATCTGGAGTATCCTCAACATTTGGATACATCCAAATTATCCACCATCTCAACGAGGGACTCATGAGGTAATTTCTCCACAAGTGAGTCAGTTCTGAAGAGCTCGGCGAATTCTCGCTTCCTCTCTGTTGCGGATGCGAAGAGCCTGGAGAAGACACTCGGCTCCTCTGCGACGGATGCACATTCTCGATCTTCGGACTGACCAGTGTCCGAGACACTTGTGAGTCTCAATTGTCCTTCGACCGGCCGGTCAACAGGATCAGATAGAGTGGTGACTTAAATCCTTAAGCCATATTGCAGGATTCCGTTGGTGGCTTTAATATGCGGGAGACATTGAGCATTCAATATAACTACTTCTTGCAAAAAACGAGACTAATTCTTCTTGGCGATTTTGCCGACCTTTCAATTATAGGTAAGTAGGTGCGGGTTGCAAATCTTGATAACTTCTAGGATCTTAGCTGGGTCAGTTTCGGTCTTTGAGACCCAAGTGGGAGCCCTGGGACGAGACGCCAAGTCGTCCTTTGAGACTACATCTACTTTATCCCCTGGCCAGATCTCATCTGATCTGCATAAGGCGACCTGTACAATTTACGTCAATTATTTTTTTCAAATCCAAGCATATAGTACTGGATTTTATAATGTTAGCAACAACCGTTAGAGCGTTAGAGCGACGTAATACCGAATTTCATGATTCCACACCGAAAAAATTATAACACTTAAAATTTCAATCACAAATTTAGTAAATGAAAATAAGAAAATGGCAAATAAAAACAGGCACACATATATATTCAAGTAAAATTGAAATGTTGTTCCCATACGTCGTCCAAGGACCAAATATTCATTTCATTAACCCTTTCTGTGGATTTGTCAAGTATATTCATATAGTTGCTTAACGACGACTCACGAAGGATTCACTTACATATATTTTTCATTTTAGAAATGTTCTCTATTTTTGCAACAATCTAGTAGTTATGCCTTTTTCGAGTTTTGCATACGAATTTTTAGCTATAGCTAATTTACTATTGATCTACAACTCGATATGCATATATAAATGATATAGCCAGAAGAACTTTTTGAAATATTATGAATATTATTTAGGAATTTATGAATATTTCTAGATATGTAAAAATATTTATTATGATTGAAAATGCTTACGTTTGATAGCTTAGTTGTTTTTGTCCAATATATTTGACAGTGATTTTAAAAATCTATATCTTCTGAACGATAAGCTTGTCACAAAAATAAATATTTTTCCCATCTTCAGAGGACCGTTATCACCTTAGATACGAACTTGCAGGTATTTCGCTTAACATAAAATTGATTCGACAAGGAAAGGGTTAAAGAGTGAAGGTGCAATAGCGGAAAGAACTGGATTCGTTATTGAGCCATAAGACTATTTTTTTTTCTAAAAATGTTGATCTATGGAGCAATGATGCAATTCCCCTCTGATGACAAAGTAAAGGGTGGTTAAATTTTAAGGGCCGATGTTGATTTTGAATAAAGCACAAATTATTTAGGGAATTATTTTCATTTATTTTTATTATGTAATATTGGTATGGTTCAATTATGTATGGAACACAATATCGGCCAAATGGTCGCCGCGACCTAGGCGGCACACCTCTATCCGATGGTCCAAATTTTCGATGACGCTGAGACATAATTGAGGTTCTATGCCGTTAACGTGCCGAATTATCTCATCCTTTAGCTCTTGAATTGTTGCTGGCTTATATACGTACACCTTTTCTTTCAAATAACCCCAAAGATAGAAGTCCAACGGTGTCAAATCACATGATCTTGGCGACCAATTGACATCGCCATCACGTGAGATAACACGACCATTGAATTTGTCGCGCAAAAGAGCCATTGTTTCGTTAGTTGTGTGACAAGTGGCACCGTCCTGTAGAAATCACAAATCGTCCACACCCATACCATCCAATTCGGGCAATAAAAAGTTCGTTATCATCTCACGATAGCGAAGACCATTCACAGTAACTGCCTGGCCGGCATCATTTTGGAAAAAATACGGCCCGATGATGCCGCCAGTCCATAAACCGCACCAAACAGTCACGACGACGAGTTGAGGTGGACGGCTCTTCAGCCCCACTATCCCGAACAGCAGCAATACAAGTACAAGCATACGAGCATGCACTGGTGTTTTAAGATCCCCTATAGACTAGGTTTGCACAAATTTTTGCACGATTTTTCCGATTGTACGCACATTTGGACTATTAAATTAACCGAAAAAATCACGAAGTGCACGATAATAATAAGCCTGAATAACTTTAACGCGTTGCTCGATTGTGCATCTTTCCATGGTTCAAATTGAGTTAGTCTGAAATTGAGAAATGTCAAATGAAATGCAGAAAAAACTTGACGTTTTGGTGTGGTTCACATTCAACATCGGCCCTTACAATTTCACCACCCTTTCTTTGTTGCAACAATGACCGACCGTTCTAGTGATTCCTGTCCTTTAATATATAGAAATTTATATCACGTAACATCGCGTCATGTTCCACATTATATGTGGAACATTGTCAAATTGTAAAACAAACTAGAAATATTCCAAATCATTGAAAAAGAACTATCAAAAAAGTCCGATACAATTCGCACTGCTGTGCGTTTTTGTAAAGAAAGAAAAAAACTG
This sequence comes from Polietes domitor, assembly GCA_947397865.1. Classification (NCBI taxonomy): domain Eukaryota; kingdom Metazoa; phylum Arthropoda; class Insecta; order Diptera; family Muscidae; genus Polietes; species Polietes domitor. The sequence continues at coordinate 109,225,304 of OX377618.1, forward strand.
ATTTCTATTTATGTCACGTCACCGTCTTTAGAAGCTAACATTTTAATACAATGCAGTTCATTTGCTTTCTCCCTTTTAATAATTATAGAGCTGCTAACGTTGTACATTCCTTCTTTGATGGAGTGACCTAAGACCCTAAGTATGTTTGGACCAAATCCGTTTCACGACTTCTTAAGGCGTTTAAGCCATGTCCGTCTGGTCTGGTCTGGTGTACACGATAACTCTCGAAAGGAGTTAAGGAATCGATTCAAACTTTGAACATGGTAATATTTTCCCCAAACTTAGTTTACGTTCGAAGATGGTCGAAATTGTCACGCCCCTTCTGGTACCTCTCACACAAATAGTCCATATTCCAATGTTAAATTAAAACCCATATAACTTCCACTCGGATATTCGGAATAAGCTATATTTTGGTATTTTATAATGTTTACTAAATATGACGGGTTTTGCCGCGCCCCTTCCAGTACATCCCACACGCAAATAACGCAAAACTACGTAAAAGTAAATCAGTCATAGCTTCTATGCTGATGATCGGAATACTGTAAAATTTGATATTTTGCAACGCTTTTATAGTGGAATGTGGGCGATATTGTCACACCCATTCTGGTACCTCCCACACAAAGTGCCCTCTGAGAATGAGTTATTAAGGTATATAAGTCGCTTTAGCCGACTGAAGCTTACTGTGTTAAATTGCCTTATGGAAAAATTCCAGATATTCGATCCACATCGGGAATTACAGTTTTATTTCCCTTATTCAGAATAACAAATTTGCAATATTTCAATAAAATCGGACAATTTCTATAATATATTATTTTTATTAAGTTTCCTATTGTCAATTCTACCCAAAAAATGGTTTGCTTTAGTTATTCAACACGCACAACAGAGGATAGCTGAGATGGTTAGATGCCGTAGTAGCAATCATGTTCTTTTCGCTACGGGCGGAAAGTAGTGAAAAAGTGGATCCGACGTAAAATTAACTTTTCAGTTTTTTTAATAAAGGACATCCCTCTATGTTGAATTCATTGGTGAAGAGCCCAATTTTCACAACTCCCAAATCACAACATGAGCATATTAGTCACTTTCTCGGATGCCCTCGTTTTGCTTCTTGTATTGTAATAATAATAATTTTTGTTGCATAAACGTAGCAATGCCATTGCAGCAACAAAAAAAAACAACTATTTTTTTTTTAAACAGTGACACTATATAATCACACTAATGAAACATTGTTCGTTATATCAACGATGCTCTACGTTACAACGTAAGAATTCATTCAGTGTTTAAATTTAATAAATCCCAATGTAAATTTATTGCTTTTTCCAATGATTTCAAAATCTGCTTACAATGGGTGCGTCTTGTCCTGAGACTCGACTAATGGTCAATACTATATAAATGTATCATGAAATAACTTTTTACCATTTTAAAACATTGTCTATATATAAAAAACTGCTGCGAAACTGACTGACTCATTGATTAGCGCGATATTAAATGGCTGAAGTCGCCTCTCCGTCATAGTTTCCAAATATGACGGAGATGCGGACTTTTCGAAATTCGCACTTTTAGGGAGTAAAATGGGACAAAAAGGTATAATCATCGGACCTTTGTCTATACTGAACGGCAGTAGCTAGAGACATGAAATTCGGTGGAATTTTTCGAAACTACTACTTTTAAGGAGGGAAAGAGGCAAATCTTTAAAAGTAGGTATGAAAATGGTACCAATTGAAGTATTGTAGCTATATTCGTGAAATTCGGTATGTATATTCCTATGACATAAATGGGAATTGCGAAATTTGTACCAACTAAAGTATTGCAGCTACAATCGTGAAATTCGGCGTGTACATTCCTAAGATCACGTATATGCGAAACATAACTGAATTTTTTAAACATATATTGTCAGGATTTAGTATAAATTAGTACAAAATTATAAGCAATTATACGCTGAAACGGACACTATCAAAAACAGAACTACTTTTGAAGCTCGCATGTAAATATTAAACGTTCAGCGATTTTTTGAGACCTTTGTTTTTCCATATATACATACATGTAGAAGTAGGTCAGATGATAAGTTTTGTTCGTAGATTTATTTTGTAGTACTCTTTAAGCGCTCTAGAACACTAAAAATGCTGGTAAATTTTTTTGTTTCTTTTTTTTTGGCGTGGTTTGGAGCGTGCGAATGTCACGTAACATGCACTTCTTAGGTATTTATATCCTCCACCGGGATATTACGTCTTTGTACATTTGTTTGTGACACCTCAAAGGAAGATGGCTATAGCCATCGTTTATTATACTGACCGATTTAGAATCATTTTCTAAATCGATTTAGCCAAGTCTTGTAATCAGAGTACAGGTCGTAATTATTGTGATCGCCGTAAAATTTTGCACAGTTTGCACGCATTTGTATTTGAAGGAAATCAGTTCATATGATATAACTCAGATAGATAGATATAGCTACCATATAGTTATAATTATCGGTCCGATTTATATGTAGCTCCCATACAAATATCGCTTCCTCTTTGAGTTTTTCCGCTCTGGAAAACAAATATTAATTTAGGTTTTCTTCAAATTAGGCTCAATGAGTTGCATTGCAACTGGAAGCAACATCGGTCCATATTTTGATATAGATATTTAGATGATATACGTTTTGTTAATACATTTTAATTAAAGCTGGTGTTCTCTATTAACAAAATAAATAAGAATGGGGTAACCTTATTTACAGTTACAGGAACAAATACAAAATTAAATCAAGGTAAGAATATTACCGGACTCTATTAGTAATTACGAGCATTTCTTTATCGGATAGCTTCGGATGCCTTGTTACTTTAAATAAGGTTGCACTATTCTTATTTATTGTTGTTAATCGAGGACGCCCCAGCGCCAATTAACATAAATTAACAAAACGCATGCCATCTTAAAGGATTAATCTGCACGATTCTGCACGTCTCTAGATCTACTAAGCTGCTGTTCGCTAGCACAAAACTTCCATTATAATCGAGAGCATCTCCAACAAGCCTGTTCAATGTACAAACAATACTACATACTTTTGCGCATTCGTAATTCATTTGATAAAAAAGTGTTGACTCCATACACAACACATATAAACAATTAGCATGCTCGGCTCGGATTGAAATGAAACAGCAGCCGCAGCCGCAACAATACCAACAAAAACGATAATAAGGTGAATTAATGAATTATCAATGAGTTGTTTATTTATCACACATTTACATAAATTAAAGCAGTATTTCATTTTGAAATGGACAGAATGACATTACGGCAAGGATGTAGTGAGAAATTGGGTGTAGTTAACTAAAGAATGAATGCACAGTAGAGTGGAACTTACTGCATTCTATTTTTTTAAGCCCAACACAACAAAATATTCAAACAGGTTTTCACTATTTTTGTTGATATAGCAACTATTAGGATCTCGTTGTATACAAATAATAATCGGGGACCATTACTGAACAAGTTGAACTCGAAACTTGTTCGAATTTTACACAATGAAATTGTAGAAAAATAAATCGGAATTTGGTGTTATGGAAGAGCTAAATAAAAGTGAACAATTATTATTAAGAAGAACTTAAAAACTATTAAAACTATAAAAACTATATTATGGAATGATTGGAAGGAGAAATTAATGATAGATGTCTACGCCATCTGCATGTAAAGTATGATATAATTACACCGACAGACTTATTGTGCCCGTTGTACACTAACAATTGTCATAACAGATGACCGCGTTTATCGAATAAATGAAAACACGATTAATTAATTCATTTCACACAAAACACTGTAGAACATTGTAATTATGAAATAGGACTAATGTTGGTTGTAAAGTCAAAAATTGTGAAAGAATTGAAAATTGTGACTACATATAAGAGTTACAAGCCGTCCAGAATTAACGGCAGTGGCTCTACCAAAAATGGGTCGGCGGCGGCGGCTTTCGGCTGATTTGCCGGCTCGTTCTGTCATTCGATCTTCCCTATTACGGAATTCATTTGCCAATTTTGGGAAAGGAGAAGAAACAATTTGTATTGGTTTTTAATACTTTCTTTTATTTTTTGGAAAGTAGTTCAATATTTCATAATATTAATATTATTATTATTATTATTAATATTTTGAGAGGGGGAATCCATTCGCAAAATTTTATAATATGGACGAATTTAATCATTTTTTTGCAATTAGATTTTCATGTGAGGCATATTTGACCAGACATCTTGAATATCATAATCCATAATACTTCCAAAGAATGGTAAAGCTACCTACCTACTTTGACATACGAAGTAAGCACAATAATAAGGTACACATGCAAATAGTATTATAGTTTTAAATATACATGGATGTGCCGACGAAAATCATCGTTGCGATATTTGTGTTTCCTACACAAGAGTGGTAAAAATGAAACATCTTCAGTTTAAACACAACCAAAGAAGCATAAGTGCACCATGACGATAAACACTCACTTTGCTTAGAGTAGCTGTTGTTTATTACTGGAATTGACTTATATAAATGCGACTTTCAAATAAAAATACATTCAACTTACTATATACGTCAGCATATACCAAATTCACAGAAAGATATATAGAGGGTCCGCAAAATAACTTTTTTTTCTGAAAATGCTATAAAGAAACTACTGAATATTTTCTCAAATTTCTTTTTATATTTGAAAGTACAATCCTTCCGGTTAATAATGGAAAATAATTTCATTCAAATGGCTGCTGAGGGCACCCCACAAATAATAGTCCAACGGTTGAATAGTTGAAAAAAAAACGTTAGATAGCGGACTCTATATACATATATATATTTCACACAGTAGTAGGCTAAGTCGACAGTTATACTTTTTCTTTTGTAATTTTAAGTGGGTAGTCTATTTCGGTAGTAAGATTTCACGAAGTTAGAACTCAGTTAGACTT